>CM076569.1:966078491-966366727 GCA_034641835.2 Pinus albicaulis
AAAAATCACAACAAAAATATGTTGATCTAGGTGTACCAATGGTTACAATTCTTATCAACAACCTTTTTATTCCAAATAATTTAATTAAATTAAGTGCAACCTATAATTTAATGACGATGGAAACAATGAAAAATTTATATATATGTAATCTTTGACCTACCCCCACAATACTAAAATTAACAAACAAATCTAGAGTGGAACTTGAGGGTGTAATAGAAAGTATTATTGTGTCTTTGGATTCTTGGGAGTATCTTGTAGATTTTTTAATTCTTCAACCCAAATTTAGTTTGAGAGGACATCCCCTAATACTTAGAAGACCTTGGCTAGCCACAACTGATGGTTTCATTAGTTGTGGATCAGGGAACATGACTATTTCAAACTGAAATGAAAGTAAGTTACACTCTATCCCCTTGCCAAATCTCTAAATGAATTGGAACAAATTTCATGGTTTGAAGAGACAAATGCTTAAGAAGAAGTTATTCAACCTATTTTAACTTTTTCTCAAGCCATAAATTTTAAAGAAGAAAATGATGAAACTTTGAATAATAAATTTATTTCCAATCTAGATTATGTAGAAAAAAATGGAATCTTCCAAGCTAATTTCTGCCAATCATATTTTAAAGCAAAGTTTTCAAAAAACTTGTACAATAAATTCTTTACAGTCCTTATTTCAAACAATATTTCTCATGAACTCAATGTTAGATTCTCATAGCAAAAGCATTGAAATGAATCCCGGGAAATGTTTAAATATTAGTTCTATTTTAGACAAATCTCAGGAAGAACAATTAATTCAATTATTACAAAAGTATTATAAAGCATTCACTAGGAATAATACATATATGTAAGGTATCCATTCATATACATGTACAAATAATTTTTATACAGAGGATAATGTTATATCTACTAGACAACCACAAAGAAGGATGAATCCAATGTTAATAGAGATAGTAAAAGAAGAGCTTTAAATTTTTTTAGAAGTAGACTTTATCTATGTTATCTCAGATAGCCCGTAGGTTTCTCCCTTTGTGGTAGTCCCTAAAAATAATTGCAAATGGAAAATATGTGTTGACTATTGAGAATTAAACAAATCAACTCTAAAGGATCACTTTCCTTTAGCTTTCATCTATCAAGTCTCGTTAGCAATAAAAAAACACTTTTCTTTCCAAGATGGATACAATGACTATAATAAGGTTAAAATAACTCTAGAGAACTAAGATAAAATAAATTTTACATGTCCTTGGGGGACATGTGCCTATAAAGTAATACCCTAGTCCTATCTATTTTTGTTGATTTAATACATGGATGTGTAGAGTTTTATGTGGATGATTTTTGAGTGTATGAAATTATTTTAAAGAAGCTTTAGCTAAAATGGAGAAAGCTCTAATAAGATTTCTATAAACAAATTTAGCACTTAGCAATGAATAATGTTTTGTGTTACTAATTGAGGGATATCTATTTCATGCATCAAGTGTTTATTGCAAGGAAAAAGTGGATCCAACCAAGATAGAAGTAATTATCAAATTAAAATTCTTATCAACACAACGAGATGTTAGAAACTTCTTAGTTTATGTAGGGTCCCATCATTGATTTATAGACAAATTTAGCACAATAGCTCTGTCATTTTCTAAATTACTTGTCAAGGATGTTGAATTTTATTGGAATACTAGCTACCAAATTTCTTTTGAAACATTTAAAGAAAACTTTCAATGGCATTGGTATTAAGCGGTCCCAATTGAACTTTTCCATTTCACATCTCCATAGATGCATCATATATAGTAATAGGAGTAGTTTTAAGTCAAAAGGAAAACCTTCGAACCTATATTATTTATTTCATCCAACTTAATTCACGTTGAACTCAATTATATTGTTATTGAGAAAGAATTGTTAGTAGTTTTGCATGCCATTAATAAATTTCTACATTATATCATCCGTTATGAATTCTTTGTCCACATAGACCATTTAGTTATTAGGTACTATATGAATAAAACTATAACTAACAGTAGCGAAACAAGATGGCTATTATTGTTACAGAAATTTAATATTACACTCATAAATCGACCTAGAAAGGAAATATGGTGGCAAACTTTTTCTCTCACATTACTAATCATGGTGAGGTTGTTTTAATTCTGGATACTTTCCCATATGGGAATTTATTTTATATATATATTAACTCCCTATGGTTTTTAGATGTAGCTAGTTATTTATTTGTAGGGAAGTTACCATTGCACTTTTCACCACAAGAGAAAAAGAAGGTTATTAAGCAACATTCCAAATACTCATAGATCAAAGGAAATATTTTATATACAAACCCAAATCTAATAATTCATGGTTGTATTAGAGAAAATGAAATATTTGATATTTGAAAACCATGTCATGATGAACCATGTGTTGGGAATTTGCGGATAAAAGGACTACTTACAAAGTTTTTTCCGCATAATACTATTGGAAAAATATTTTTAATGATGGCAAGAAATATGTCAGAAGTCGTGATAAATGTCAACGAATAGGTCAACAATAGTAACAAACAATATTCCCGTTTAGCCGCAAGTTCTTGTGGATCCTTTTGATAAATGGGATTTGGACTTTGTAGGGCCAATTGATCCTTTGTGAAAAGGAAAAAAATACATATTAAATTGCACTGATTATGTTACCAAATGGGGGGAAGCAAAAGTGTTGACATGAGTGATTGAAAAATCAATAGTCAATTTCCTATTTGAAGATACTTTTGTAAATTTGGTGTTCCAAAGGAAATTGTAAGTGACTAGGAAGCACAAGTTACTTCTAAGCGTATGAAGGGTTGTTGAAAAAATTAAATAATGCATCAAAATTCTTCTCCTTATCATCCATAGGAAAATGGCCAGGTGGAATCTACAAATAAGGTTTTGGAAACAATCATGGCCAAGAAAATTCAACTCCATTAGAAACACTAGGTGAATAGACTTCTAGAATATTTATGGAACTATACTACAACATGGAAGAAACTATTGGTTTCATTCCTTATGATTTTATGTATGGTAAGCGAGTCCTCCTTCATATTGAATTTCAAATTCAAACTTTCAAAATTGCAATTGAATTATGAATAAACTTGACCCGCGCACAAAATGAAAGAATTGTGCAACTAAATGAACTAGTTGAAATTTGACAAGGTGCTCTACAATTCAAAGTTGGTGATTTGGCTTTGTTAGTTGACTCCAAATTCAAGGATTTTAAGGGGAAGTTCACCACTCATTGGCTTAGGTCTTATGATGTTGACAAATTTTTTGACAATGGCTTTGTGAAGATAAAGACAATTGATGAAGAAGGAGTTTTATTTGTGGTCAATTCTCACAAATTGAAACTCTACAACAAGCCAAATAATCAAGATGAATTGAATTTGATCTTAATTCTGCAAGTCAAGATACAAGTTGTGGGTGAATAGAATAATGCTCTTGCTTCTCTTCCATCCTAAAATTTACTTTTCTAAAAAAATTACAATTATATATATATATATATATATATATATATATATATATATATATATATATATATATATATATATATATAAGAAAAAGAAAAGAGATAATAAGTCTAGTTGTGAAAATCCAAGTCTCTCGAACAAATTAGACATGATTTTTTGTTGGAAAACCAATAAATTAACTAACAAAAATTATCAATAAAATATTTGCTTAGTGATTACCATATTTGCTAAAATCTTGTAATAAATGTTCAAAGGTACAAATGATAGCCTACTTAAGATCAAAACATTGATTTATGGAGGACATTCACAAGTTGGACAATCTCAACATTTTTTTTCAAGAGGAACTCAATGATTATTATATATAGAATTTGTACAGAATGTTGTATTTCAATCTAACAACTTAGTACTTCATGTGAAGTCTCTGGGAGGAGGACTTAAAAGTATTTATGATCTGAATGAAAAATAAATGATAACTTTTGATTACATATGCCACAAGGAAACATGTTAGTTATAACTTGATCTCAAATGTTAGAAATACATGTGTTAGTTACAACAAGCATCCAAAGATACACTACAACAAGAAATTGAAGATAAAGTACACCGAGAAATTGAAAATACACTACACCACACAATTGAAAATACACTACAACAAGCATCCATCAATTTGGGATATGAAGATACTAGCAACCATTAAATGGAGGCAAGAAGTATAATTAAGGTTTGGCAGATATATTTTTTAATGTTTCAATTTTGTTAATAAAAAAATAAAATAAAATAATATACCTCTATGTTTTTATGGTCATTATTATTATAATCCTAATCATACCCTTCCTTTTAAATAAGTATTTTTCAAAATCGAAAATCCATTTAAATCATCATTATTGTTTAATTTGATATTTTCAATGATATCTAATTCTTTTTCGTCATACTTCAAAACTTTTATCATGTATTATTATCACTCCACTAAAGGAGTCATAATATCATTATAACCATCAACCTATTCATAATTACTGCTATCCTATCATACTATCATAACTATTCATGCTACCTCTTAGAATACTTAACATAACAAGAGCCGCATGCAGTGGTAGTCCCTGCCGCTCCCAATTTGCATTATTGTCAGGTTTTCAAAATGTTTTGTTTATTTTCCTGCAGGAGATCCAAGTTTGAAGGTAGATGCTGGTAATTGAAAACTTACGATACAGTTGCAGTGAGTATGTATAACTTTTTTCAAAACAATTCTAATAGTGAATATGCACCTAGTAGGAAACCACCCCTGATATTAATGCACATACTCACCAGGATCTGCCTCTTGATCTGGTATTTATGTTCCCATATTCCCTGCTTCTTATATTCGATTAATATTGAATTATATTTAACTATCATATGATCTACTAAGTTAAGCATAGTTCCCTGTTTCTCTCTCGAAAGTCCTCATGCCAATCTATGAATATGTAACATGGCACCTCATTAATCTTGGGTTGCTCTCACGAGCTTGGATATTGTTTCTGCCACTGATATTATTTTCGCTTCCCCCACCAGGAGGTGGAACTGGAGCTACTCCTGTCCTTAATGTATTTTGATTTGTTGCCACTGATATTATTGTTGCTTCCCCACCAGGAGGTGGAATTTGAGCTACTCTTGTCCTCAATGTATTCTAATATACTACCACTGATATTATTGTTGTTCCCCCCACCAGGAGGTGGAAATGGAGCTACTCTTGTCCTCAATGTATCCTGATCTGTAGGAGGAGGTTGTGGGTTCTTCTTATTAGACAAAGAAAGATCACGTCTGTTGTTATTCGTCACCAAACCTATAGGAGTAACTTCGACAAGAATTAGTTCTTAGTACATTTTGACAGGTCAAACATGTAAGACTCATGGCAGCAATGTGTGGACATACCTTCAAATGCACATGTAAATAAGTACACATTTATAATTAGATATAAAGTACATTTTTTATAATTTAATATGTATTAATAATTTTAATAATTCTTTCTATAAAATATAATTTTAAATATATTTAATTATTCATAAATAAGATAATTCACATATATCTTTTCCAAGTAAAGTCAAAATTCTTCACTAAAGTTTTCAATATGAATTAATTTTCTCGTGGTAAAGTCAAAATGCTTCACTAGAGTTCTCAATATGAATTAATTTTCTTTTTGGATTGGAGAGTAGACATGTCGTCCACTTATTCCTAAAATTGTAATATATTAATATTTTTCATCTTAATAAGTGAAATAATAAACTCGATATTTCATACTTTACCATAAATGAGTTTTTCTTTTTCATATTTATGCAGGGTCTCAAATCCATACACATAGCAACAACAACAATATGTACATATATAAATATAGTGTATTTGAAACTGCACCAAATCAAGTTTAAAATTCCTTTAATAAATATCAAAAAAATATTTTATTACAACCATGATCTTGAAAAATATATGGGACTATGATGTTTTGAGTGGATGCCAGCAATAACTGAATACCTGATTATCAACAAGGACTCTCGCCCACCCATTGACAATTTATAGGGATTTTAATTTTCAAATAAATTAAATTCAAAACCCATATAACAATAAATATAAATATTTAGAATGGTAAATTTACTCAAAATCAATTATTTATGAATTACATTAGGATGAATTAAAATCAATTTAGGAAAAAATAGAATAAAACAAATATAGCATAAGGTCAATAAATCTAAAAAAATTTACCCACCTGAGGAACATCTTTCCTGGCAAGTATCACCTCCGCATGAACCTAATCTGATATCTTACTTAGAAGTTTCAAGCTCTGCTGAACCCCATCCCTTGCGTTGCTCGGAGGAAGTTTCAGATTGTGCTGCTCAGAGGAAGTTTCATCGGTTGTCTTTCTTCTCTTGGAGGACAGGAGGGCAAGACAATCCCGCGAGCGCTTATTCATAGATTCAGAAATTGTTTGCAAGAAGAATGAGTAATGTACTGTAACACAACAAAAGTAAGAATCAACGGAATTGTGAGATGCTAGAACAAGCTCTACAACAGTTCCTGCATATGGAAGGAGAGGATCTGAAATGGATGGGCCATGGCTCTCGAACTAACAAGGACGTTAGGCGGGGTGGCACTCAAACTGGTACTTTTGCAACACTAATTAATTTAATAATAAATACACTTAAATTACATACTTGATATAACACTCCCTGTGTATTATTTTTATCTATTCTAGCATAATCTTGAGCTCAAAATGGAGTACTCATCTTAATGAAACATTCCAAGATGTCGGTATCTGCATACAAAGGGACATGTATCCCTTAAATTCAAAAAATCACTGAACAAGATTGACATATGAGAAATAAATAAAATAAATATATTGGTGTAAAAACTACACAAAAAATATGTATACCAATGGACTCAATCTGATCATGCGATATGCTAAAGAAATATACTGAACCCTTCTACAAATTAATTGCGGAAAACAAACACGATCGCACAATCACACCAAGTAAAAGAAAGAAGAAAATCAATCCACAACACATATATTTTTCCTGGGGAAAGCTTGCTTCTCAAAACACCTCTATCTTCTATTGTATATTCAACCAAGGAATCATGAAACAATTACAATGCACTCTTCTCACAAGAGTTTGCTACACTCTACTAACTGTCTCACACTGATCTAGACAAAGTCGACCAACACTTAGCCAATTTCCCGCCTCTGCTCATCTTGCCTTTCTTGCGCAATTCCTGTAGAATTAAATCCCTATTATTTAGGAATTTCAACCTTCCAAAACTGCACAATGCTCAGGGGAAATCCTATGGGTGTATTACTGCATGCGGGCAATTTTCTAATAATACAACTGATAGTTAGCATCCCTTTAACCTCTATCTCAACTGGGTCTTCATCAGAACTGACATGCATGCAACTATTAATAGTAAATCATCAGATACTTGATAGATCACTGCATGTGAATTAAATCTGATTTAATTCACTTGACCTCTAACTAGTGCAATAATAAGTTACAACTAGTTAAACTGATTTTAACTCAGTTAATTGAATTAACTAATTTCTCATGCATTAACTAATACAATAACTGCAAATTGGACTCTAAAACAAACATAATCACTCTGCATGCCTCACCAACCACCCTCAACTCGAATTTCATGAGCTAGCTGAGTTTATCACACTCAGTTAACTATTGCAAGTGATTATGAGATAAGATTACAATTTATTGTCCAATTTAATTAAGGGAAAATTGAATTAGACACACATTTAATGTTGACTTTCCAACACTCCCTCTCAACAAGAAAGGGATTATCAACTACCCCGATCCTGCCTCTATGGTATTCGAATTTTCTCTTGGCGAGCACCTTCTTCAGAATATTTGCATCTTGATCCTCCATGGGAATGTACTGAAGTAACATAATGCGTCTCTTAACACAATCTCTGAGATGGTGGCACCAGATGTCAATATGCTTGGACCTGTCATGGAATTCTGGATTAACGAAGAGTTTTATGCAACTCTAGTTATCACAATGTATCACTGTCGGATCCATCTGACGACCAAATAAACCAACAAGTATCTTCCTCATCCAGATGGCCTCACATGTCGCCTGACTAGCTTCCATGTACTCTACCTTGGTTGAACTGAGTGCAACTAATCTCTGCTTCCTGCTATACCAAGAAACAATTGTTGATCTTATGCTAAAGATCCCCCTTGATGTGCTCTTTCTATTTGATGGACTGCCTTCCCAATATCCATCGATGAAGCCTTGAATATTCACTCCCTCTGTCCATTTGTAACATAATCCATACTCTATAGTGCCCTTGAGATATCTCAAGACATGCTTCCTCACTTTCTAAAAGAGCTTGGTCGGATTAACCATAGCTTGAATAAGCTGGTTAACTACATAGCATATGTCTGGTCATGTGTTCACCAAGTATATGAGTGAACCCACAAGCCGCCTATAAATTGTAACGTCCACTACCTCACCTGAAGTGGCATCCTCTTTCCTCTAGTTTCCTACAAAAGGAGTCTCCATGGTTTTACAACTCTTCATTTGGAACTTCCTCCTAATCTCTTTGGCATAATTTCCTTGAGAAACAAATAGCTCCCCATCACACTTCCATATCTCCAAACCAGGGAAATAGTGAAGGAGTCCCATGTCCTTCATCTCAAACTCTCTTGCAAGATCCTCTTTGCAACAAGTTATGAGCTTCTCATCACCTATAAAAATAATATCATCAACATAAAGTATGATAATCAAAAGCTTACCATCAACCAAAATCTGGTACAAGTTCGCATCTGCTTCACTCTTCGTGAAGCCCAACCTGGTGAAATAGTTGTAAATCATGGTGTACCAAGCAGGAGGTGCTTGCTTCAGCCCATACAGTTCTCTCTTGAGTCTGCACACATGCAACTTACTGTCAAAGGTCTCAAAACCTTTTGGCTGTTCAATGTACACTTCTTCCTCAATAAATCCATTGAGAAATGCAGTCTTCACATCCATCTGATGTATTTGCCACCCCATTTGCGCTGATAGTGCAAGGATAGATATAATAGATGAGTACCTAGCAACTAGTGCAAAAGTCTCCTCATAGTCAATCCTCTCAATTTGTGAGAATCCTCGGGCTACAAATCTAGCCTTGTACTTCTCCACACTCTCATCTGCTACCTACTTCACCTTATAGATCCATCTAGATCCAAACACTGACTTCCCGACTGGTCTTGGGACAACTTCCCATGCACTATTCCTGACGGTGGAGTCATACTCCTCAACCATGGGGTCAACCCAAGTTGGTTGTTGCACTGCTTCCTCAAAAGAGGATGGTTTTGTCACAATACACTTTCTCATACGAGCCATGTATCCAGTACACATGTCTGGATCCTTCCTCTATCTGCACAATGATGTAGGTGCTCCTACATGTTTTGCCGCATCAAGTCTCAATTTGTTAGCTTTTGTGGTGCGCCTTCTGCCATGTTTGGTGGATCACTTTGCATGAGTGGTTTTTGCCACTCCATGATCCTCCACATGTGGCTGCTCCACATACTGAGGTTCATCCTTTGGAACCAAGAGTTCCTCATCTGCATGTAAATCAAGCTCCCTCTCAAGGGAAAATCTCATGGCTTTCTCCTCATAAAATTTTACATCCCGTCTGACAACAATCATCTTATTGTTCGGAAAATACACTTGATAGTTGTGGGGAGTATCAGTGTACCCCAAAAATATCCCAATCTCAGTTGTTGGTTCTAGCTTTTTTCTGGAATATTTGATCACATGGCAATAGAAAGATGAGCCAAAAATTTTAAAATATGAAACATGAGGTTTCTTACTAGAAAAAGCCTCCTCTGGTGTACTCATGCCAAGTATCCGATGAGGACTACATTTTTTCCCAAATATCGTTGTGTTGCATGCCTATGCCCACAAATGCAACGGTAGGCTTTGATCATGTAACATTGCTCGTGCCACACCCACAATTGTTCTGTTTTTTCTTTCTGCAACCCCATTATGTTGTGGGTTATGAGGTGCAATCAACTCTATCTGAATTCCTTCTTTGGCACACAAGTTCTTGAATTCATTGGAGATGTACTCACCACCATTGTCTCTCCTTAGAGCCTTCACATGCTTCCTTGTATCTTTCTCAACCAGTGCTTTGAACTCACAAAATTTTGAGAACGTCTCATCTTTCTTCTGCATGAAGTAGATCCAACACTTTCTAGAAAATTCATCAACAAAAATCACATAATATGTGTGCTTTATTGTAGAAGCTATAGAGAATGCTCCACACACATTTGAGTGAACTCTCTCAAGGATTTCCGCTGCTCGGTTCTCCTTCTCGTGAAAAGTGGCCTTTGCATACTTTCCCATGGTACATCCCTTGCATGTTTCTATCTGCACAAGAGTACCCTTTAGAAGCCCCATAGAAATATATTGCATGAACTTCAAAGCACCGTGGTGTATATGGCCCAATCTCCTATGCCATAACTCACCCTCATCCCGGCTCACCACTATGTGTGCTTTACCCATCAATGCTGCATAACCATCTACAACAAGTTTGTAGATATTCTTCACACGAATCCCAATCTTCTTAAATTTTCCTGTGGCTTTGTGACGAAGGAATGCCTTCCCTTCACTGAAAACCACATCATATCCTCTATCCTCCAACATAGCAACTAAAACTAAATTATTCTTCAAGCCTGGTACATGCATTGCATATTTTAATAAGAAGGGTTTACTTGACTATCTATGGAAAGTAACTGTACCTATTCCGGTAGCACTATACATGCTGTCATCACCCATCTCGATGTGCATCTGAATATCCTTCTCCTCCAAGCTACTAAAGAGTTCTTTGTCTCTCGTCATGTGGAAATATGCACCACTATAGAAGTACCACACTGATCACATTGCACTAGAAATCATGCATGCGATGAGTGAGAAGTCCAACTCGAACTGTGAAGCCAAAGATTCATCTGCTATAGATCTTGAAGCCTTATTGTTGTTCTCCTTCTTATGTGGAAAATTAGTGGCATAATGTCCATGCTCGTGACAGTGAAAAAATTTCACTCTGGACATGTCACGCTTCTTGCCTTCTTTGCCGGTCTCAGATTTAGAATAGGATTTATTTCCCTTCCCCTTATTTTCCTTACCATCCAAGGTGAAATTTTCCTCATCATCTGTCTTGGATGAGGATCCATCCCTGGTATTCCTCCTGAATTATTCTTGTACCAAATCTGACAAAAGTCGCTCCCAATCTCGTAGCTTCTCCCTCCCATTGGTAGAGTCCTGATAACTATGCCAACTCTTGGTAAGGCCTAGAAGTGCTAGGCTCACAAAGTCATCATCCGCTACAGTAATCCAGAAACTTCCTAGCTCATCTCGACATTGGATGAACTTGGTTAAATATTTCGGAATAGTGTCACCTTTCTCCATTTTGATTTTCCTGAGCTTGTCCTGCAGTGCCAATTTTTTGTGGTCATTGTTATTCTGAAATAGATCTGTCAAAGCCTTCCACATTGCATATGGAGTCGCTTTTCCATGGATACTTGATACAATGTGGTCTCGAACTCCCTGTAATAAGATCCTCTTCGCCTTTGCAAACTTCTTTTTCCAAGCATCAAGAAGAGCAACGTCTGCTACTGCAGGCTTGGGAATATCATTATCAATGAATTATTTCAATCCGTTGTCCTCCAGAACTGCCTCCCAATGTGACCAACGCACCCATATATGTCGAGAAGTGCTTTGCAGAGCAGCCTTGCATGGGGCTACCTGCATATGAAATGCACTTAGTCCCTTTATAGGCAGCGTTGATGAACTCTCATATGATATATATTAAACTTCAAACCTTGGAAACCTTTGCAGATGAAAGACTTTGATTAATCTATATTGTTCTTTGTCTTAGGGCATATAGCAATTGAAATGTTAGGGGATGATAGACCCTATACATCGGTCCTGGAGATGATGCTCATTTAACCAGGTCATTGGGAATTATGCCCAAATTGACCTATAACAATTTCCCCCTAAAGCATGAAGTCAAAATAATAACAACAAAATTTTGATTGATATCCTTTACACTGTGATGAGTTGGAGATGAAGCGGAGTAGTGACCTGCATCAATCTTACAATAAATTACATCATTTTATATCCTCTTGATCATAATTACCGAGGGTAGGCATTCCCAAATTCAACACATAAAAAATCTAATAACATGTACATAATTCAGAAAGTTGTCGACATTGGAATGTTGCCCAATGCAGACATGCCTATAGATATAGGCCCATGTTTGGATGACGATCTGTATGTAAGGTCACCATACATATGGTGTGTACAAAAATCCTGAAATCGTAGCTTGGATGGCTAAAACTAGATCCGGGGTCTTCTTATCTGATTCACTCGATCATTCGGGTACAAGTCTAGCCATGCGAATATATGATTTGTCGTCAAACATGGAAAGACATAGTTTGAGCTGTTAACAAACACGAGAGAACCACCATTAATGAAAATGGCCCTCAAGGTACTGCAATACATTTCGTAAGGTGTGAATAGATGATTTGATGTCAAACGCCAAAAAAAATATTTCGGTCAAAGGTCCGAAAGAGAGGATATTGTCGATGCTATAACAAGCCTCATGGTACTGGAATCTGATGTTTCTAAGTGAACTTCCTAGATAATGATTTTTTGTCGACAGGAAGCCGCCTCATTGCGAAATGAGAGTTACTAATTTCCGAGACAAGGGTATGACTTGATATAGAAATTTTTAGGGATGACGATCATGAGAATAAAGGTTTACAAGTATTGCAGAAGGATGAGTTTATTCACTAGATGACTTCTCTTGAACATATCGACGAAACTGTGATGAGTTGGAAGCATTGACCCAAAACCGAAGTGAAGGTATGATGAACCATAGGTATGAGTGAACCGTCAATATAATTACCCAACCCAAACAATCACAGACATGGAGTGAAGTGTAATATCCCAAAATGGGGAAAATCTACAATGTTAGGAATATCTTATAGTATTCCCAAGTTGGAGATCCAAAAATACATGAACACAATATTGTAAACACAGAAAATATGATCATGACATGAGAGAGAAAAATATTAAGCCATCATTCTATTAATGAATCAGCAAAAATGTACAAAATATCATGAGGGACAAGCCACTCAAGCCATAAGAACAAGTCTCCAATGATCAAAACAATAGATACATGAGATGCTGCAACTATATAGAATGCCGGAGAGCAGTGACTGCACATTCTATAATAGTGTAGCTGCTGCTATAGATGTATATACATGGAATATGGTTGATAGAAACAAAATAAATGCCCGGTAATGAAGATATGGGCTCCAATACAAGATTCCTAGCCAACCCGAAAAGGGTTGCTAGAAATACCGAAAAACATACAATGTGACAAATAACCCTGGGTTAATGTGCCACTACAAACTGGATCTGACATACAATGAGGCTATGACAGATCTGAAATACTGATTTTCTCCTCCAATGGTATTTCTTATTAGAAGTTTGATCCCTCTACTCAGAAATAGATCCTCCCGATGAGCTCAATGAACCCTCCCAGTAGATGCCTCCAAAAATAACGCAGTTCAGGATGGTGACTGCGCTGTGAGGGATAGAAGATGGTTGGCCTGATGCCAAAGATGTATAAATATTCCCAGGATTCCTTCTTTCTGATCCTCCAATGGATAGACAAACTCTCCACTGAAAAACAAGCCCAGAAATGACTCAAAGAGATCCTCCTTTGCTGCGCCCTACAACACAACCCAGCTCTAAACAGAAACTGCGATGTAGCTGAAGGAGGTAGCTTGGCCAAAATGGAAGAATGAGGAAATGTAGCCCAAATAACCTCTCCTTACCTAAGGATTAGGTAGGGATTCCCGACCAGGAACACCCTTGTGCTAAACAGCACTGCAACCCTGCTAAACAACAAGAGGAAGCAAAGTCTCAACAGACCAAAGAAAATAATAATCAAACATGAATAACAATAGCTGTCCTCCTCTCCATATATAGCAAGTGCACCTCTCAACAATGGGTCCCATCCATATATGCCACCAAGCTCATGCAAGTTGTCCTCCATTAAAACTACGTAGTCCATCAAGGAGATACAATGTATCTAGACAGTGCATGTGGACTTGGTCAAATATGACTGAATCAATATGATCCAATCCTGTTCACACCTATAGGTGCTTAATCCAGCTGCTTATTCTTCCTATTTTCACTTGAGGAATGTTATTCTTCCTTCTAAAGAGGTTAATGGGCCTCCCTACCCATTTTATTCATCTACCTAGAGATAATGCTAACTATAATGTTCCTTTTAGCTTGAGGCTAAAATTTGGGAACATTATAGTCCTCCCCTCCAAAATGTTTCTTGTCCTCAAGCAACTGTATAGGGAGAGAAAAATTCCCCCCCTCCTCCTCTTGTGGCCTCCTCATCAATAGTCCCCACCACTTCTCAAGATAACCTGCAACAAATCTGCCCTCCAATGTCTTCTCCCAAATATGCATAACCAAATGGCTCACATCGTGAAAAGGTGGAAGGTGTAAGTGGAAACCTTCTTGCTCTCCCATGGCCTCCTCAATGTAGGAGTGATGATACACATGGGAAATCTCATTCCCAATGAGTGATCTTCTCACCCATGCTATCATCCAAATGAAATGAGCCATTCTAGGTAGCTCATCAAAGAAATCTACAACCCCGGGTTTATGAAATGTGTTGGGGTTGAATGGAGAGTTTATGTTTTCCCATCCAAGTAGTTTCTCTCTCCATTTATGGTAAGTATGGGGGGGTTGCTGATTTTGGGCTGAAATGTCATGGCCCTCAAAAATGGCCCAAGCTACCCCACAAGATATGTCAACTATGAAGTTCCTCCTCCAAGAACGCAAGTCCTCCCAATGGCTCCTCCTATATGAAGGAAAGAGGTGTGATGTGGCAATCATGGTGTGCCCATTGTTTCTCCTAAAACATACAACATGTAAAATATGGAGAATAATACTCCCAATGGGCATCTCTAACTCATATCCCACTCTCCAAACAAAGCTTCCCATGAACATAAAATTATTAGTAATACATGGAAGCAAAAACCAATAAAAACAAGTTGCCATGTGACAACCGGAAAGTGGATCATAGTTCCTCATATGGAACCAGCATAGTGCATCCCATGCCTGCCTCAAAACAAAGTACAACAAGTGCTTTCCCAGCCAATTTTTTCTGCCACAATCATATCATAAGATGGAATCATGAATATACAATTTGGTGCCAATGTTGCACACCAAGAATCATGTGGCTTCCCCCAGAAACCACCAAATAAATAGCCAATCTCAATGCCACAAGTGGCTCTAAGTACATCATCATATAATATGAAAGAAGGGACAATCCTTCTTGGTACAACATGCTATTCATATAAAGAAAAGAAGTACAAAACCTAAAGTGAAATTGTACATCCTCCATCATGTACTTGAGACCTTGAGCTGAAATGGCTCAACCTGAAATTTTCCCTCACCTCCAAAGAGTAGGGAAGTGGCTGTGACCTCCTATCTATCACCATCCGGGCTATGCATCTCTCCATATGCTAAAATATGTCATGCTGGATTCCCTCCCAAGTGAACTCCTCTGCCAAAGAAAGATATGCATCATAATGCATGGAAAGGAAGTCCCCATGTGCTGCATGAAGCAGCTTCTCCTTTAGCTTAGAAGCTACAGTAAAAAAGACTTTGCCATAAGAATAGATGACCACATCATCCACCATATACTCATCATCTCTATCTGGGTCATCAAGAATCATACATGCACCTAGATCCTTGGAGTACTCTACCAAGAGTTGAGATCTCCAATACGGATCAATCCTCCCAAGAGACAATGCTAGTGATCTGGCATGTGAAGCTCTCCTCATGCTGCTGCCTACTACTTCGACATCCCCCATGCCAAAGTATCCCTCCAAACTCTTCACCTCTCCAAAATCTAAGAGTGGTGAACCCAAAGATAAGATGTCTCTCATCAATTGTAGATCTGGTGGCCTCCCTGGTGGAATGCCTCCATGTAGTGAGACATCAAAATTTGAAGTGGACTATATATATGAGTGGACTGAGTTGTCCTTCTCTTCACTGCGCAGTGCAGTTCCCTCCTAATGTGCAGAAACCTCCTGAAATAGATAAGGGTGAATGCTCATCATCCCTTGATGCTGATCCTTCTCATCTTCTTCCATATATGAGAATGCCTCATCCTCAATGAGAGACCCTTGATCTTGGTCATCTCTTGAAGGAGGGAACTCCATGTCTTCACAAATAGAAGAGGGCTCTTCAAGAAGTGGGGATCTTTCCCTTGGAAAAATATCATGCATGTTTTTATCCCCTTTAAAAATATGGAGTGGAGTTGGTTTAATAGGTCTCTCCAACTCATGGAAAGTGTTTGAGTTTTTGTTTTTAACAAATGATGGTTCACAATGTTTCCTATCAAATATTATCACCAATTCTTTAGTGAACCCAACATAAGTTTTTACATTTGCATTAAAAAATGAAGTAGAATCATTAAACCACCAATCATGGGCCATACCTTTGAGGTGCAACGCTACTACTCTGATGGCCTCCTTCTCTAAAACTTGGTGTAGCTGAAAATAGGAATCTATCTCTTCTACCCAAGCTTTGGTTGTGCACTCTGCTGATCCATCAAAGTGAGATAGGAAAATTCTACCTCCCTTGCTTCTTTTGTGGCTTCTTGATCTTGCCTCCTTGAGTTTGCAAAACCATTGGAAGTCCAAGTGCTCCTTGAATCTCCATGATTGAGATTCATACTTCTGAAGATAGTCAGTCAAGGTCTCCTCCCTTGGTGCATCTTCTTCCTCCATCCTTCTTCCAGTAAATGTGGGCAATAGACTGCGCTGTGGATCTGCATGTGTAGCTGAATGCTCACACCCATCATGTGAATAGCTAGGGCTTGCTTCAAACCCTCTTAGAAATCTTCTACACTCCTCCCCTTTCATCTCCTTGAGATCTTCTTTGATATTCTTCATAGCTTGGAAAAGAAGCAGGGAGATCCTCTCTTCCTTCATTCCTCCAAATAATGGAGTCATGCTTTTGTTTCTTCTACACAACTTCTATTTTCTATGAGAAGCTTCTCCTCCTAATGGCATAATGTCTTGGATGCACAGGCTGAGCCAAGATTATGCTCTGATACCATTGTAATATCCCAAAATGGGGAAAATCTACAATGTTAGGAATATCTTATAGTATTCCCAAATTGGAGATCCAACAATAAATGAATGAAATATTGTAAACACAACAAATATGATCATGAAATGAGAGAGAACAATATTCAACCATCATTCTATTAATGGATCAACAACAATTTACAAAATATCATGAGGGACAAGCCACTCAAGCCATAAGAACAAGTCTCCAATGATCAAAACAATAGATACATGAGATGCTGCAACTATATAGAATGCCAGAGAGCAGTGATTGCAAGATCTATAATAGTGTAGTTGCTGTTATAGATGTATATACGTGGAATATGGCTGATAGAAACAAAAGAAATTTCTGGTAATGAAGATATGGGCTCCAATACAAGATTCCTAGCCAACCCGAAAAGGATTGCTAGAAATACCGAAAAACATACAATGTGACAAATAATCCTGGGGTTAATGTGCCACTGCAAACTGGATCTGATATATAATGAGGCTATGACAGATCTAAAATACTGATGTCCTCCTCCAATGGTATTTTTTATTAGAAGGTTGATCCCTCTACTTAGAAATAGATCCTCCCGATGAGTTCAATGAACCCTCCTAGCAGGTGCCTCCAAAAATAACGCAGTTCAGGATGATGAATGCGTTGTGAGGGATATAATATGGTTGGCCTGATGCCAAATATGTATAAATGTGCATGGGATTCCTTCTTGCTGATCCTCCAATGGATAGACAAACTCTCCACTGAAAAACAAGCCCAGAAATCACTTAAAGAGATCCTCTGTTGCTGTACCCTGCAACACAACCCAGCTCTAAACAGAAGCTGCACTGTAGCTGAAGGAGGTAGCTTGGACAAAATGGTCAAATGAGGAAATGTAGCCCAAAGAAACTCTCCTTCCTTGAGGAAGAGTTAGGGATTCCTGACCAGGAACACTCTTGTGCTAAATAGCACTGCAACCCTGCTAAATAGCAAGAGGAAGCAAAGTCTCAACAGACCAAAGCAAATAATAATCAAACATGAATAACAATGGCTATCCTCATCTCCATATATAGCAAGTGCACCTCTCCACAATGGGTCCCATCCATATGTGCCACCAAGCTCATGCAAGTTGTCCTCCATTAAAACTACGTAGTCCATCAAGGAGATACAATGTATCTAGACAATGCATGTGGACTTGGTCAAATATGACTGAATCAATATGACCCAATCCTGTTCACACCTATAGGTGCTTAATCCAGCTGCTTATTCTTCCTCTTTTCACTTGAGGAATGTTATTATTCCTTATAAAGAGGTTAATGGGCCTCCCTACCCATTTTATTCATCTACCTAGAGATAATGCTAACTGTAATGTTCCTTTTAGCTTGAGGCTAAAATTTGGGAACATTACATGAAGGAAGTGTCATGTTCAAGAGAAACTTGCTACCAAAAAGAAATTTTTTCTCACTTTTCCCAAATTTTCCCGGTCATTTGTCGACCAGTACCTCTTTATTTTTTAACAAGCTTGAGGAGGATAACATTTTCTTGATCTATAATTCAAGCATTCGGGCGAATAATGTATCGCTATTTAATAATTTAATGAGTCTAGCGATGAGTGAAACTCGATTCTTGCCATGATCGACAAGCCCGTCGCTATTTTATGTTTTAACGAGCTTAACGACAGTGATATCCCGGTTCTTTTTCATATTTAGAGAGTTTGAAAAAGTGGATGAAAGAAAACTCCATAAGTAATTTTTTGTAAATTTGTCACTTAGATCCAAAAAAGTGTAAAATAATACCTGAGAGAACCTCTTTGGTCATGTTTAACCAAGGTATTCCTTTTTCTTAAATAATTTATCTCAGTCCGGAAAAGGGTTAAACTTATACTGAGTAGATATCAATTCATTTACTTTTACAAGCTCGAAAAGAAAAGTGCTCGAAAATATTTTCACATTATCGAAGTCTAAAAAGAGCTGAAAGAAGACTCCATGGGTTCCTTTTTTGCTGTTATAGAAGCTCGAAAAAGAGATAAAGTGCTCTTCAAATCCTTTTTCGTTTTTAACAAAGCTCAAAAAATAAGGAGAAAAAGTATGCTTTGTGGTCAAGTCATTCTTTGAAATAAATCTGCACGACTAATCTGTTCATCAGTTGTATATCCTGTTCAGAACAACATCAAATGGATTAAAAATACCTGTTTCATGATAAAAACATAATAAAACTATATTCATAGCAATAAATTTAACTTGCAAGTAATTAAATGACTATTAAAAGTAGTTTCACTATTCATTTTTACCATTCCATAGTTACCATTTGCATTTTGGAGCTCTGAACTTGATTTTTCCCCCAAACTTCAGCTACTGATTATGATCGTTTCTGTGGACGGTTTTCATTGCCGTTTGATCCAGGTTAGTGATATGAACCTCCTCTTTCCTTTAGTATTCATTTCATTTCCAATTTCTGCAAATTTTTAGGGTTTTAAGGCCCCTAGGGTAAATTCTGCCCAAAAAGAGGGTAACACACCCCTGAATGTCAAAACCTGCGTTGCATAGCAGGTACAATGAAGGGTACTTGCATATGCAAAGCAATGTCTCTTGTTAGGGAGTGCGTTGGGTGCAATTCAAGTTTTTGATTTTCTCATTATGCCCAAAATTGACCTAGTTTTTTGCAATGAATGGAATCTAATGGACCTTATGGTTGTATTTCAGGTTTCCATCGCATTGCAATGATGATTACATGGAGGGAAAGAGAACATGAAGAACAAGATATGATAGCCTTAAATGATCCAGGTACAGTAAGAGACTAAGATATTGTGGACTGCTTAAGTACTTCAAATTATCTGGGATGAGGCAACAAATAGAACTATTGGAGTTCTTAGTTTGAACATGGGATCCAGCTATAGAGGCATTTCATATTAAGAACCAAGTGGTTCCTATAACAGTTGAGGATGTGTACTTTCTTACAGGTTTGTCGAGGAGAGGCTTTCCCATTTCGCTCTCAGGGTCTGTTGTTGGAGGAGAGACAGTGAGAGATTATGTTTTGCAATATTGCTATCCAAGGTCAGAGCCAAGAAAATATGGAGAGATAAACATCCGAGATGTTAGATATTTTCCCTTGAGAACCATCCTTTTCACGATCGCAAAACTTGCTGGTACCGTTACACTACATGTAGCGAATAGATCGTATATGCAGTATGTGCTAGAGTGTATGGAGCCAACAGTCTTCAACTAGTCTGAAACTGTTCTATCTCAGATAAAGGAACAATGGAATAAAGAAAAGGGAGGAAGGAAGAAGAATTTCAGTTATGGTTCTATCCTTATATCCTTCACCCAGGAACGGATTCCACTTATGCAGCCACAACATGTGACACTGGATATAGCTAGTCCTAGAGATCCTCAGATGTAGAGATGAGTAGAACTCATGAGTCGGCATGATGGCCAATCTACTGTCGTGTTCTCAACTGCATTATTTGCCTTGTTCCAGTGACAGATCGTCGCCATTGATGAGTATGCATACGTAGGTGTCGATTTTCGAGGGGATCCAGATTTAGCATTACCAGAAGGAGCTCAGTGGGGTGAAATAGGTAAGAATGTTTTGACCATGTTTTCTGATTTTCCTAATGTTTATACAATGTTTTTGTATTTTGATATTTTCCCAATACTAAACTAAATGTTTGATGTAATGAAGATGTTGGTCGTGTTCAACCAGTAGTGGAACCGAAGCGTGAAGCAAACGTGCCAGCAGAGAGGGCTGTCGAGAGAGCAGTCCTTCAGGATCTTGATATGGCTGAGACTCTAATTGAGCTCCAGCAGCACATATATGGTTTGACCTTCGGGATTCTGGATTACCGGATCAAAGAGCTTCCTATGCGACTGTAGCGACACACTATTGGGGTTCCTAACCGCCGGATGCAGTTACTTCGTAGGATAACTAGATCTATAGAATGTTACCACGAGCACCACTAGTTTACTTATGAAATTTTGCATACATTTTGAGGTTAGATGACCAATGTTTCTTGGTCACAAATTTTTGCAAAAACCTATAACTATCTATCTATATGATTTCAGTGTTTTCCTATGTTTATTGTGCAATCCTATTCCATGATGTGAATGTTTTCTTTACATATGTTGAAAATGTCTGTCTAAAACTTGATTAGCTAATGAATCAGTCAATGTGTTCAATTTTTTGGAAACGTGTTGATATTGAATAAAATCAAAGTGTCAAAGGAACAATCTATGCAATGTTGGATTTCTAACAGTATAAACACTAGTAAGTTGTAATACCACAAGTTGTGAGTCTAACCTTATGATGATGCTATTAATACCAAATGAAATGGCATCAGAGAGAAGTTTGATCAACGCGCTATACTCAGCGATATTGTTCCTCGATCTACCAATACAAATCCCTTGAAAACTCACTAACTCGTCGTTCGGAGTGAAAATGGCCCACGCTGCAGAGGATAGATTCTGCGTACTACGACTAGCACCATCAACATATCCAACAAAGGGTTCTAAAGATTCAGACATCCGCGATGAAATGTAAAGCGGATTACTAACGTCAAGAAAACTCTAAAAAAAAATTAAGATAGTGAATGCAAATCAACAACATATATATACAATATAATACAAAAAATTACTACGCTCATGATTAAGCATAGTAACGTTTCAAATACAACCCATTTCTAGGCTATGCCAATGGAATTCCATCTTAATCAACCAATTCATAGGCACCCTTAGCAAGAACTCTTTTAACAATATAGGGGCCATGTCATAATGGCTCAAACTTTCCTGTACCTATTACATTAGCTTCTTGATCGTAAAGAAGGACTAAGTCGCCCTCTGAGAAAATGCGAGGCTGGACATTTTTGTCGTATTGTGACTTTATACATCTCTTATGCACTTCGTTGGCCAGTTGGGCTTCACGACGTGTTTCATCAAGATGGATGAGGTTAAGGAGATGCGCTTCTTCTTCTAAGGTGTCAGGTAACAAGTCAATTATGTGGTTTAATGACGGTATTTCACATTGGATTGGTAAGATAGCTTCCAGACCATACACCAACTGAAAAGGAGTAAAGCCAGTTGCGTTTCTCACTAAGGTTCGATACGCCCACAAGGCGGAGTACATGATCAAATGCTAGTTTATTTTATGATCTTGTATCATTCGTTGAAGCATACGTTTAAGAATTTTGTTGATAGCATCAACTTGTACATTTGATTTTGGATAATGAGGAGTAGAATTATCATGTGACAATCCTAACTTGGTAGTTAATTCAACCATCATGTGATTGTGAAAATTCTTCCCATGATCTGTAACTATAGCTTGTGGAATCCCAAACTGTGCAATAACATGATTAAAGAAAAACAATGCAGCTGTCTGTCCCGTGTTGTTGAATGTAGGCATCACTTCAGCCCATTTGGTAAAATAGTAGACTGCGACAATAATATAGCCGTGTCCCCCGGACGAACGAGGGTTAAAGGTCATGAAGTCAATACCCCATTTTGAAAATGGTCCCACAGAGACAACATGATGCATTGGTGCTGGCAGTTTGCGGATTTTACGATAAAAAATATGGCATGCATGACAACTTCTAACCGCGAGGATGCAATCTTGAAAAATAGTAGGCCAAAAGTAACTTGCGTAGAGTATCTTCTGCACGGTAGCATATCCAGATAAATGTCCACCACATGCCCCAGCATGACAATCATTTAAGACTTTTTTGGCCTCCTCATGAGTGAGGCACCTCCTTAAAATGGTATCGAAACCATGACGATAAAGTGTATTGCCGACGATCAGATAATATTTTTCTTGGTATCGAATACATTGTTGTTAAGAACGAGAGGTATTAGGTCGAAAAGTTTGGGTTTGGAGATAAATGATGAAATCCCCATACCAAGGATCAGATGATCCGATCAGAAATAGAGATTCGTCAGGAATTGATGGTTCCGACGTAGTTTCAATACTATCAGAGGGAAGGTCACAAAGAAGCTCAGCCAAAACTAAAGACTTCTTTGACTTGGATTTGATGAATTCCAAATCAAATTCCTTCAAAATGACAATCCATTTTGAATATTTGCCCCCCACCAATTGACGTGATAAGATATAAGTCATGGGGTTTCAATCCGAAACTAAAGTTGTTTTTCGGAGTAGGATATAATGGTGAAATTTTTCGACAACTTGAACAATTTCCAAGGCAAGATTTTCTACATAGGAATACTTAACTTCCGTATCATTGAGATTACGACTAAAATAATAGATTGGATGTTCAATTCCATTTTCTACTTGGACCAATACCATAGCAATGGTCGTTTCAGCTGCGGCGATATATAGGTAATAATCATTTTGATAATTAAGGGGATATATTAATGACGCTCGGACAAGTGTGTCCTTGACAACATCAAAATAAGCTTGCACAACTTGGTCCCAATGGAAGGGAACCCCTTTTTTCAATAGTCGAGTAAATACTTTAGCCATTTCGGCATAGTTTGGAATGAACCTTCTTAGGAAGTTAGCCTTTCCTTGAATTTTCTGTATCTGAAGTAAGTTTGATAGCGCAGGCAAATCAAGAATGGCCTGAACCTTCAATGGGTCAATTCAAATTCCTTATTTTGAGACTACGAATCCAAGAAAACAACCAGAGCCAACAAAAAACACACATTTATGTGGATTGAGGCATAGTTTGTAGTGTCAGCAGCGTAAGAAAATGGCTCTCAAATGCATCGGGTGATCAGTCTGATTTTGTGAATGCGCTGGTAAATCATCTAGATACAGTTGAAAAATGTGCTTGATGTCATTGAAAACATAATCCATTTCTCTCTGAAAATTTGCCCCAATGTTCTTTAAACCAAACAGAAGTTTCCTATAAGTAAATGTGCCCCAGGGATAGATGAATGTTGTCTTATGTTGATCATCTGGGCAGATATTGATTTTATTGTAGCCGGAAAATCCATCCATGAACGAAAAATTTTCACATCGAGCACAATCGTCAATAATATGGTCGATAAATGGAGTAGGATAGTTATCTTTTGGACAAGCAAGATTGACATCTCGATAATCGACGCACACTTTAATGGTTCCTTGTTTTTTCATGACAGGAACAATATTGGAAACCCACTCAGTTAGTGAAACAGGGTATATGAAACCAGCACGCAAAATTTTTTCAACTTCTTCTTTGATGGAAACAAATTTCTTCGGATGAACAGGACGAAGCCGTTGATGCACCGATTTGACATCAGGATACATATAAATAGTGTGTTCAACTATACTAGTATCTATGCCCGAAAATTCCTCGTAAGTCCAAGAAAATAAATCACAGAATTCACAAAAGAGAGAGCCATATGATTCAAGTTCTGATGGAGAACAAGATACACCGACATGAATATTTTCTACGACGCCAGGTTTGGTCAAAATATCGATAGAAATGGTTTCTTCAATATTTGACAGATTTCGCTTGAAATCGATTGCATTAATGGGAAAATAATTCGTAAAGAAATTTTTGATGGATGGGTGATATAGTTCACTAAGATGATTTTATTCATAATCAGGAAGATGGGAACCATGATGATAATCTTCCCATGGTTCTCCTTCTGACATCATGGCTTCCAAAATATTCTCATCTGTCAAGAAAATTGAGGAAAATGGATCAGATGGAGTACCAAAATCTAAGGAACAATCAACCCAAACACTCAGCGAAGTTGATTTTGGATTTTCCGCCCAAGCCAGATAGATTGATTTCTATGCCAAATCAATAGGGCTGGGTGGTAGAAATTCATCCAACGTAGAAATTTTAGAATCACCCGTACTCTCCCTTAATCCAGATAGAGTGGAAGAGATCATGTAGTAGGTCTCTATACTTGCAATTTATACCGACGTCGTGGGTGACAGTAACACAAAGGTTCCCATTAAAGTGGAATATTTTAAGCGTCCTACAAAAATGTTCTAAAGTTCTAGTTGGGGTATGTGAACGAATGGAATGCTTCCAGTTACCTGCGAAGCAGAGGCAAAGAAGGATAGCTGATTAATGACTGTGATTGTACCTTTATGTGGAAAGGAAATCATTCTAAAATATGTAGAAACAATTGTAGTCATTGCATATACCCATGGCCTTCCAAGTAAAATATTATAGTCAAGGGGTATGTCAACAACCTCAACATCAATATTCACTGTTTTTCTCCCTAGTTTGACATGTAGGTTATTAATAATACCACAAGGTTTATATGTACGTCCGTTAAATTCCTTCAATGTCGTTGATGATTGTGATAAGTGCATCGAGCCAAGTGAATTCCAACAATTTAGAGACATAATGCATGTAGATGCTCCCTCATCAATACTAGTGCGATGAAAAAGGTGATTGAGAAAATTTACCTGTATGGAGAATACCAATTCTGCTGGTAGTTGCGGCACATATCCTGTATGATTAAAGACAACAAGATTAGAATCAATCAGATCAATTCCACCAATAGCTGACAATAAAGCCTGGTTTTGGGAGGGAAAATTTTGTAATACCTCAAGAGCAGACATAACTGAAGGGGATTGAACCAAATCTTCAACTATATTATAATCTTGTGCAGCTCTTGCTCGAGGATTATATGTCGATTTATGAATTACTCCCTTTGGTGGCTTAATTGTCAATTCAGGAATAGCAGTAGGCGGTACTACTTCCGTATATGGATTCGTTGTCGAGGTAGTAGGTTGATAAATGGCCTGACTACCATAATATTTATTACGCGTTGAGTTGAAGGTTTTGTGACAAATAACATTAACACTTGGGAACTAGGAGCTGGATCTGTATCAACCATGTTTGTGTCCAGATTTGGAATTGGGTTTGTCAACACAGCTGGCGCATGGGAAGTCTTGATGATTTTTGAGACTTCAGCGCAGTGAGGACAATTCCTAACAAAGTGTTGCTCATTACAGATTATGCATGGATAATGAGGTTTCAGAGGTCCAGAAGATTGATCAGATGAAATTTCCTGTGGGTTAGAAGTTTGCTTTTTCTTAGATTTCCCCTTTTTCTTACTTCTGGGTTGCTTGTCACTTTTGCCTTTGTCAAATGACATGGGATTAATTTCGGAAGTAGGAGCAGGATCAGATGCAGTAGTATGTTGTGTGCTTGTAGTGCCTATCAAGCCGTCTCCGGCATGAGAGTCCTTTAATTGAGGAGGAACATTGAAATTAGATCTTGGCGCATTAGGAATTTTTTCATAGAGCGTGCCAGACTGAGTATATATCAAGTCTAATATTTGGCACAAGCGATAACTTGCTCTTATGTGATGATGCCACCCTTAGCCACATCCTCAGTTATAGATGGTAACAGGGACTTAATGAACTATTTAGCAAGGAGCTGATCCAGAACAAAGGTCTTAACCATTCGACGATGATGACGCCACTCATGAATATGATCAGAGATGTGACTGGAATTAGTCTGTTTGAAATTGGTCAAGAGTTCCATTCCAGTTTCATATCTAATGGGTAACTGGAAATGAGTCAAAAAGACAGTAGCTAGGGCTGTGAAATTATCAAAAGAAGCTCTAGGTAATTCAATGTACCATTTTCCAGCCAGACCTGTGAGCGTACGTTGGAAAATACATAGTCGAACAGAATCATATTTCAGGGAGTTTAATGGACACCATAAATGATAAGTCATAACATGAGTCAACAGATCTTCTCTAGGGTTTCCATTTAATTTAGGAATATCTAAGGGTAATTTGTGAGGTATCATCGGACACCAAGGAGCATAATTAATTGGATCATTAGTTAGCCAATTTAAATCTGGTAACTCTAAATTTGCAACAAAGGGAAACTATCTATTAAGGTCAGGTTGAGCATAGACATGGTAAGATGGAATTGCTTGAGTAACAGGCCTTTGAGCACCAGCATAAGGAATTTGCTGCTGGTAACCCAGATAGGGGTTGTTTTGAAAAGAAAACGCTTGAGGATTCTGTTGACTAAAACCTGGATATGATACTTGTTGAAATGAGGTTTGAGGAATTTGCGCCTATGGTTTCCAAGGGTTCTGTCCACCAATGTTATAACCCAAATAAGGATAACTTGGATTCGGTTGATAGGTATAACCAGGTTGTAGTTGTGACATCCCATAAAATGGTAAACCAACTTGTGAATAGATGATTCCAGATACAAGTTGTTGTAAATTAATCGAAGGATTTGGAGTCATTGGACCCAACATTTGATGATTTTGAGTTCAAGGACCTGCTTGATAAGGTTGTACAACATTTTGATTTTGTAACAGGGGTAAATATGTATTAAAAAGTGGTAATGATGAGGGTGTAACAGGTTGAACTGGTTGATATGATTGTACAACCGTTTGTGGTTGGATAGGCATAGTGGGCTGCCATTGACACACATTCATTTCGACATTAGATTGACCAAAAAGCGATGGAGTACTGTCATATTGGGTGACCAAAGGTTGCCCCCCAGCATGAGGAGGATAATGAGATGGAAAATATTGCTCTCCAAATGTTGGGAGTCCAGTTGATATGGTACTTGAAGGATTAGACCCAGAAGGATCGACTTGATATTGCCCCGAAGATGTGTATAATGAATCAAGTCGTTCAGTACTTACTATAGCATTACTAGTTAAAATACCAGATGATGACATTGGTAAAGTCCATGGATTTGAAGATGCACCAGAGAAAATTCCATATAATGATTTGTAACCTGATGGGACCAAAGGGCCACCATGAAAATATGACTCTGGTGAATTTTTAAACATTAACGGGGTAGCTAGGGCGGGAGCTGATGTAATTGGAACAGATGGCCCAACAGAAGATGTTGGTTCAATCATGGTTACTTGACCAAATTTATACCCTCTTGAATCGATGGGAGTTTGAAAAGGAGTAGGATAAACAAAAGCAGTTGGTGTCTATTGAGAAAAAGACTCGTACAGGTAAAGGTCCTCTCCAAAATGGGTTGGAGTTAAAGGTGTCTCGTCTTGTGGGATTTCTTCAATCGCAATTAAACCAGGTGGAAGTATTTCACCGTCAGGCCCAAAGTATATATCAGGTGGTTGACTGTGTGATATGGGAGATTCAATAGCTACAAAAATTTGTGGGATGACCAAGTAGGAACAACTTCCGGTTGTACGAATTCAGGATTCATATTTTCTGGCAAAGAAGACACAAGATCTGGATAAATTTCTAGTTGAACAACGTCGGGTCCAGGAGGTATGGTCTCACTGATTGGATGGATCGTGACCACGGGTAGTTGTGAAGAATTTGTTTCGACAACAGTAGACGAACCAAGATGTGTAGAAACAAATTGAGCTAACTCTGGTTGATGGGAAAATGATGTTTCACCAAAGGTACGAATTTTACTTCATTCAACAGATCGTGATCGCCTTGACCTACCAGAAGTAACTTTTGGTGGTAAATGTGGTTTTAATGCTAGTCTACGCGAAGGATGGGGCAAAGGATTTTGTTCTTCCACTATTACTGATTTATTTTAACCAAAAACAAATAAACAAAATAAAAGGGTAATGCTAGGCAAAAGGGTTTACCAAGAAACTGTGAACTGTAGAATACCTCCTGGTGAACCAACAAGTACAGGTAGGCAATCTCCCCGAATGTTGTGTTTAGTGTATCAAAATTTACAATGCGACCGACTCGATTCACTATGGATGGATAACACCTAAAAGTTGTCCTTCCAAATATACCCAAAGATACATGGAGGCCCAAGTTCGTATTAGCGTTGTCTGATGCGAAACCGCATAGTGAGAGCACCCATTTAAACTTATCGTACTGTAACACCGCCTGATATACCTGAAAGTATGTGGACGAGCTACGATATACTTATGTACATGGAGTGAGGTATCACACTCGGAATGTATCGCAAATAAGTTAACGACAACTGCTATGTTTTACGACATGGGAACACGTCTCTAGCCTAGACCTTCTAAATGTTATTGTTATGGTTCCAATGCTTTGTTAGGTAAATTGAGATTAATTTTATGTTGATCTTGCTTAACAATTTTCCTTTCAAAGGTTCACCGCAATGATGTATTGGAAAATTCCTAAAATGCAACTAAGAATGATAAGAAATCTTTCACTTTTAGTTTTTCAATGAAAATCCTAGCTACTAGAGGGAAAGAGCAATCAATTTGCGAGCAAACAAATCAAAGAACACAAACTAAATGCAAATTTCCTAATTGTTCCTTTTTGCAAAACACAAAAACCACTACATGCAAATGCTGATTTTTCTTTTCAGTTCCTTTAATGTTATGAATGCAGTAAAGAAACTAAGTGCACTTAATCAAAAAAATCAAATTCCTTTTACTTTTGAGAAATGAGGAATATAAACAATAATTTCTCTTTTAAAGGAAAAATGAGGAATGAAACAACAATTTCTCTTATCAGGAAACGAAGATTTTACGACAATTTCATTTTTCAAAAGAAAATGGATCTAATGCGACAATAAAAGTACTTTGAAATTAGCTTGCCAATGATAAAGAAAAATGCTTTAAAAAAAATTTCTTTCAAAGGAGGAAGAGGTAGATGAATTCACTGGTCAATATGAGGCTTAGGATTTTCAAAACACGTCAACAAATAAAATGAAACAAACTGCAAAGAAAAATTCAAGGGAATTTGGATGGTTTCAGGAGGCAACGTAGTCTGTAAAGAGAGACAGTGCTTTGCAACGTAGGCCTGAAAGGGAGACAGTGCTATGCAAAGCACTGTGTCATATCTAAGAGTGCGTTGGGCGCAGTGTCAAAGGAAAAAAACAGCTGTTTAACACACTTCTTTTGCAAATTTGGATCTTAAAAAGCCTAATCTCTATGAGTAACAACTGCTGGGTGAATAAACAGAGAAAATCAGAGGCTAAAACACCTAGGATAAAGAGTAATATCCGCAGTGGAGTCACCAATTTGTTGGACATAATTGTGAATTATGGATAAAACATGCTTCCCTAGATAGGTGCTAATCTAGAACAACAGGTTAAAGTCTATATGACTACTTTTCCTAGCTAAGAACAGACACACAGAATGGATTATATGCTTACTTGGAATCCAAGCACTTCCAAATGATTCCTTCTGTCACCTCTGTTGTAGCTTCAAATTGCAGCCGGTTGTCCAAAATATTTCCTGCAAGAATGAACACTAAACAACAGAAGATAGCAATAATACATATGTCTATTCAATTTAGTTTGCTAAATCAGTAAAGCATAAACCATATACATCAACTAAGATATTACAATATGGAAAATCAAAGCCAATATAGATGCATATAAGGAAAAGTAAGTTGTATTCTTTATTAATGATAGAAGGGGAGGTTACAACCAAATGAATGATTTTGTGTCACCATCTCCAACAGCATCCCACCCTCATCACAAGGCATATATCTCCAGCAAATTGTCACTCAAATCAATCTCCTCAATGTAAAATCCACTAGCATTTCTCTACACAAATTCTTCCTTATCAAACACTAAGATCTGTGCTCAATTTATAGAGAGGCTAAGGTAGTTTTACAATCAATGACTTTCAAATAATAGGAAAGACATGTTCCTAATCTTGTATATGTCAAATGGACACATGGATTCGAAGTTTGACACATGTGAACTCTTCTAGAAGGCACTGGCCAAGTGGAGATTTCGGAACAATGAGAATTTCACTCCCAATGTGACCAACGTACCCATAGATGTCGGGAAGTGCTTTGTAGAGCAACCTTGCATGGGGCTACCTGCATATGCAATGCACTTAGTCCCTTTAGAGGCAACATTGATGAGCTCTCATATGATATATTATAAACTTCAAACCTTGGAAACCTTTGCAGATGAAAGTCTTTGATTAATCTGTCTTGTTCTTTATCTTAGGGCATATAGCAATTGAAATGTTAGGGGATGATAGACCCTATACATTGGTCTTGGAGATGATGCCCAGTTAACCAGGTAATTGGGAATGATGCCCAAATTGACCTATAACACCCCCCACTATAGAAAACAAACACCACCAGCGAAGGAGACAAATGTCATCTCCCACGACCACAAGGAAGCACATAGACACTTCCCACTACCAGATAAATACTTCCACCACCAGCAAAACCAAATACCATCACCCACCAAACCAACATAGGAAATTGAACAACAAATGATGAAAAAGTAACCGATGCCTAAGTGTAACTTCCCCTGAGGCAGTGGCCAGCCTCCAAATTATCCACATAGATACCACACACCAATCCACCAAACACCGTCACACCCATGCTGGAGGGCACGAAATTTGGAAAAGAAACTAGTTTTCTGCCACCATCCTCGAGGTTTCATGGACTGCAAATTCTAGCTTCCTCTCTTATCACGAAAAAACAGGCTCACTGAAAGCTAAGAAAAATGGAAACGAGTGATCTCACTTCCCTTCAACTTCCTATCCCCAACCCAGACGTAGTCAATGGCTAAGAAAATGAGCAGCAAGGACCGATTGAACGCACTGCACCAGCAAATTCCCACGAAAAGCACACACAAGACACTCCCTTTGTAAACCTTCCTGCGACATTTACACTTCCTCTTCAGAGGACACCATCAGGACCAACACCAAACCATATTTAGGAGTCTAATGTTGGGCTCCCTCATCGTCCCTTGCCTTATCCTTTCACCACCTCCGAACTCCATGCACAATTATTTTTCACACGAATTTCCAATGTGAAGCCAGTAATTCTCAACCCATAAAACATTAACCCCTCACCCCTAACCCCTAAAATCCTTAACTATTAAATCCCCTAACCCCTAACCCGCTAATCCCTAATCCCTTAACCACTAACTCATTATTCACCTAACCCCTAAATGCACCTAAATCCCCTAACCCCTAAACCCTTAATCACTAACTCATTATTCCCCTAACCCTAATCCCTAATCCCTTAAACTCTAACTCATTATTCCCCTAACCCTAAATGCACCTAAATCCCCTAACCCCTAACCCCTGAATCCTTAACCCCTTAACCACTAACTCATTACTCCCATAATCCCTAACCCTAAGCCTTAAGTCCCTAATCCATAATCCCTTAACCGCTAACTCATTATTCCCCTAACCCTTATAACAATCCTTAAAACTCGTTGGGATTATCCAATCCAAACGAGGGCAGGTCTAGTTGGGACCTACGATCGAGTTAATTCCCCCTTGTTGGAAAGATTAAAATGTTTAATCTTCGATATACAAAATGTAGATAAAATATTTCATTAAAAAGAGAGAACCATACCCTCTTTGCCAGGCTATTCCTATCGGTCACTTGGCCTCTTCTTGCTCTCACATGAATGTAGTCTTGCTTGATTGGTACAGAAGAAGGTTTCACATTATCAATTGTTTGTTTGGGACAACTTTCAATTGTTTCATCACTATTACATTCTTCAAGATTATCCTTTAAATCATCCTAGTATTTTGTACTCTCTCCAACTTTGTAGTGCTTTCCATTCCTCTCAGTCTCGTCTGTTTCCTTGGTTTGTTAAGGGACAAGGTCAACAACATTAGGATGTTTTTGCAACAAACAAGGGTATTTCCAGGACAAAATCAGGTGGAGCAAGAGTATAATCACTAACTTTCTCATGAATGTGGGACACTCGAACTTAAGATTTTCTGTAGCAGTCATGAGGTGCAGTGTGGTTATTGAGACTTTTTCAAATGTCCATTCTCCGGACTTAAATTGTGTGACAACACTGTGGCTGAGTTTGAAACTGGAGATTGAACATACATTTGGTTTAATTGCAATAGACATTTTCATCGATAAATGTAAAGAAATGGCTAACAAATACTAGAAATTAATAAATAAAGAAGACATGGCAACAATCAACAGTAACTACAAATTTTTTACATTGAGACACAAAGAAAAAAGAACTATTGTGCACAAACAGAGACTAACGAAACTATCATCTTAACCCCTAACCCCTTGAACACTAATTCCCAACCCCTAACCCATTTAAGTCATAAACCCTAAACCTCTAAACCCTTAACCCCTAACCCCTAAACCCTTAACCCCTAACCCATTTAACCCCCTAAACCCCTAACCCATTTAACCCCCTAAACCCTAAACCTCTAAACCCTAAACCCCTCACGCCTTAAACCCTAATTCCCAACCCCTAACCCATTTAGCCCCCTAAAACCCTAACCCATTTAACCCCCTAAACTTAACCCCATTAACCCCTATCCCCTAACCCATAAAATCCTTAACTGCTAAATCCCCTAACCCCCTAAACATCTAAAACCCTAACCCATTTAACCCCTAAACCGTAAACCTCTAAACCCTTAACCGCTAACCCATTAGACCACCTAATGCAGCAAGCAGATGCCAAGCCAAATTGCATTACATTTTTACTCACAATGATGTTATTCATTGACAAAAAAATTTCAAACCAAAAATTTTGCCATGGCGTAGGGTAGGGATTAACTCGAAATCGATGGCCTTTTAGGTGCTAATATGTTTTGGTTGATCATACCACGCTTGCCATGTGTTGATTTAGAGAGAAACCATCACAAGTAATGAGATGGTCCCCAAAACACAGAAGGACCCATGAATGCGACTCTATGTCTGCCATGAGAATGAAGGAAACCCTTTAAAACACACAATAAGAAAACACATGGAATTGAAATGTTAATTGAGGATAACATAAAAAATTGTTTGTAGAGCATTTGATGAAAGAAGTAGAAAAAAATGCTACAGTAATGAGGCATCCTTGTCAGTATTTTGGGAAAGAATAAGTTTAAGAAGCTCGAAACAACTCTTGGAGTCATGTTCAATGAGTGACCATAAACTTAGGGGTGTCAAAGTGGCTAATAATCATAGTTTATGGTGGATGATATTCACCATACATAAAAAATTTCGTTTAGGTCATTTGTTTGGTGGTCAATGTTGGTGAATCAATATATTATATCATGGTACCATATATTTATTTTTTAAAGGAAAAAATCTATTGAACATGAAATAAGTTGCATCTCCTGTAAAGGTTTAATGTCGTTATGTTGTGAAACGTTTTCACATTATATGTATCATATATTTGTAATCACTTCTTTCAAGTTTACTTTAAGAAATAAAGGAAGAGGTGTAGGGCCTTACCATAAGAAGGACTTGCACTAACTTGTCTCCTTATATCATTCAAATATTAGCCCATAAATCAAACACATACCCTAATTTCTCTAGTATGGAAACCCTTGGATGCATATGATAATGAACTCCTCCCAACTATTGAATGTCTTTGGTTGGCATGTGCAAATGTATTTAATGGATCCATGGATATGTATGAGATCAAAATTTTCATTGAAATGATACAAATACCCAAATTAACATGAGGTATAGAAATTTCAACCTTACGACTCTCTCATCCAATATTAAATACTTCACTAATTATTCAAAGGGTAGTCTACTTAAGTGTATATTAAATATTAAAAGCACTCATATTAACATAAGAAAGTAATAATAGTATTTAATATAAAGTTATAATATAGGTATATGCTAAATTGGCATGTGAGACCCCCTTGTTCGTGGGACAATGGATGCCCTTCATGCAATGATTTAACTATTTAATTCATGAGGTATACATACATTAATTTCCCTTGGATTCAAACCTGTGACATTTAAACAGGAAAAATTTTAACACAATTCTAACAAGTAAATACAAATTTAATTTGTAGATGTATCATAGTTAGTCTAAGAGTTGCATGGCATGCTTAATTTTGCACGAAATCAACAGAACTCGTGAAGGGTTGATCACAATAGGCATGTATGGTCGATTTTGATTATCATAGGTATGTTAGTTTGGTTTTCCCAATCCACAAATTGCACACATTGTTACTATTGTTAAAGGTATGTCATGTTGGTTTACTTGTTCAACATCATGCACATTTGGTTGTGTTCATTAAAGGCATTTTAGTTCATTGAAACAACCAATATTTTGTCAAGGTGGTCAAATTAGGTTGTTGATGTGTTAGGTTGGTTATCAACATCTATTTTTTATTAACACTATCTTGGAGAAAACAAGGTAACTTACAAATACAACTGCCTTTCTTTTTGAAAAACATCAAAACATTTGTAAGTTTTAATAACTTTTTAAAAAGTTAAAATATTTATTATATTCAAATAATATTTTTTTCACATTGGCCTTTTTCATTTGGAATTTCATTTTCCCGCCAAGGAGGATCACCATGAAAATGCCCACAACACACATTGATTCAAAATTGGTATTGTTGTCGACCTCGGTACCTGCATCATCAACATCTTGCAGCAAGTGCAAGTGAGGCCAGTGGAATGAAGCTATGGGTGTAATCCATCAAATGCACTAGAAGGGAATCTCATTCGATTTCAATACCTATGCATCTCTTTTGCAGGCCTGTGGTGATGCCAAAGCACTAACACAAGGCTACGCCCAACATGGATTTCCCGTTCCTGTCACTGAATTGGTTGGTATTCTACATTTGTCTCCACCTCTATTGGTTTCTATTCATTAACCTATGGTCGTATCCATGATGGGATAGCTTTGATTAGTGCCCTCTCTAGTTTTCTTAGGTTTACATGGTGGTTGGTTGTTATGATTATAAAATCCCAAATGATATTCGTGGAAATCACTGCTATTTTTATTTTGTTGCAGATCAGTTTCAGGTTAAATATATTTTAATGCATGACACTCTGTTAGTGTTTGGAATAAGGGGAGAATTTAATCAAGGTTTGATTAAATTATTCATTCTCAAAGAATGTTTCTCAAGCTTTCTTGAATGTTGCATGTTTGCGTTTTTTATTTTAATGATTTCCTACTGATGGGATTATATGTGGAAACCCCTGCTACTTTTATTTTGTTGGAGATTAGTTATGTTCTAATGCATAACATTCTATTAGAGTTTATGTTGAAGGGAAATTTACTAGAGCTTTGATTAAATTATGCACTGTCTAAGAGATTTTCTCAAGATTTCTGGCATGTCTTATGTTTGGGATTTTTGTTTTAATGATTTCGTGGTAATGGGTTTTGCAATTTGGTCCTACGAAATGAAATCTTAAAGCGATGTTTAAAAAAATTGTTTGATAGAACTTGTTTACATGACAGGGTATTGGTTTTAAGGTTGATTGGATGGTTTTTTTAAATTATGAAAATAGTTACTTTGAATCATTATTGTTATTATTTCAAATCACAACCAGCAGAGTGGAAACTATTCAACTACTAACAATGCTTTGGTTGTTGAATTTACAACCAATTCTCCTCATATCCCGAGCCTACCAAACTGATCTGACTTAAAAACACAAGTCAAATAGTTGTGAAATACCTTTTCTTAGTCAGGTGTTGGCAACTTGTAACATGAGTGAGAAGAAGTTGGTCCTGCACCAATCGTCCCTCTGGAATCTGTGTATGTATCTTTTGGTTTATAGAGATTTATTAAATATTAAATTTGATCCCTAATCACTCCAATGGAGGAGGATGAGCATGCTAATTTATTTTATTGATAGATAAAGAGACCAGACCATCTTAACATATCATGATCACCACCTACCAGTGTCATTCTTAGGCAGTAATAGAAGATTGAAGAATTAGGATTGTCTAATACACATCAAAATCAACTTACAGGCCGAAGTGAATCATTTTAAAATTTGGCTAAAAGAATGCAGTTGTTGTTAGTCAAAGCTGCATCTGAATTATTTGACCATGCAATAAATAGGATATATCAGATGGAACAAAATTAGAATGCATTATGTAATGGTATCTTCAGGCGGATGGATTTTTTCTGCCAAAGATCCTTCCTCTTTTGTCAAGCCTTTTCATAGAAGTAGACTCTACGACATTATCCACAGTTCAATGAATGGTGCATGATGAAGATGAATAAGCCACAAATAGGGTTATAGTAAAATAATAAGAACTCAAGCTGTGAATCCACCTAAAGAGAGTGTTACCATTTACACCTTTTGGAGCCGAAGCAAAGAAGATCGCTAGGAGTGCTAGAAGTTTCAGCCACAACGTGCAGTTTCCTTAAAAAAATTCCAAGACTACTCCAAAGGTTTTTTTTTTAATGAGACTATCCAAATGATGCTTCTATAATCTTCAACAAGGATGTTCTAAAGGAATTGCTTCAATAAACTTCAACAATACTGCTCCAAAGAATTCTTTGTGTCAAATCCAAATGTTGCTTCTAAAATTTTTAGTGATTGTTATAGATGATGACTTTGGGAGTGCTCCAAATAGTCTCTGAGTGATACTCCAAAAGAACTGTCTCAAGGCTCCAAGCAACACGAGTGCCTAAGTCCAATTTTTTGATGCTGCTATAATCTGAATTTATTTTTAACCACAGTCAAAATTAAGATGCCTCAAAAATTTTTAATGTCAAGACTTCTTAGCACTTTGAGTTGAAGGACACCTAGCATGGGAAAAGATTTGAATGGGGAGAGGCTTGAAGACTTAAGAGACTTAAAGAGATTGATCCAAGAGGAAAGTTGATATTAGATGCAAAAAGCACATGAGCTGCAAAAAGAACTAGCCAAACGCCAATACTCTTTCACCAACATGAGGTAAGAATTATACAAGAGCATATTGCAACTCTTGCAATGATGAAGAAAATTCATTTAGCTAGGTAATTGGTAAGAGGAGAGGTTCACCGAAATGATTGCTTAGTTACCAAGGTTTGACAACAAAGGAGGAGGCATTGAAGAAGCTACAAGCAACTGTCCAAGAGACCAAGCAAGCCTCGTTCAATGCCACTGCAAAAGCTACCATAATGACAAAGCCAAGCATGATAAACTCACCTTCCAAGATCCTATCTCAATAGCCCCTTATAGATTTCCAAAATCAGAATAAAGACACTGGTTCCAAGTCATTGGGTCAAATGGTATACGATGATCAAGGGTTGCTACAAAATAAATGCCAAGGGTTTATGTTCCTTCTTATAGCTCAATAGAGGCTCAAGCATGAAGTCTACGATTCAGTTGATAAAAAGCAATCACCCGTGCATTCTAAAAAAATTCATCACCTCTCCAATGTTTTCCCAGAGACTACTTTTAAGACAAAATTTTACCATTTTAAGGACTTCTTATTGAGATGCTTAAGGTCCCTCATGACCATCAAGTGACATATTTATAATTTAGTGATCCTATTTATCATTATCATTTTCCACTATCCTTGGACACCGTAAATTAATGATCCTATTTATCTTTTTCCCATAAGTACTATATTTATAAGTTAGGGATTTTATTTATCATTTTCCCACCATCCTTGGACACCATTTTCTGCAGCACCATTGAGTAAAAATTTCTAATCAATTGCCTTTGGGTTGCACAATTATTCTCATGAAAACAAAATAATTATTTCAAACTTCATAGAGCCTAGACAGAAAGATGAACGGACACTTGAAACCCATGTCTCAGTTTTTCAACATTTATAGAAATCAATACATAGTTTCTCTACAAAATATGTTTGATATGAACATGAAAAGTATTTGAATATATTATTATTTTTATAATGCTAAAATTTTATTTCCAAGACCTCTTTTTTACCAGATTTATTTTCAAATTAACATGTCCATCAAGTTCTCCTATGGTAGTCTGGCAGCTCTGCGTGCAATCATAGCCGTGATAGTTGGTGAGTTTCCATGTCTGTTAGTCAATACTAAATTGTCACATGACAGTCATCTACTAAAGATTATGAAGATACAGGTAATAGTACAACTTTGACAAGAATATTTGACTTGTAATAGATACATAATTTCATAACCAACGTAAATCACACAGGAGACAGAAGGATTGTCTAATACACATCAAAATCAACTTACAGGCCAAAGTGAATCATTTTTCTCTACAGGAACAAATTTGCAGGAAAGTTCGCATTGCCAACAATTTGGTTAAAATAATGCATTTGTTGTTAGTCGAAGTTGCATCTGAAATATTTGACCATGCTATACATAGGAGATATTAGACAGAACAAAATTAGAATGCATTATGTAACGGTATCTTCAGGTAGATGGATTGTTTCTGCCGAATATCCTTCATATTTTGTCAAGCATTTTCACAGAAGTAGACTCTACGACATTATCCACAATTCACCGAATGGTGCATGATGAAGATGAAGAAGCCACAAACAGGGCTATAGTAAAATAATAAGAGCTCAAGCTCCAAAGCCACCTAAAGAGAATTTTACCATTTACACATTTTGGATTTGAATCAAAGAAGATCTCTAGGAGAGCTGGAAGTTTCAACTACAACGTGCAGTTTCCTTATCAAATTTCCACCGAACTCCCACTTGCTCCACTTTCACTTCTAACAATCTCCACTGGAAAATAAATTAGGATTTTCACCAAATGCATATTTCAACCTTCCAGGAACACATTGAAGAAACCAAGCTGCACTGCCAGCATTTACATCACGAACAGAAGCATAATCAAGGACTACAGTAAACCAAAAATCCACTAGATTGTGTGGACAATAGGAAAGAAACCAGGGATAGGTCAATAGTACAATAGTAAAAACTCATGTTGTGAAGCCACCTACAGAAGGTGTTACCGGTTGCACCCTATCAGAGATGAAGAAAAGAAGATTGAAATTAATGTTGTAATGTTTTAGCCACAACTTGCAGTCTTCCTTAACTAACATCCATTGAACTCCCACAAACTCCACTTCCACGTCCAGCAATTTTCAATGCTTTAGCTACTCTCTGTTTATAGTGCTCCCAATCCTTATTACAAGGCCCAATGGCACATCCACAATGACTACCTTCCATGCTTAGAAGAGACACGTTTAGATTTTCACCAAAAGCATATTTTAATCTTAAGGAAAGGCATTGAAGCAACCCACCTGCACCGTTGGCAGCATCTACACGAGAAAAATAAGTAGGATCAAGGAAAAAAATGAGCTCAAAATCCACTGCATTGTGTGGGCGATCATAATGAATGTTTCTCTTTGATAGAGCACTGATTTCTTTATCTGAAAAATCTAGATTTACATTGTCTAGAGACATTACTCCGTAAGAATTCATCTATAAATGACTGTCTAAGCATAATTCAACATGGGGCCTTTCTGAGGGAACTGTATCAGCACCCTGATTTTGAGCTATCCCTTGCTTCCATGCAATGAGCTTAAAAAATTCTCGAAGAACTCATATTGGAATCAATAACAAAGTGACAAAGGAAGCAAGTTTAAATGCATCATATGGTTACGATACAACTCGCCTGCTAAAAAAGTCACATAGTTCACCAATTTCCTGAGAGTTTAGTTCATCTTGGCTATTTGTTTATTTTCGTGGTAGTGGTTGGTGTTGTTGCTGCACTAGTGTGTACAGGTTATAAATCTCCACACTTAGACCTTGCATATGAATATGAATTTGAATTTTATTTTGTCCTCCTAAATCAGGAAAACTTACTTCATACTCATGGCCCTCGCTAAAAAAGTCACATAGTTCATCAATTTGGCTATTTGTTTGCTTTTTTGGTAGTGGTTTTTGTTACTATTGTGCTAGCGTGTATAGGTTATAATTCTTCACACTTATATCTTGCATACAAAGTTGAATTGGAAGTTTATTTTGTCCTCCTAAATCAGGAAAAATTACTTCATACACATGGCCCCTGACACGAAAAATCAAAGGTGGATCACAGAATAAGTAATCAACCAATTCTCCATGTACTTTCAAAGTCGAGCGCGAAATGTCTAGTAACTGGTAAAATGACCATAGAATTCCAAGATACTTCACATTGCCACGTAAAACATTTTTAAGAGAAGCAAGAGGGACCCAACCACCTCCATAACCACTATCATTCCCAAGTTGAACATAAATTGAAATCTCTTCATCCTCATCCATTGGAAGACCAGTTCCTGCAATCTTAGGAAACTCAACCAAAGTCATTCTCGCTTTATGTGTTGCCATACATTGCATTTCCAACGCATTTTTTATGTTAGTTACTCTATTTAATATAGTGTCTTCCCTTCGGGTTAATGGTGCTACTTGAGAAATTCTAGGAGAAACAATGCCTACTTCATTGGAAATGCTGACGGGAGACTACCCAACATTCATACTTGAATTATATGAGGTTCCTGGGACCCCTAAATGTGGATTAAGATGAGTTTCCAGAGTATTTAATCTGGCATCAACATACCTCATGATAACATAAATTACATAATTTGAAAATTAAGACATGTAAGTGCTCTAAAGTCACTAGCTTCTAGCCATCCTCTAGTTAACCAACAAAATGAGCAAGGGAATATTAGTGGAAGTCATGAAAACTAATGAAAATGCATGTTATCAAATTGTCCAATCTAATAGTATGTGTTAAAATTTCTTTGAAACCACCATCCTAGAAATTTACCACCTATCAGATTACAAATCTATTGAATAAATATACAACTGGGATGTTAAATTATCCTAAAACCAACTATCTAAGAAAACCGATCTTATCTAGTTACTTGCTGGAATTATTAACTCAAAAAACTTTGGGATGTAAAGGGGTAGTCAATCAACTAGTAAAAGAGAAAACCAAACCTGGAGTGATTATGCAAAATTTTTGGATGTACAGGAGTAGTTAATCAGCTAGTAAAAGACCATAGTCACTAACAACCTCCTTCGACAAACTGTATTAGGCATCTTCAAACACCAGACTACACTAGCTCATAAATTTTCCCTATTAAGTAGCACTATCTACTCAATTCATATACCACACACTTCATAGTCTGTGTTGGAATTCTGCAAAGCTTTTGTTTTTGAAAAAACAATAACCACACTAAATATGAATCTCCCTTTCCTTCAAAAGGCTCCCATATACAATGTGAATGAAAGCCATTCTACCAAGTAACAAGGATAACAAATTTAGAGTACATAACTTCTTGACAAGTACTAAGGCTGTGATTGAAACCATTCATTGATCAGTTGCAGCAAATAAGGGGACATCTAATGCATGCCAGTCCCTAACAAGTAATACATCAAATTTTTTTAAATTGTATTGTCCAGGAAGCTTTATCTTTTCACCTATTGAATGTTTTGGAAAATTATCTTCAATGTTTGTATCTCCTTCTTGCCTTTTCGAATGGCTAGTGCTATTCCCAAACCTTGAAATTTTGTTGCCACCACTTATTTTTAGCAGCCATAGTGTCATTTGTTGTAACTGAAGTACTGTAAGCATGCTCACATCTATTACTACAACCTTTTCCTAGTTTCAATATTCTCTGCAAGGAATACAATAAAATATTACCATTCAAACATCCTCAACAACTCTATACTAAAGATAGAAATAGGATGTTGAGATTCCCTTTCTACTCCAAGAAAAACCATGAAAATATTTTAGAAAAAGACTACAATAATTCTCTCAATCAACCAGCTCCATGTACAAGTCAACGATAACATGATAATGGAGTTGGTTTTGCAACAATCCTCCAAAAATGGCACCACAAAGTACGGTTCCTCCTCCAAGTGGTTGACTATGTATATACCTTCACGAACAATGAATGAATCCTCCTTAGAAGCATGTGTGGCCTCCTCCAAAGTGGATTCCTTCTTCAAACCTTGAATGAATGCACAAAGACCATGCAAAATTCCAATAAAGTAGCACTTGTGGCATCATGAGTAGAACTTTCCATCAATATTCAATGTAGAAGGCTCCATTTGGAAAATTCCATGGTAGAAGTACAATCTACAAGGGAGAAGACAAAGTAATTATCAATGAGTGGACATCCTCATCATAATAGCTTGGAAATGTGTGCAAGGTGACTTCCTCTCATATAAGTTGTCCTCCCCATTAACTAAAAAATTCGTCAAAGGGGTACTAACCCTTAAAATATTTGTTGAAATTGTGATTGCCTTATAATCATATGTCTGGCCAACATATCAATTGTTTTCCTTGATTAAGAGATTTGAAAAAGGTGTTTGAATTATCGCTGGAGGTGCAAGTGAGACTTGAACACACTGAAATAGATCTGAGAGAAAGTTGTATATTCTTCACATAGGTAGAAAAATTGATCACTCAACACTCTGAATGCATGTGTGACTCCTACTATATTTCATGTTACCTTATTTTTTCTAAATGCTGAGTATAGTTTGTTGGAAATTATCAACTATTCACTAGTGGCTTGGCATCTTCAAATGTGTAAAAAAACATCAAACTGTTCTCAAATATTTGCTACAGGTTGGATAAATTTGTTGATTTGTAAGCAGTGACGTGTTTAGCTAGAAACAACCCTCGTACACTATTTTAATTTCCACATTTGATGAATTCAAATTAGTATGGGGTTTCTTCATGTTGTTTTGGATTTCTTAGCCTACATGAACTTTGTCTTCCTTTTATTTATTTTTACTTTGAATTTTTTCATGAAATTTTCTTTAGTTCTTTTTGTCAGAACTCATTAGGCTCTAGAAGATGTGCATCAATATTCTCCTGCCATGCTTGAGAGTTAGTTTTGTCTATAGAAAATTTCCAAAATTTTCCAAAACTATATTTTCATAGTGTGCAAAAACTTACTTATCTAGTGCATTCAGGCAAATGACTTACTTATCTAGTGGACCATTCTATGTTCTGGGTGAAGGAGTCACACTTCTCAATTTTGGGAGAGATTCATTTTAAACCTGGGAAACCAGACATGCTTCCTTAGCAACCAAGTTAGTCATGAATTCCTATTCTAGAAAATGGACTTTATGTAATTATCATGTGGCATACCTATTATGTGTTGCATCATTTTACACAACTGAATCCAGCGTCACAATTTCTACTTATTTGTCTATAACATGCTTTGACATGTCCTTTAATGAATTTTATATGTGCAACTCTCCAACACCTTTCTATGAATATCCTACTTTCTCGAAGTCGCCAGATGGTGTGGGTATTCTAATTGATTTTACAGGAGAGGTACACTAGCAACCATTTGCCTCTTGGAAGTTGAAATTACTAAATAGATGCCTTGTCGAAACAAGGCTTCAAGTAGAAGGCCTTATTAGCTCATCATTCATGTCCACATCTTGTATTTTGCTTGCTTAAGGAGACGATACATTACAAAGGCCTTGTTTCAACTTTATACATTTAGCATCATCATCACTGGACACAGAAATAATTCCTATCAAGAATCTTGTACATTCAGTGGACCACTATTTATGATTTGACCATGGGTGCTTTCCTTCAAAATTTATATGCCATATGCCCTAGATTCATTGTTGAATGTACAACTAAAGAGTTGCTCAATGCTAAGTGTGTTTTATCAAACATTTCAAAATACAAGCAACAGAGAAATATTTGTGAACACAGAAACACTTTTGTCAATTTTAAAACTTCCATGGTTGTTTTATGATATTGAAATCCAATCTGAGAAGACAAAGTGAGAATTATGAGTATGTTTCCTAAGGTAGGGATCAAAGCAATGAGTGAAAACATTTTTGAGGTTTTGGACTTAGCATTGCAAGATTAGATTGTTGATGTCTAAGCTGAAGATGTTGCATCTATGCCAATTCTTGCATTCAATTCTAGCGATGATGTTATTACAACCATGTGTAGAAGATTGGAGGTATTTGTTGAAGAAAAATCTGACAAAGTTCGTGAAATTTTAGCTCATGATATTGGATACATTGCATGTTTATCTGCTACTCCTTTAGCAACCGATTATGCAACCAAATTTCTGTGTCAAATCCACAAAAATGTTGGTTTGAAAGTGAATTTGGGAAACACAGATGTTCTTATATCAGGGTTCTTTCGTGCTCAGTGTGATAAACAAATTTCGGCTAACTTAGGGAAAAGTGACCTTGATGTAACTTTATATCAGATAGAAAGGAAATACATTCTTAATAATACAACTGTTAGAGTTTACTTTCAGTGTTTGTCAGTCTCTCTTTTCTCGACTTGTTTTTAGTGAATCATTAGAGCAAGTTAGTGTTGCTACTGTGGGAAGAATTTCTCGTCTTCTATGCCATGCAATCAAAAGTGGCCTTCTGGGAACAAAACCTTTGTGGATAAAATGTCTGGATATACTTCCACTTTATGAGAGGAAGGTTGTGAGGAGATAGTTTTTTTTGAGAATCTGTTACTTCATTGAGAATAATGTAATGGATATTTTGTTTGAAGATGATGATGCATGCAACAAAACAAAAGAAGAAAATATGCTTGGAATATTGAAACATGCTTTGGAATCCACTGAGGATCCGGATGTATTTGAGACTCTGTTGGAAACTGTAGCAGAAATTATGAAAATGGCTAATGTCCATGGATATTTTTTTTTTTTTCTCATTTGATTTGTTGATTGACTAGCTTAATAATTCAAATAGTTGGGTAAGAGCAACAACTACTAGGTTAATACATAAATATACTAGTTTTAAATAGAAGGGAGGAATAAGATCAATCCTTTTCAAGTTTGGTGGAATTAGAGATGAGCCGTTTGAATACTTGAGTAACATTAAGTTTGCTTTGAATATTTATAGAACCATTTTAGAGATTCTAAATGAAAATTTCGTGTTTAAATCTTGCTCAATTAATTACAAGGAAAAAAAGGGGCATACATAATTTTTTGGCTGATGGGAATTGGATTCCTTTTCCCTTGGAATAATACGTTGATAATTGAATATTACTATATTGAAGCTATATTCTTGGTTAGTATCACAATTTACAGTCTTGTCTTATTCTTTTTTAGTTTCTTGTTGTAATCTTGTGTCAGCAATACTTTGCTCCACCAATTAGATTTCTACTAACCAGTCTTATTGTTGAAGTGTCATTGCTTCTTAGAGATAACTAGAGGAAACGATACAAATACAAAAGTGGAGCATGAGAAATTCTTAGTAGAAATTGCTAGCTCTATTGTGTTTATTTGTGACATTTTATTCGCTTTGTTTATACAGGTCATCTGGCCACATAGTGGACACTATTTCCCAACTAAAGAAAACTTGTTCGAGTTTCTTGCTTTTATGGGGAAAAATGAAATTAACAATATTGCTGATGTTGAGGTATATATTGTATAAATCCTTTATAGTCTACTTTAATTTATATTCCAGTGTTCATCGAATTTTGTGTCTTATACTCTGCATTGTAACTTTTTTTTTGTTTTCTTTTTGCAGAAAATGGACTCAGTATTGATGGTAAGAAGCAAGGATTGAAGAAAGAGGGGAATAATAACACTAGAGTGACAAAGAGAGAGAAGTGTATTGGTCCAGTGGTACCCGTAGAGCCAATATCCCGCATAAGACACATAGATAAAGATTGATGATCAAGTTTTCAAAGTTGGTGAATTCACTTGCAATTCCTTGGCAAGATAATGATAATGTTTTGAAGTGATGAATAATATTTTATCTGTAAATTGTACTCTAACCAATATTAAGTTGGAAGCTCATATTGTAATACTTGACATTTTATATAATATAATCTATGGTTGGAATTATTTATAGTTGCACTTGATATTACTTGGTATTGTAATTAACATATGTAACTTTGCTTTTTCATGTTAGATGAACATGTAAATTGTATGACATTTTTTTAAAATTTAATTGCAAAATCATACTAATTAATTTACGCTGATTAATAATGAACACTTAAAATCAATCTAAAACTATTAAAATAGTAGTTTATATTGATTAATGATGAACAAAAATAAAATGAATATACGACTAAATTAGTCATTTATAATGATTATTAATGAAAATAAATGAAATGAATATAAACTACTAAATTAGTCGTTTATATAATAAATAAATGACTACTACAAATGATAAATTTGTGACTACAAATGATGACTAAATTTTGCATATATACGACTATTAGTAGCTAATTTACAGTATCTTATAACACGACTAAAATATAGTCATATTTCTTTGGTCATTAATTGGTTTCACACGATGACTAAAATTTCCATATATATGACTATTAGTAGCTAATTTACAGTATCTTATAACACGACCAGCATTTTGGTCATTATTGGGTTTTCTTGGGTGATGATATAGTCATATATTTTGTTGTATATTTGGTCATTAATTGTGACAATTAATGACCAAATCAATGATTAAATCAATGACCAAATCAATGACCAAATTAATCACCGAATCAGTGACTAAATTAATGATCAAATCAATGAATAAATCAGTGACTAAATTAATGACCAAATATACAACTAGACAACAAAATTGAGACAACCAATTAATGACTAAGCTGAAAACGACCAAAATTTGGTCGCGTTATAAGATACTGTAAATTAGCTACTATTGGTCACTGACTGAAAAATATTCGTTTATATGCAAATTTTAGTCATTGTTTTAGTAACTAATTAGCCATTTTCTACTAGTGCAAGCAGATCAAAAAAACATGCTTGATGAAATAAAAGGTAGTTCTGAAGTGTTGTAGCTGAAGAATAATTCCATACCCAAAGGTCTCATCCTACTTGAAAATATTTTTGACCAAAATGATGTGTTCAAGTCTCCTAGGATACAGCTGATGATGAAGAGGTTTGTAACCTTGGTACAGTAGCATTTCCAAAAATGATCAAAATTTCCAAGTTTCTTTCTGCAGATATGAATAAAGATATTGAGATGATGAAAAGGTTCATGGATGTTTTTGCATGGAGTTATGTTGATTTGAAGAAATATGATCCTACTATTATTTAGCATACCATTCCTATTAAAGAAAATGAAAAGCCTTTCAAACAAAATCTGAGAAGGAATAATCCATTTCTCATGCCTCTGATTGAGAAGGAAATTAAGAAATTATTTGATGCCAAAATTATTGCCCCAATCAGATTTTCAAAATGGCTTGCTAAATTGGTTCCAGTTAGGAAAAAGAGTGGAGAAATCAAAATCTGCATTGACTCCAGAAACTTGAACAAAGCTTCTCTGAAGGACAACTATCCTCTCCCAAAGATGGACCAAATTTTGCAGAACATTGTTGGTTCCCAAAGAATGTCTATGCTGGATGGTTTTTCAGGGTACAATCAGATACTAGTGCACCCATAAGATCAGGAGAAAACTACCTTTACCACACCATGGGGCACATTCATGTATACCAAGATGCCCTTTGTTCTGATGAATGTAGGAGTGACCTTTCAAAGAGAAATGGAAATTACCTTTGCTGAGGAGAAGGATAAGTTTGTGGTTGTCTATCTGGATGACATAATAGTTTTCTCAAGGAAAGAGGAAGACCACTTGAAGCATCTAGAGAAAGTTCTGCTGAAATGTAGAAGGTTTGGAATTTCTCTTAATCCAACTAATTTCTCCAACTTCAGGGAAATTACTTGGGCATATTATATCTAAAGATGGGATTAAGATTTATCCAAATAGGGTCAATGCCATTCAGAAAGTAGATCTTCCTAGAAGTAGGAAATAAATTCAGTCTTTCCTTGGAAGAGTAAATTTTGTGAGGAGGTTTATTCCCAATTTTGCTGAGATTGTCAAAGATATAACCTAGATGCTGAAGAAAGGAGCTGACATCAAATGGATAGTGGAGGCAAAGCATTCATTTAAGGAGATCAAGAAGGCACTCATTCAAGCACCAATGTTGATCAGCCTGGATTTTTCAAAATATTTTCTGGTTTTTACATTTGCACCAGAAAATACAATTGCTGGAGTTTTGTTGCAGAAAGGACAACAAGGTACTGAGAAGCCCATTTCAATTTTTAGCAGGACCTTAGATAATTCAGAAATGAAGTACAACATCCTAGAGAAAAAGGCCTTTTCTTTGGTCAAAGCCATCCCAGATTTCAGAATTTACATTTTTCATTCTCATGTCATAGAATTTGTTCCTAATGCTATTGTGAAGGACATGTTAACTCAAGCTGATCCTGATGGTAAGAGAGGGAAGTGGATAGCTAACTTGCTCAAATATGATATAGATATCAGACCTACAAAATTGGTGAAAGGTCAAGGGCTAGCAAAGCTGATGACATAGTCCAATTTTGACTGTCTTGATATGAATTTAATTGCAGAAATTTCAGAATTATCAGAAGAAGATGAAGAGCTGATTCCCATTGAAGAAAAGTACATCCTATTTGACTGGTACAAAGACATTGTTTTTTTCTTACATCATCATAGGGCTCCTGCTGAATTGAAAAAGTCTAAAGCAAGGTTTGTGAAGCTAAAATCCTTGAGGTAATTCATCATAGATAAAAATCTATATTGGAAGGATACTAGTGGTATTCTTTTGAATTGTTTGCTGGAAGAGGAGCCTGAAAAAGTGATTGAGGAGTTTCACAAAGGAGATTGTGGAGGTCATCATTATTGGAAGGCCACATCAAACAATATTCTCAAAGCAGGGTACCACTGGCCTACAATGTTCAAAGATGTCTACAAAAAGATAGCTGCCTGCCATGAATGCCAGATTTTTGATGGTAAGAAAAAGCTTGTTCCCTTACCCTTGATGCCTATTTATGTTGAGGCACCATTCCAGTAGTGGGGGATAGATTTTATTGGTGAGATTCATCCATCATATTTAGGTCAGCATCGTTGGATCCTGACAACAACTGATTATTTCACCAAGTGGATTGAAGCAATCCCAACTAGACAAACAAATGATTCAGTTATTATTTCATTTTTGGAGAATAATATATTGTTGAGGTTTGGCTGCCCTATGAAGATCATCACTGACAATGCACATGAATTGAAATCCAAGAGGTTGATCAGTTTCTGTCATCAATACCACATTACACTTGGGCATTTTACTGCATATTATCCACAAGGTAATGGTCTTGTTGAATCTTCTAACAAGAGCATTGTGAGGATTATTAAGAAGGTGTTGCAGGAAAATAAAAATTCATGGCATTTGAAGCTGAAGTATGCTTTGTGGGTTGATAGAGTGTGCACTAATAGGTCAATTGGTACTTCACCTTTTGAGTTGGTTTATGGAGCTGAAGCCATCTTTCCTACATCCTTGGGAGTGCCTGTCATGAAGCTGCTGCAAGGATTAGAGGAGGAGCCAAATGTAATTTAGAGGAGAATAAACCAATTGATTGATCTACAGGAAAAAAGGGAGGAAGTCTATAACAACAATCAACAATCTTAAAATAGAATTAAGAAGACATTTAAAAAGAAGGTCAAAGGGGAAAGCTTTCAGATTCAAGATGTGGTATTGAAATGGGAGGCCAGAATTGAAGAAAAGGGGAAACATGGTAAGTTTGAGAATATCTGGAAAGGTCCATTCATAGTGGTTGCATTTCATGGAAACAACACTTACATATTGCAGGAGATGGATGGACAACCTTGTGTTGGAGGGCCTGCCAATGGCAGGTTTTTGAAGCACTATTCCTCTTAAGTTATAATTAGATTTCATTCCATTGTACATATTCCATTTTTTTATGTTTTTTCTGCTAATAAAGACAAGTTGATCATCAAGCTTGAGCCCGAGGTGAAGGCCATTAGAGTTTGAAGGAAATCTTGGAAATTTTCAGAGTTTTTTTTTTCTAAGAAAATGGATAGCACTAGAACTATAGGTTATTTGGTGTACCACAGGAGCACACCATCCCAAGTGGAGCCATTTTTATCACTCAGAAAAAAGTGAAACACTATTTGACATGGTCATAGAGTTCTCATTTGTTAAAGGTATGGTATAGGAAAATTTTAAATTTTTTCATATTAACCTATCCTAAGGTTCAAACCACCTCCATTCAAGTCATATCATGTCCCATCAGTCATTATTTGCTGACATATTTCATTTCCCAAGCTTCTGAATTCAAAAAGGTCACTTTAGCCAGTTTTTCCTCTTTTTGTAGCGATTTACACTGTAAAAAGGCGGTTTTCGCTATGAAATTGCCTAATAGTTTCGTAGCGAAACTTCCAGGAAATGAACTAACCACGCTACGAAAAAGGGTATTTCTGTCTGTCTTGTCAAATCTAGTGCAAGGTGTCAGTCCATGATTAGAAGTGTCAAGGTGGATGTCATTCCAGTCAGTTAGGGTTAAAACAAGGTACAAAGGTCATGTCTGAGGTCATTATTGTTTTTTTTAGCATGCATGAGGCATGATTAAAGCATGAATTGTCATCGAAACTTTAAAACATTACCAAATTGAGTCTTTGTCATTCTCCGCTTCATCTTTTCATGCTATTGAGTTTTGGAGAGCTATTTCACCAAGCCAAGCTGGTTGCTGGCATTTTCAAAAGTTGCAGGTGTCAATAATCAAGCGAGGCATAGAAGGTATAAAATCACCATGGCTGCAAAGAAGAAGACCAAAAAAGGTGGTCATTGCCTCAGATATGAGCCAATGGACATGAATTTGTTAAATGAAGACCCCGCTGCATTGGAAGTGTTTAGAAGAACAAGGTGTTTACAATTCTGCCAAAGTCTGCAAGGGTGTCATTTGCAGGATTCAAAGAAGTTTGCTAAGAGTTTTACTGGATAAACTTAAAAGGTAGGAATGTTAAATCTCATAGTAAAATAAAAAACCATTGCAGCAGTAACAAGAATCCATAGAGGAGGGGAGAAATGGTTCAAAGGCATCAAGTTCACCATGCAGGACTATAAAGAATTCATCAAGACAAAGTATAGTGAAATTGATCTCACAAATGCTATCCCAAGGAGCTATATGAAGGAAAACTACTCAAAGCTGCTATTGATCATTCAGAAGTACTTCACCTGTGAAGGGAGGTATCACATGGTTTAATCCTAACACCTTAGGCTTCTGCTACATTTTGTGGGTAAGAGGTCTCTTGATTTTCCTTTTTACTTATACATAAGCTTAGCTAAAATGTTAGACAAGGTTCAAGTTAAATCAGAAGGAAATGAAACCTATCTTTTTCATCATGGTTTGATCAAGTTGCTGGTGTTAAAGGAGTTAAAAATATTAGGCAGAGATTGGTCATATTTTATGTTCATAAGTGGTCTTGAAGTAGATGTTGTCACTCCTAAAATAACTCCCAAACCTAGAGATATCCCATCACCTTCAGTGGCAAAGCAGTTAGAGCCAGTGATCATGGAGACAGAGCCTTTGCAAAAGGTTGATACATCCAAAGCTACACCTGTAAAACAAAAGCCAACAGTGAGCAAACATGGCAGTAAGAGGGTTACAAGGAGCTAAACAGTGGCTAAGGGCAACTTAGAGGACATTGTGCATGCCATTGATATTGAAGAAAATCCCATTGTCCAAGATGAAGACATAAATGAGGGAGGAAGGAAGCTCAAGAAAGGCAAAACAGCTAAGAAGTTAGAGTTTGCAGGTGAATATGCAGGATTCATGTTTCAAGATAGAAAACCAATGACAAGACATGCAATAAAGGTCTTAGAAAGCAGCAAAGAGGCTTAGAAGGTCACTGAAACTATTCAACCACCACCAAGCATCATTGACCTCTCCTCACCTGCAAAAGAAGAATTAGTCAGCAAACAAAAGAAGGGCAAAGATAAAATCAATGAGAATTCAAAAGTTGAAGTCCTTAAGGAGTAGTTGAAGCTGTAAAATGATGAAATATCAGCCTTGAAGAAGGAGGCAAGGAAGCACAAGGTTCAGAAGGTGCAGTTTGAGAAAATGAAAGAAATTTTGGAAGGACGGGTCATAAGTGTGTCAAAGACCTTGGACAATACAGAGAAATTGATCAAATGGACTCAACCATTGAGAGGAGAGGTAAAACACATTAGAAAAATGAACCTGCATTTGCAATCTAAGAATAGGACACTGAAGGACCAAGTCAAAGATCTTCAAGATAAATTAGAACTGATTCATAAAGAGTTGGAGAAGAAAGGTTTGAAGATGACTGTGGTTGAGGAGCCCATAGCTCAACTGATCATAAATGAGAAGGAAACACCACAAAAGCCTTAAGCTGAGATTGAATGTGTTTTAGAGGGTTCATTACATGCAGAAGATCAAGTTTTTGCAGTTGGAGGTTACTTTTTGGAGACAGTTTTGAAATCTGGAATTTTTGCACTTTTACATAGTTTCGTAGCGTTTCCTAGGCTTAAAGGCAGGAAAACACTACGAAAAAACTTGTAGCAGCCTTTTTGCCTCTAAAGTCACTTTTTGCAGTTTTCAAGGAGGGAGAATTATGGTGGTGATGTGTCATGATTAGGTTGACACCATGGAACAACAAAGGAGAAAAGTTATTGGGTGCAGAAACTACTTTTTCAATGCTACCAAAGCTCGCTACGAAACTGTATTGTTTTCATAGCGAGCTATTTTTGAAGGTTTTGGAGCATCTTAATGGAAGTTCTGGACAGATGGACTCCTCCAACATGTCAAGGGACCTTAACATCAAACATTTATGACTTGAAGGAATTGTTTTGGAGACAGGTCATCAGATAAAGATCTTGTTGAAGATAAAGATTATGCATTCCTAAAAAATAGGGTTTTGTTCCACATGTCTAGGAGAGTTTTTAATATGTAAAGTGGTGATGAGCCTATCATGTATCTTTCGAGCATGTGATTCTTATTTTGTAACTGACATGTAATTGTTTCACAAATATAAGTTAGAATATGTAATGAATAGGAGTTAGACTCCTATTAGGAGATGTCTTCTTTAAGGTATAACTGTCAGTTTCTTGTTAGAAGTCACGTTTTTTAGTTATGTGATATGTCATAGGAGAATTTGATGAATCTAGCCACCAGGTAGATCATCCTTGTTGTAAGAATGTCTATTTAAAGACAAAGCATCGAAGTAGTGAAGGGTTGAAGATTTTTGCACCAAACTGCTGCTTTATGTATTTTGGCTTATATCAGTAATACAGAGTGACTTTCTTCTTGACAGACCTAAGATTCTCATGGGGTTTTTTATGTCTTATTAATCTACATCTTATGTTTTACCACTTGCAGAGATTTCATTTCTATTACTTAGAATTCATAACTCTATGCTCTGACTTCCTTTAGTAATGAAATGACTGTTTTCCTATGTTTTATGAGTGAATTGCCTTTGTTAAAGACCCCTATCTGGCTTATCTTCCATGTCAAAAAACCTTGCCACTGAAAATACTGATTGTTGACTCAATAAGTCCAATGGTAGCAAACCTACATTCTTTCAACCTGCAATCATAAAAAACAAGATAAAAATTCTATACAGTTAGCCATCTAGCACTATCATTAAACAATATCATAAAATCCCTTTGAGAGAGCCCTCTCAAATTGAAGAGGCTAAGCTTCAGTGAAAAGCTAGTTTGAAACAGGTACACTGAGTTGTCTGATCAGCAACCAATCAAGTACAATTTTGTGATAACACCCCTTACCCATCTTTCTACACTTTGAGGTTTGGTGTAACTTCTATGAAATTCCTCATGACCCTTGTTGGGATTATCAATTTTTTGAAGAAAAAATTAAATTACCAAGCACTAATCTATCAACCAAGGATTTTTATTTCTATTCCAAGACAACCTGCAAAGTCTATGTAAGAGAACTACCATCGACCAAGACTAATAATGGTACTAAAATGACCTATTTTCCTAGAAATGGAAGTCTAATGTGTAATTAACTTATGATTCATAAACTATAATCAAGAAACAACTTAAAAACCATTCAAACCTTATTTTAACTCATTCAACTAATTATAAATAAAACTAATACTTTTTCTAAAGAACGACTATCCTAATAAACAACAACTGCAACTAAAGAAACATAAATAATGAAACTATAATAAATAATAGTTGACAATAGTAAAGTTTAATGCAAACAATCATATCATACTTCTAGAAAGAAACTATTTACTAATCCAATCACGAGAATACCAATTATCTTGCAGAAATAAAGAAAAACACAATTAAACTAGTAATACAGATAAAAGACAAAGTCTCATCCAGGAAGTAGGCCCAACCAAAAGGAGTGGACTACTTTGAAATAATTCAAATCAAGACATGAAGGAGTGAAATATGAAACTAACTGAAGAGATTTGTCATTCTGATATTTGAAAATATAATTACAATCAGTACTTCAAGGTTATTATCTATCTCAAAGTACAATTCTTCATCATCTTGCTCGCAACGACTCCTTCATTTTTATATTACAAAAAGGAGATTACAACAGAACAAATTGTTGATAAGGGGCGACCTAAGAATCAAAGATTATCATGGCGTCCTTTCTAATTAATATAGATTTAATATCTTTGAGAAAAGAAATCTAGAATCATGTCTCTCAACTAACTCCTTGGTTTAGAACAACCATGCTTGAGATCTTTAGATATAAAAGATCCTTCATTTTTTCACAATCAAATGAGTGCACTAAACAGATGGAAATCCAAACTTTATCAAATAATAGGTCATGAATTTAGAAAAAAAGGATAAGAAACCATCATAGAAATTTAGAATTAAATGAAAGAAGTATAGAAATTCTAAGACCCAACAACCTTTTAACTTGCCAAATATTGTTAGAGGCTAAGAAACAATATAAACTTGAAAAGGAAAATCATGTTACCTCATATGTATGGAAGTTTGAAGATCTTGGACCTGTGTTTCCCGACGTTGAATTTTATAGCTATGGTCGATCTTCCTATTGATATATTGATTTACTTGTTCATTTAAAGCATGATCTTCATGCTCATAAGAAAATAAGATTTTTATATTTATCAAAAGAAAAAAAAATTAAACTTTATTTTTTTTGGCACCACAAGTATTCATGTCGATTCTCTCTCCTTCAAGTTAGCTCACCTATTGTTGGTACCCATTCGACTCACATGATCTCTATATATTGACGAATATTCATCCTCCATTAAAAGCATTCGATTTGAGCATCATAAATTGTATCTTCTAATCCTATGAAGCATGAAAAGGAAAATAAAAGAGTTAAGCGCATCAAAATTCTTTGTGGTATCACTCTTGAAGTGCCAAGTTTTTCTAAGGCTTATTTTTATGTTACAAGGTCTAGAATCACTATGGTTCGTATATTTGGTAGAAGGTTGAAGGTATGTGACATCTATATTATAAGATGCCGAAATAATTCTGTCAAAGGGAGTCAAAATACCTCTATTGTAAGGCACTGAAACTTTGTGATTTTTCTCTATTGAAACAAGATCGAGACTCTGTGAAAAGGGCTAAGCTTCTGAAGTTGATCTCTATGGTAAAAGGGTTCACATTTATTTTAGAAGAGGGAGCCAAAATTTTCTATTCTCTAATGGTTTTCATAAGATTGAGAGGGATGAATTGAACACATGCTGGATGCACTTTTTAGTTAGTTGTTCCATAGATTTGATATCTCTTGTTGAATTGGTTCTTTAAGGAAAGAAGTTGTTGGATTTTTAGCCAAAGTGTGTTTTCCTTTGATAATTATTGTGTTGATATTGTGCACTGCGATCTTTGATTTATTACTCTTGTATGATAGATATTTTGAAGTATAGTCGCTTGATAAAAAAGTAACAATGGTTAAAAGGATTATATATATGATCACAAATAATTATCAGTGTTCATAAATAAATACATTGTCCTGGATTTTTTAACACCTAGTCCATGCGAAGAGGTCATTTATGACCCCTTCCTAGATGACCAAGAAACCTTATGTCATATATTTTGGTTTAATAACTTGCTCTTTCAAAAGATCCTAAATTTCACACATGCAATGATAACCATGATCCCCAAACTGAATTCGACCTTCTTTATCCTATGAACAATGTCGCTTATGATGATTATGATGAAGAAAGGTCGAGTCTTGGTGATCAAGATATTTTTTTGGATTTGCATGATGAAACCTTGTTTACGGATCTTGATAATGAGGTTTTTACCTTTGATCTTGGGGATGCCTTATCTATTGGTTTGGTCAAACTTGAAATATTTGAATTTGAAATACCCGAAGCATGCACAAATTCCTTTGTTTGCAATGTGAAAGATGTTCAGGATCACATTGATGAATTTCTTATTGTGAGAATTGGGCTTATTGGACATGAATATTTCTATGTATCTAGTACAATGTGCGAATGAAAGCCTTTGATTTTTGGTCATGTGACACAACCACCAATAGTTTTGGCTTCTTTTCAAGCAATTATCCTTGTTATGCAAGCTTGCTGGTTGGTAGGACAATTGTCCTTGCCTTATTACTGCCCAGCAAGCCACCAATGTAGAAAATGAGGAAGACTTGTTTCTTTATGTCCAATATCATCTTGTATGAACAAAATATTTTGAAGTCTTAATTTTGTATATAAATTATTTAAAAATAAAATAAAAATAATAATACTTAAAAATGCAATTTTTTTTGCTTTCTTTGCTTTCTATGTTTTTGAGCTTTGCTTTTCTTTCCTTTAAACATGACTTTTGAACTTTTCTTTCCTTTATTTTTTTTGAGTTATGCTTTTCACATATGATTCTAAATTTTGAACTCTTTTCACTTTATGTTTTGAGTCATTGGTTAACATTCTTTCTTTTCATCTCATTTGTTTTTCAGTCATCATGAAGATGAGTGAACCCTAGCCAAGTTTGAATGAGTCAAAGGTGAGAAGGAGAATATGTTCATGCATTATTTATCACTAACATGCCAATGTGTTGATGAATACATGAAAGTGGGAAAACACTAAATACCTCTCGAGCTTAGCATCACATAACCTGCTTGATCTGATTTTGACTCGCTTATGTAGAGGCTCCCGCCTGAAGGAAATATTTGTCATGCCTATGGATTTATTTTCGTCCCCCTTCTTTCTTTTTCTTTCTAAGCATATTGGCTTGCACGCATGCAAAATACCTAAAGGCTTGTCTTCTTTTGCATATAATATTTTGACCTTGTTCATGAAAATTTTGTGTTTTTTTAACTAGCTTGTCTCATTCTTTCTACATTCTTGACTTTGAAAATCTCAATTTCCTTGAAATCTTTTCTTGCACGCCACTGTAAGTGACATGTCCTGTTGGTTGGCAAGTTGTTGAAAAAAATTTCATCAACGTTTCCCATTTAGGATCGACTAAATCTCTCACCTCATTGCATCTAGATTTTGCACCTCAATCTTGAAATTGACACCTCTAACACCTCACACCTATATTACCCAACTCCATTTGTATAAGAATGTCTTGGCTTGTCATATAAATTTTCATGTGTTTGGAGACAAAAAAAGGGCTCCTTCCTTTTTTTCCAAAGCACAAAAGAAAAAGAATTTAATCCCTTTTTTAAAGAATACTACATATGTTTTTAAAAGAAAAATAATTTCCTTGTCTAAATAAGAAATACATGTAAAGTTATTGTTACATAAGAAAAAGAAATATGAAAAGTTTTTGTGACAATGATATAGGTGGAAAAAGCAATCTTTCTTTCCCTAAGTTATTGGATATTTTAGTGTTATAATGATAAGCACCATTATGATCAAAGTCCAGTGATAGAGGTCTTGCATAATTATGCTAATTCAAGATCCAGAGATCACCAAAGACACTTTATCATTGTCAAATGAAATGGTGGGTTGTAAAAATATTATCTCTCTCATAAAAAAATTTTGTCCGTTATTGTCACATGTATGTAATGTGGGCTTATGAAATACTAAAGTCAAGACCCACGAACCATAAAATGGACCTCATTATCATCGAGTAGGAGCAACAATATATTACAATTGTCCACAACCTATATATATATATATATATATATATATATATGAGATTTATGATTCATATATATAAAGTATGTGATGACAAACCAAATACAAAGTTAGCAAAATAGTTGGTTTCAATTACTACTCTGTAGGTGGAGGCACCCTTGTTCTGCATGAAGGGCAGAAGAAGAATAAGCTCTCCCTACTTTTTCTCAACCACCAACACCAACACCAACGAAGCCACCAAAACCTTTTCCCGCAATGCAGCCTCAAAGATCCTCCTCCTCCCAATCTCATTCTACAATCTGCTTACACTTTGATCAACTGCACTCCTTGCAACCAAGATGGACAGAACAATGTTTCTTTGAAAAACATGGTGACTTATGTTGGAGAAATTGTTTTATTATCAATGCTAATTGCGGTTTCCATATATCCCTGTCGTGCCACATTTTCCTTTGTTGGTGCTAACATTGTTGCAAATACAGGAGGCTCTTCTACTTCTACAGTTGGAGGGAAGGCATCTAACATTGTTTTATGAACATAGTTGATTAGTAGTGGTTGGATTGGATTTATTGCAAGATGTTTGCACACATTGTTAGGGCCTGATCACCTCAATATTCTTGCTCCTCTTTCTATTGTTATCACAAGAATGGGGAGTGTTGTTGTGGGAGCTCGTTAGGGTTGTGTTCATGATGCAAGTCAACTTTTTTTTTGGTTTCTTGTTTATGTTGTTGAAGTATAGATTACACATAGGAGTTATCCACACGTGGGAAACAAGAGTTGTCAGAATGAAATTACTTATTATAGGTTTTATGGGCAGTAAAGAGGCCTCAAAGGTGCCAACTGCATGTGAAGCTTTAAATGGGTGTGGATGTGATGTTAATGAATTAGAACTTAGACAAAATTTGGCAAGTGGTAAAATAAATATTGGTTTTGAAACATTTACTATAAGAATTGTACGCAAACTACATAGACTGCAACTAGATGCACTTATAATAATAGTCTTTTATGAGCATGAACTAGAGTTGATATACCTCATTTATTTAATCTTGTGGAAACTTCTTTTTCTTTTCAACCCAATGAAGTGTGAAAAATATATGAATTGAAAAATATGAACATATTGCTAAGTAGTGTCAACGTGAGAAAGACCACAATCATGCTGCAAAGAAGATAAAAACAGAGGGAAAATTCAAGAAGAAAAGTAACAATGTTTAACCAGATGTAAAATTAGTCTCTTTATCATACTTGATATGAAGTTCCACCAAACAAAAAAACGTGGTTGTGTTTCCTATAAAAATGATCGTAGGTTAAATTCAATGGTTTGTTTTTCAAGTTACGTTTTAAAAGTCGTTGAGCGATGAACTATCACGGAGGTATACTCACTTCCAACAAAATATACTCACATAAAAAATATCTGGAAAAGAGGGTAGTCACTATATTATTTGAAAAAGTTGAAGGAGGAGCAATCTAGTTTAGGGATGATGTTACATTAGAGAATCAAATCAAATAGCCACCACAGTTGGAAGGTCTGAAGGTTGATACTATACGAAGAGGCAAGGAATTTGGGATTTTATTAACAAAAATGACCAATTTTTTTTCCAGTTAGGAGGAGGTGCCTAATGCAACAGATATTTCATTGTTGAAGAGGCGTCCATGAAATTAATAAATATAGATTTTAAGTTATATTTTGGCAAAAAAAAGAACAAGTACTTAGACAATTGAGCAAGTGCAACGACCCGGAAACCTATTTGACAGTAAGGCTAGTTATTCAAAGAATGATCGAAACCAGTCATCTGTCTCAAAATATCTATAAAATAAGGCAACTACCTAGTTCAAAAGATCCTCATGGCTTATATTGAAATGTTGTCTAATTTTTAAGGAAGTTGTTTTTAGTGTGATTTTTTGGACTTTCTTGTGTAAAAATCTGGCTGCAATATTTGAAGTGAAATCTTGATTTGTGTTATTTAAAATGGTTTTTTTTACTATATATGGAATTAACACTTTGAAAACCTATGAAGCACTTCAATTATGCAGGGGTTACTCATCAAACTTGTGATTTCAATAAACCAATTTTTAAAGAAATTAAACCAAAAAAATCCATAAAAAACATCCAAAAAATCTCACAAAAACAAACTGTCTATGTAAAAGTATTGATCATGAATTAGTGATGGGTTTGCAGGACGTGATCAGAATTCCAACCACCAAGTAATTTGAACTCTTCACTCTTCTTCGTATATGCCTATATGCGTATACCATGGCATTGCAGGGTCTTCTGTTGATTTTTTTTAATCGAAGTAATAAAAGTTTTTCCTTCTCTAGTCTAAAATCCAATCCATCACCTGATTTCTTGTGGTAGTTTCCTTTTATTTCCTTCACTTATATCTCCTTATATATATATATATGTGTGTGGATGTTTTGATGTGTATAAAATAATTTTACTAATTTGTTTTTCTATGTTAATATTTTTAGTCACATGTATATAATGTGTTAGAAATTATGATATATTTTGATTAATTGTTTTTTTTTAAATTATTTCACTTTAATTTAATTTTCTGTTTTGTATATTTTTTAACATTTCATTTTTATTTTTTAAATATATAAAAAAAATTACAAAAATAAGAGGTTAATAGTATAAGAATTGAACAAACATTTATGGTCATACTTACGCTATCATTTTCAGCCCTTAAATAATTATAAATTTTACATGATTAAAGGGGGTTATTTGGTTTTTTAGGGTAAACATTTGGTTGTTAGCCTTTTTTTTTTAATCTTTCTCTCTTTAGTCAAGATCTTTGGCAACAAAATTGTTCCTTGTGAGCAATGATCTCCCTAATGAAGACAAACAGATTGAGTTGTGCTAGCCTTAGCATGGACTCAGTCCTATTCACGCAGCTTTAACCCCCGGGCAAGCACTCCTACTGCTTCTCACTAGCTACCAAGAAGTTTGAGGTGTTCCTACTACTTCTCACTAGCTACCAAGAAGTTCGAGTTGTTTATACTAGAGCGACCCTATTTCGAAAATCAACAAATTTCGATATATTTTTTTGGAAGCCTCTCTACCAGAGGTTTTTACATATTTCTTACTAATCCTTGAACTTATGATAGCTACTTTCCAACTTGGATACTTGATATTGAAGACATTATATTTCTTTAGGATTCATGGATAAGATTTCTAGAGGTTTAAGTATGTTGAAAATATAGTAGCCATGGTCAGTATTTTCATCATGTGAAGAATTTGAAAATTTGAATTTATAATTTTCCTCCAAAATATTTTTTAAAGTCAACTTCATATTACTTTAGGTTGGTTGGGCTCCCAATAGGCACCCATTCGACCTCCTCCTCAAGTCTATATATAAGAGAGATTTTATCTTCATTTGGATACATGGAATTTTTTGTGCATCTCTTATCCAACGAAATTTTAGGGAGGGCCGAAATTTCAGGAGGAGGTCACAATTTTAGGGAGGGCCAAAATTGCAGGAGTTTGGATTTTGTCATGTCCTAAATGATGTGGACTCATTGATGATGATGATGTCGACTCCTTGATGACAATGATATGGATAAGATCAACTTCTTGATGATAATATAAAATCCTTAATGATGATGATGATGTGGACTTGTTGACGATGACGATGTGGACTCATAGATGATAATGATGACGTGGACTCATTGATGATGATGATGTGGATCTGTTGATCATGTTGATGGTGATGATGTGGAATCTTTGGTGATAATGATGATGATGATGATGTGGATATGTTGATGATGTTAATGATGATGATATGGACTCATTAATGATATAGAATCTTTGATGATGTGGATCTCTTGATGCTAATATGGGTTTCTTGACGATGTGATGTTAATGTGGAATTCTTGATAATGGGGATTCCTTAATGATGTATGGACGAAATGAACTCTTTGATAAGTTGAATGAGGTTGATTAGACCTAAGGAGACTGAGATCAAGAGGGAGTTGTCACACTTAAAAGAGATAAGTACTTTATTTATTATTGTTTTGTATGAGTCTCTTGACTTTGTATGTATTGCTTGGCTTTATTTGTTCTTCTCCGACCTCCTAGTGAGGATTTCAGGTATATGATGAAGTATGTCAAAGTGTGGAAACATTTGAAATGTGGAAGAACTATGTCACAAGAAGACATGCGATTAAATGGGATTTGGACTTAGAGGGAGTAGACAAGATCAACCTTATTGAAGCATGTTTATGATCTATGTAACCTCTGAGATGAAAATGGATAGAAGTTTTAAAGAATGTTGATGATTCAAAATCTACTGAAGATAAACTTATTATTTTGATATGTTTCTAATAAGGGATGTGATCCTCTTCTTCCAGTGTAAGAGGGAGTTGATTGAATAATTGTAATATTGAAAGTATGGAAAAATCCTGGTAGAATCCCTACTAAGGTTGTGACATAATGGACCATGAGTCCATGGAAATTTTCTTGAAGAAAATTTGAAGAAGTTGCGAGAATTTTCTGATGAATCCATTTGTTTGAATTGTTGACTCTATTTGGATTGTATGTATTTCGAAGAGCTATATTGGTATGAATGACATGGATGACCCCACTACATATAGTATGATTGAAGCTGGAAATGTTGCTGATTTATGAAGTTGGTTGCTGATCTATTTGATCTTCTTCTTCTGAGAAAGTTGTCGATATTTGATTATGTGACAAGACACTTATTGTCTACTAGATTCAACTATGGTTGTTGGTATTTGATTCTATGACAGTGTCTGGATAAAAACTGAATGAACGAGCCATATACTATTGTTTTATGAAATATTTCATAAAGTACCCATATCCACCATGGCTACATTTTTGTTGTTGAACCGGGTGCTAAGGTTTATGCAAATAAATTGGAATGGTAGAGAATCCCTTTGAGAGGGAGCATTGATTACATAGCATCATGATTCCTACCTTAGGCTGTGTGTTGTGAAACCTTGTGGTTGGGGAAATGCATTGATATAATGATTCTTCCCACTGGCTATGTGTTATGAGACCTTGCGGTTTTGGGTATGCACTGACTTATGATTCCTCTCATAGGATGTGTGCTATGAGACCTTGTTGTCCAAGAGATGCATTGACTTGATGACTCCTACTTTAAGCTATGTGTTATGAAACCTTATGGTCTAGGAGATGCATTGACTTGATAGTTCCTTCCTTAGGTTGTGCGTTGTGAGACCTTGTGGTCAGGGATATGCATTGAGATGAGTTGGATGCTATCCATATTTCCTTATGATGAGACGGATGATCTCTCCCTTAGGCTATGGGATGTGATACCTATGTTTGTTTTAGGGTATTGATGGGATATGCATTGACTTGTGATTCCTCTCACAATATGTGTCCTATGAGACCTTGTTGTCCAAGAGATGCATTGACTTGATGACTCCTACTTTAAGCTGTGTGCTATGAAACCTTATGGTCAAGGATATGAATTGACTTGATGGTTCCTTACTTAGGTTGTGTGTTGTGAGACCTTGTGGTTAGGGATATTCATTGAGATGAGTTGGATGCTATGTATCTTTCCTTATGATGAGACTGATGATCTCTCCCTTAGCATATAGGATGTGAGACCTATGGTTGTTTTGGGATATTTATCATGACTGGGAGAGAGATTTGTATTTGTGATATCATCCTTAGGCTATGGGTTTTGAGACCTATGATTGGTTGGGAAGGTTGATCTTGAGATAGAGAGAATGAAAAATACCTCCTCGGCTAAGAGAGAGTGTTGGAAATATAGTATCTATGGTCAGTATTTTCACCATGTGAAGAATTTGAAAATTTGTATTTATGATTTTCCTCCAAAATATTTTTTAAAGTTAGGTTCTCATTATTTTAGGTCAGTTGGGCCCCCAAGAGGCATATATTCGACCCCCTCCTTAAGCCTATAAATAAGAGACATTTTCTCCTCATTTGGATAAACTTTAATTTGTCTTGTGCATCTTTGATCTAATGAAATTGTAGGGAGGGCCAAAATTTTAGGAGGAGACCAAAAGTTTAGGGAGGGATGAAATTTCAAGAGCTTGGTTTCTATCATGGAACTTAATCATAATATTGGTTACTGGTTTGGCTACTATCTTTCCATCATTATTTTTGATGTATCTCTCTCTCTCTCTCATAAGGAAGAATTATCTGGGTTTTTCCTTAGCAGTGAACGTAATGTTTGTGTCTACGGGGTCTGGGGCAGTGCCTCGGAAAATTTTTTTTGGACCCTATATTAGGTGGGCAGACTCGCCTATGGTTTTGTGCATGGGTTTGCACATGGTTTTGGGGCATGATAGTTTTCGACCCTTGGAATTTTGTAGATCCGGTCAAGGGAAATGCGATTATGTTCTAATCTAGGGTTAATGGATTGGGGTTTATGAATGCTTCAACATGTATATATATGTGTTGTAACACTAAAAGGAATATAATGAAAAATCGAGCTGGTAGTCCCGATTTGGGATCCAGGGGAAAAATATCCGTTTATATCTATTTTATGTTTTATGATTTTGTTATTGTTTATTTTCTATTTTTAAGAATTTGTTTGCAGATAATTTCTGTACAGGGTTAAAACCTACAATTAGAAGTAGTTATATGTTGAAGAAACATTTAATTCTATCACATGCCCTAGAAAATCAACAAAGCAGGGAAGTAACTTTTGAATCACCATTAGAAGCTATGTGTGTAAATAAAAACTCTATTCTTTTTTCATCTTTATCATAAATTTTGAATCACCAAAAGTAAAACTTCCAATCAAAAGTAATGCCAATTGTAACCTATGATCTTTCAAAACCCTAATTTGTAGACTATAAGCATAGTTAACCTTTGTCTTGATATATTTTAAATTTGAGCCCTTTTGAATATGAATTTTACGCCTATAGTATTATGATTTGTCTTCTCTACAATTCCACAGGTCTAACCAAAATTTGATGCGCTAAGTGAAAGTTTTTTTATTTTATTTTATGAAAAAAAAAACTTTATATTCAAACTTTTGAATATAGATATTATTGTTTATTCTTGTTAGAGGATGTTTGTTTTTCAAACTTCTTATTTATCCTAGACATATTATCCTTCAAATAACTTTGAAACTATAATTTTCATCTTTTTTTCTTGTAGGATTGGATTACAAATGTACAAAAAATACAAAAACACATTTGCATATTCCTACAATCTTGTGGGGACTAGACTTACAAAAAGCACTGGCTATCTAGAAGTTGTATTGTTGCAGCATCCTGAATATAGTAGGAAAAGACACATAAAGAGGATTTTAGGGTGGAAATCCATGTAGTCTACTTCCTCATCATCTAACAATTTAGAAATATTATTAGTGCGTGTGGATTTATAATGCATATTTGGAAAGAGAATATGCAAATGTATTTAATTTCTTGAGAATATGATGGAAAAAGAGCCAATCAAATGAAGACAATTATTCTTGTATGTCCTTGAGAATGTGTTGCAGGTAGAGGCCATCCACAAAGATACTCTTTCGAGCTCAATCAATCACCAATTTAGAGTCACCCAAAATCTGTATTTTTTTAACCTATTTCAAGGATGTGATTGAGATAAGAGTGTGAAGTGTGGTGAACTTAGGTTAATTTTTTTTATGAGGCCCGAGGGAATATATGGCTTGAAACCTTTTAGAGTGAGAGAGGTGATGAAAAAATACAACTACACTTATCGGGGGATGTTCCTAAGTAGCACCATCAAAGTATACCCATGGGATTGAAAATTCTAGTGGAAGGGTCACTAGATATTGAGGCATCACAACCTTTATATTCAATTTGTATTCTATGCACAGTCTTATGATAAGTCCTATTGTGACCTTAGAAGAAATGTATGAAGAAGAAAATATATTACTTTTCTGATTCCCCTAGATTAATTTTATGAGAATGTAGGGGAATTCTTTGTATAGCATGGCCATGCTAGAGTCCAACCAAGATTATAACACTATGACAAGTGAGCCTTTTCCCAGGTTGAATTTAATTTGATCTCGAAGGAAGCCTATGTTGTTACCTACACTATAAATGGACAATGAATGAATGAGCACGTTGTGGATTTAACATAATATATACAAAGCACATATATATTGGGGCCATTCCAAACTTGTTTTATAATATTTTCCTAGGTGAGTAAATTATTCCTTTTCTCAAGATAGAAATTGAGTTTTCATTTTAGAGGGGCCAAAGACTTCCAAGGTGGATCACACCACCATTCCTTTTGATCTTTGACTATGGATTTGATATGAGATTTGTATCCCAACTTCATCTAGAAAGCATTGTTGTGAGGATTTTTAGACTAGGATAATTCATCTTTACTCTCTCCCCTTAGTTTGATGTTGTTTGCAGTAAGTAATTTTATGTATGTGTCCCATTCCACTACCCGGGGAGTGGATAAAACTAAATCCATAGAATATTTTCAGCCCTCATGTCCCCATGATTGAGAATATTGTGAGATAGTATCTGATAGGTAAAGAATCCCAATATGATGTAAATGGTTCATAGTGTGGGGAGATAATTAGAAAGAACTCGGATTTTCCACAGTGTTAGATAATATATGTCGACATTATATGACACTGTGGAAAATCCAGGTTCTTCCTCATCAATTGATAACCATAGAAGCTTGAAAACCAGAGATAATTAGAAGTTGTCTCTAGAACCCAACCAAGGGTCCCCACTTTAAATTTTTTCCAATTGCCTATTTTCTAGGTTACCTAATCCCCTATGAGTGAAAATCCATGACCATGGATTTCCACATAGTTGATCCCAAAATAGAGTTATGTGGTTTTCAAATCCAATTAACTATTGATATATTTGGGAGGTATTTTTTCTTGATGATGGATCCCAAAAGATAAGTGTTATTGATGATTCTCCATACATTATGTGTAGTTATAAACTTACTAAAATGGAAAATATTCTTGATGCCCCAACCACCCAGCATTTTTGGTAAGGGGACCTATTCCCATTTATCCAGGGGAATTCCACCCGAGTGCTTTGCACCTGACCAAAGAAACCTAAAGCTAGCTTTCCCAATTTTGGATTGTATAGCCTCATTTAATTGCGCAATGACCCCATGAGCTGATGGATCGGGGCCACATGGCTTCATTAATGCTGTCAGATGCAGGCGGTTTGAACTAACGCACCAACTGCTGACCCAAGCCTAAACTATGGTTGGTGTTGTGGTTGGGTTAATGCCCGCTGGGTTAACATTTGAATTCCCACGCCAAAACCTTTAACTCTAACCCCGACTCTATTTGAAATGTGGTTGGACTGTGGTGCAGTTTAAACACTGTACCATAACACAAACCTAACCCATTTTCAACTGTGGTTATAGACGGTGGTTCCGTCGGAGTTCCAACCATGTTGCAATTGTGGTAGCACTATGGTAAGGCTTCAAAGACCGTTGGTTAATTGATTGTGAAACAATTGTGGTATGCTGTATGTTGAACTATGTCTTGGGGTTAGGTTTAACCCTGTGCCCTCAGCACCTCGAACTGTGGTCTCGTGGGTCGGGGACTAGGGGTTGACCCTGAATCCATCCCCCGACATGCATTTAAATAAAATTTATATAACTCTCACGCCCTTAAACTGTTAAGTCACGCCCATTTCATGATGATAAGGCATTGTGTTTCTCCACTGCAGGTTGCCTGTTCGAATTTCTTGGAGGTCAGTTTAACCGGTAACAAATTTTTAATACACAGTCAAGAGGCCACGTGGCAGCAACCATTGACCCACGTGGCTCTCCACCATTGGTACAACCTTCAAACAATAAAAAACCACAAAAATTCGACCAACCAAATTAGGACACTTGGAGAATAACCATTGGTCCTAAAAAACACAATCAACTGCCCAGTCACCTTCCTAGTCATCGAACAGACTACCAAGTGTACGTACCTATAAACCAAATGCAAAATGTTTAGATATTTAGGAAAACAGGTAGAACGCGATATCAAGAGAATACGATATCAATTTTGAGCACTTTAAGTTGCGTTGGATTCAAGGCGACAAGATCTTCGTTTTGGAACTGGTTTTGAGCACTTTACTGATCCCCTGGATCATTCCTCCCACTGGAAGCTTTTCGACATCCAAATATCATTTTCATTCAACAAACATATGAGGGTACCGTTCCATCACCTTTCCAATCTCAATCCATTTGGCTTTGCTTGGATTTGTCCCTTTCAGCCCCACACGAAGGTACTCCACATTCCCTTGTTTTGAAGTCCTTGTTTACCTATCAAGGATGGTGTCTTGCTGTAATTATTCAAGATATTCAGGAGAGAAATATTCAATTGAAGGAATCTGAACATTCTCTCAATATTCAATCAAAGGAGGCTCATACAATCTCAAATTCTCAACATTAACAACTGCATATATTTGCATATATGAAGGAAAATCTAACCTAAAGGCATTGCTACCAATATTTTCCAAATATTGAATGGACCATATTGAATTGCTTTCAATTTTTTACCTTCTCCTTGGAGTCTTTCTTTGCTAATGTGAAGCCAAAATTCATCTCCCACTTGGAAACTGTGATCCACATGATGCTTATCATGTCTTGTCTTGTACTTGGCTTGAATCGTTTCCAACTGTTCTTGAACTATTTGATGTACCAATTGAATTTTTTCAATGAATATTTTGGACTTATATATGTCACTATGTCCATCAATAGAAACATCTTTCCCAAATATAAAATCTAAAGGAGATTTTGGTAAGTATCCCAAGAATGCCTCAAATGGCAATGATTGAGTCGATGAATGCTTGGCCTAGTTGTAAGCATGTTGAATGTAGTGAAAATGTTCATCCCACAACTTAGGATGCTTGCTGCAATAACCATGAAGAAGATGTATCACCATTCTGTTCACCACCTTTGTTTAACCATCTGTTTGCGAATGGAATGTTGTGCTCATTTTCAATTTGGTTTCCATGAGTCCTCACAAGCTTGAACAAAATTTCTCGACAAAACGAGAATCTTGATCACTAAAAATGGATGTGGGAAACCCAAAATGTACCCATACATTCTAAAAGAAAAACTATGCAGTCTGTTCAGTTGTAACTTGCTTTTTACAAGGCATCAAAATAAACATTTTGTTGAACCTGTCCATAACTACATAAAGGTAATCACAACCTCTCCTAGACATAGGTAGACCTCTTACAAAATCCATAGAAACACTTTCCCATGGACGGGAAGATACTGGAAGTGGAGTATACAATCCCAACTTTCTATTTCTAGGCTTAGTGACAACACATAAAGAACATCCTCTTACAAATTGTGACACACTTTCAAGCATATGAGGCCAGTAACAATACCTTTGTAATTGTGCCATTATCTTACCTATACCAAAATTACTAGTAATAAGAGAAGTATGTGCTTCCCTTATGATGTTGAATCTCTCTCCCTGTGGAATACATAGCTTTCCAAGATGATACAACAAGTTATCAGGCACATGTTGGGTGTGGAGCCTAATTATCTTGTTTTTTTTTGTATCACAACGTTGGACCCCTATACCTTAATGGGGCGGCAACGCCGCCCATAATTAAACGCTACCTGGGGGGTCCAGGGGGGGCGACTGTGACTTTATGGAGCCCCCCCTGGCGGTGGGGTTTTGGGGGCAGCGCCCCCAAAGCTAAAAACAGATGTAAAATTTCCTTGTAAAAGTATAGTAATTTCTAGTCAATCAGGTCTGTTCATTAGTCGGATGATCTGATGGTAGAAGTTATGTTTAGTTTAGGTTTTTTTGCCCTAGAAGGCAACCCCTCGCTTTGTATGAGGGTATTGTATCACGGCTGTGTAATTTTATGTGTATTCTCAGAGCGAGAAACAGATAGGGAAACTGTGAGAGAGAATAGAGGATATTACAACGGATCTGCTGTAGGTTGTGTCTCTTCATTTTTCTGGATAATAGAAAGGAAGGAATGGCTGTTCGGGGTGGATGTAGCCCAAACTGGGTGAACCAAGTATATATGTGTCTCTCTAGTTTTATGTGTTTTGTGTGCTTGTGTTTTCTGCATATTTTACGTGTTGCATTGTTCTGTAATATATAATTTTCTAACAGCACATGATAATCCAATTCCTTTACTTGGTTACCTTGACAAAAAGTCACATATACATCCTTAAAATCATTATCTAAAGAATATTTCTGAATATAGCTCTCATGCATGGCATGCTTAAGAATAATGGATGCACTAACAATTAGCCTAGAAAGCATATCAACAACCTTGTAATAGATACATTTATTATACCTTATCACCAAGTGGACATGTTGTAGAAAACCCATCCATCTGAAGTGCCTCGATTGTTGTAGCTTTGTTTGTGATTGCAATTATTGCAATGGTTGATGATCAATGTGAATGATTGTTTCCTTACCCATCAAGTAATGTTTCCACTTTTTCACACTTTGCACCAATGCATATAATTCCTTATCATATGTAGGATAGTTAATCACTGCACCATTAAAATTTTCAAAATGAAAACAGATGGGCTTACCATGCTGCATCAAGACTGCACCAATGACATAGTCACTTGCATCAGTTTGAATCTCAAATTATTCTCTCAAGTCTGGAAGTGCAAGTACGGGTGCTCAACTAATTCTTTCTTTCAATGCATCAAAATATTTTTGTTGTTTTTCTCCCCACTGAAAAACCTGCTTCACACTTTTCAATGCATGCAATGGAGATGCAATAGAAGAAAAGTTAGAAATGAAATTTCTCCAATAATGGGATGCTCCCAAGAAAATTCTAAACTCCATCATAGTATTGGGTTTTGGAAAATTCAAAATGAGTTCGACCTTTGAGGGATCTATCTTAAACTCACCCCCTCCAACAATATGACCTAGGTAGACTAAAGAAGTTTTCCCAAATTCACATTTCAACATCTTTAAAAACATATTTTCCTTCTTTAATAAATCTAACACTTGATTGACATGCATGGCATGTTCTTCACGAGACTTGCTGAAAATTAATATGTCATCTAAGTAGACTATCAAAAAATCACCTAGAAAAGGCCTTAAAAAATCATTCATAACCCACATGAATGTAGCAGGAGAATTACAATGCCAAAGGGAATAACTAACCATTCAAACATACCTTTCTTTGTTTTGAATGTTGTCTTCCATATGTATCCTTCAACAATCCTAATATACTGATATCCAATACTGAAGTTCAATAAAGTGAAATAAACAACATCGTTTAATTGATCAAGTAAATCATTGATTCTAGGAAGAGGGTAACGGTTCTTTACCGTAATCTTGTTCAATGCACATAAGTCCACACACATGCGCCATGTACCATCCTTATTTGTCACTAAAAAAATATGTGACCTACATGGTGATGAGCTTGGTGGATGATCCTTTTATCAAGAAATTCTTGGATTTGTTTCTTATTTTCTGCATTTTCCATCATTGAAATCCATTACATGCCAATGTTAGGAAGAGGACAATCTTGCTTCAATTGGATTCCTCTTTTAGGAGGCAATCTTTTAGGCTCCTGAAAAATCTCATCATATTGGTTAACAACCTCAACCAAATCAAATTTTAACTTTGTATCATATCCTTGAAAGGCTTCATTCTCAACATCATTCTTGGGTTTGATCATCAAAAGTACAAAATTATTGCTAGAGTTAACAAGCCTCTTCATTTGTCCAACATTCACAAGTGATAGATTTAGTTTCTTGCGATGTTCTTTAACAACGTACTCAATACCATATTTAAACAAATGATACTTGTTTTCATGGTGATGAAAGATGGATTTCCTATCATAAAGATATGGGCTTCCCAAAAAAATACCACATATGTCTAACAAAACTACATCAAGTTCTACCTCATCAATGAAGTTTGCAGTAATGGTGAATTTCAATTTGCATTTTCTAGTTACTTGCAATTTTTCATTTTCACACACCCAACCTAAAGAATAAGGTTTAGGATGAGGAATGGTTTCCAAATTCAGTTTCTTGACAATGTTTCCTGAAATGAAGTTTGCTTGTGAGCCACTATCAAATAGAGTGTCTATTTTGTTATGTTTTGAGATAAATCTAATATGGAAAAGCTCTGTTATTTCCTTTTAATTTTTAGTTTCATTGAGGTTATTTGAAGAACTAGTACTTGTAATGGATTCCTTACCTTTCAATCCCATGGTTGTTATCTTTGTTTCATCTCCCAAATTGGATCCTAAATCATGTTGTGTAGTTGAAACTATCTTTTGTTTTCCTTCGTTGTTAAACTTTTTGGTTCTCATATTAGGATGAAGTTTCCAATAGTGGTCTTCATCATGGCCTTCTTTTGAACAATGTTTGCATGTGAGTTTTTCTCCCTCTTTCTTGATGGAAGCATTCTTCTTCCCTTTTCCTTTGAATTTTCCCTTTCCTTTGGCTCCACCCTTAAATGAATTTTTTTTGCCCTCTTGTGGAAAATTATTCCCTCTTGCTTCTAGATGTGTTTCTTGTACACAAACCTCATCTAAATTTGTAGGGTTAAACATGATAATTGTATGTCTCAAGTAGCTATGTAAACCTCCAATGTATTTTAGTAAAGTGTGTTGAGAGGATAAATCTACACCCAAAATCAATGCTCTCCTTTTAAAACCTTGGGTATAACTTCGCACACTTTGACCCTTTAATTGCCTAAACTTTTTTCAATCCATTATAACTTTCTGCATGTATGCTAAAGGATAAAACTGTCTTATTAATGCAGCCACAAAATCATTCCAATAAGTTATGATCTTACCTATTTTCTTGAGATCCTCTTGATTTTTGGCTTCCCACCAAATCAGTGTTGTGCTTTCCAACCTTAACGAAGCAAGATGAATCTTGGTCTCATCATATTTGATCCTTTGTATCCTATAATACACATCAAGCCAATGAACCCAATTATCTAATTTCTCAGCTTTTATCTCTCCATTATACATAGGCAATTCAAAATTTATGTCAAGTTTTAAAAATGGATTTTTACCATATCCCTTTGGAGAACATGGATGTGTTTGTGAAGGGGTTGATGTAGAAGATGACGATGGTGAAGATGAAGATGGGGAGAAAGGTGGAGGTAGAGGTGGTTTATCACCATTCCCTCCATTCCTTTTTGGAGGCTTATATCCATTTCCTACATTTCCTTTTGGAGGATTTGAGCTCTCACCATGCAACCTTGAGTTCCTTTCCTCATAAAGAACTTCCACCATCTCACTCATATCAAATAATGCTTTCCAGAAAATATTCTCATCCTTAGTGATATTTTTAGGCGTTCCTTCATGTGCCATGACTGGTGAGGCAATGGGTAACACTTGAGGTGAAACTTGTGGTGAAGATTGTGGCAAATGCGCTCTCCTTGAACTAGCTTGAGGACTTGTTCCCACAAGCTTTCCTTCTCCTATTTTGAGCTTCAACGTTGTAAGCATCAGAGAAAAATTGCAACATAATTAAACCCTCAATACAACCAAAGAACCTAAGCTCTGATACCAAACTGATATGTAATAGAAAAATTGAAGGTTTGATGAAAGTTTTCAAGTGAATTTTTATGTTTTTTATGAAATTATGTAAGTTGCAATAACACATAAATTAAGTGTTTAAACTTAGTTTTTCAGCAATAAAAAGAGACAATAATACCATAAATAGAAACAAAAGACAAAAAAATGATGAAGGAGTTCACCCCTCCTGGGCTACATCTCCTGGTCCAACTTCCAATGTTGGGCCTCTTTCATTATGTGCTAAAATATGTGTTTACATGGATTTGGTGTTTTCAGAATGAAAAAATAATGTCTCCAATGGATCCAGAACAGTAAAAAACCCCTTGATGGGCTCTTTATGTACTCTAATTGGTAATAATATGGCTGAGTTATGCTTTGGTGTAATTGTACTACTAAATGTTCTACAATCCACACCCACATGTAATGCATCCTACAATTTATGCCTTTTTCGGCATCGTGGAGTGAAAAATTTGCCCCACGCTTGTGAGATTTGCATTGGATAAGGTGAAATTTTTTGCCTCATTTAATTGTGTGGTGACCCCATGAGTTGACAGATTTGGGACACGTGGATTCATTGACTCTGTCAAATGCGAGCGGTTTTAATTAACACGCCAATTGTTGACCCAAGCCTGAATTGTGGTTTGTGTTTTGGTTCGGTTAATGCCCGTAGGGTTAAGATTTGAATTCCCATAAAAAAACCTTTAATTCCAGCCCTGAATCCATTTGACTTTGGTTGGACTGTGGTACCATTTAAACACTGTACCATAACACAAACCAAACCCACTTTAAACTGTGGTTATACATGGTGGTTATGTCAGATTTCCAACCATGTTTCAACTATGGTAGCACTATTGTAAGGTTTCAAAGGTCGTCGGTTAACTCATTGTGAAACAACTGTGGTATGGTGTATGTTGAACTGTGGCTTGGGGCCGGGGTTAACTCCACACCCTCAGCACCTTGACCTACGGTCTCATGGGTTGGGGTGGACCGAGGGCCAGGGATTAACCCCAACCCTGTCCTCCGACATGCATTTCAATAAAAGTTAAATAAAACTCACAGCGATAGACTCTTAAGTATCACCCATTGCATGTTGGTAACGCGTTGTGTTTCTCCACTGCAGGTCACTCGTTTGAATTGCTTAGAGGTCAGTTTGACTGATATTTTTTTTTAATACAAAGTCAGGAGACCACGTGGCATCTAACCATTGGCCCACGTGGCTCTCCACCATTAGTCTGACCTTCAACCAAAAAAAAACCACAAAAATTCAACCAACCAAATTAGGACACTTGGAAAACAACCATTAGTCCTGAAAAACACAATTAACTGCCCATTTACCTACCTAGTTAGCATATGGTCTGCTAACCGTGTGTACTTGCAACCCAACTGCAAAATTCTTAGTTGTTTAGGAAAACTGTCAGAACGCGATATCGAGAGCATACGATATCGATTTTGAGCGATTCAAGTTGCATTGGATTCAAGGCAATGAGATATTAATTTTGGCACCAGTTTCGAGCACTTTAATAATCCCCCGGATCAAGAACTAGGTTGGATTTTGCATAATTCATTTTCATGCAGTGACATTCATGAACAAGGATATGACCAAATTTAATTTTTTTAGGTCATCAAGTGATCTAGATGAGAAAATAAGGATGTCATCAATGAATAGGAGATGTGTGATGAAGTGATTTGGGGTCATTTTGATGTCTTTGAAGCAGTTCCTTACCAAGGATTTTTGAAGAAGTATATTGAGCACTTCAACGATTAGGAGGAACAAAAGAGGAGACAATGGCATAGCCACATCTTCAAAAGTGTTTTTCTTGGATACATTAAGAGAAGTGACTTCCAAAATTGTTTTATATTACTCCCGAAAGAAGAAAAATGATGTAATTTTATTATTATTATTATCCCCTTCTTTCATCGAAGTGACCTTACTCTTTAGGCACCATTAAATTTCTTATTCCTTTTAGGAGAGAGTGTCTTTCTCGTTCGAGGGATCGAAGGGTAGTAATATCCTACAAAGGGAGGGTGCTATTTATGGCATCCAAAAGGGGTTTGATTTTTTATTCAAACTCCTTGAGACAACCTTGCCATTTTTTTCTATGTTTTATGGCCCAATGATTTTCAACTTCCTTCATTTTTCATATATTATCCGCTAATTCTCCTACTTGTAATGTCAAAGGATAAACATAGAGGTGTGTCCAATTATTATGGACCAAGCATACAAAATAATCCTACTGAAGTGAAGTATGATAGTATCAGAATGGGACTGGTGGTTTGGCCTCCCAAGTGAAGTGAAGAATCATGGGAAGGTGATCAAAGATGCTTCCTGAGGAGATCCAAGAGTGGAGAGTGTTCTTTTGAGCAAGGAGATCTGTTGAGGCAAAAAAATTGTCCAATATTTTTGCAATAAATGTCTCACTATATTTATGCCAATTCGGGGTTAGCTTTAAAGGAGTAGGGTCCATGAGATCGAGTTGGTTGAGTAAATGTATGAGAAAATCACTTTTTGGGTGAAATATTTCATTTTTTCCCAAAATTTCGCTTATAGAGAGGGTGAGAATTACTGATGATTAGGGGGCCCAAAAAGGTGCCAACAAAGGCTATTGATTCCTAGTATTGAATAGGATCAAGATATGGCCCATATATGTTAAGGGATTTAACCACAAAGTTATGCTTGGGGATGAAAATGTTGAAAACCATGGTAGATATGTATTGTGTTGTTTCCAATGCCTAATAATCCGACCTCCAACCAATTAGAAGGCCCTCAGAATGTCCCACAATATCAAAGTTCGAAAATGACCAATCCTTAAGCCAAGGTTCAATCACAGTACATGCATGAGCACCTAATGTCATTGTTTCATATAAGAATATGATGTTTGTCCAAATGAGGTGCTTGAGTGCCAAGGGTTTTCAGGAAATCCCAGGTAGTCTTGAATTGTAGGATGGGATAATTTGATGCAGAATCATCATCTTCAGTAAACTCATTTTGATCGCGATGGTCAAAAATTCATTTACTATAGGAAGTTGGTTTCTTGAATTTAGTTTAATTGTTTTAAATACTAAGGGAAGTTAGTAGTCAGTTTAATTTTTATGTATGTACATAAAATATAAATTTGTTGTAGATGATTCCAAGATATAATGTAAACATTTTGTTATTTATATATTTTCCATATTTAGGATTTAGATCCATAATTAATGTATCTGAACTGATTGTTATTTTGTATTAAAAAATAGATTTTGCAGGCTGAGAGATGGTTCTAAGAGGGTGATGTAAGTGTGGTTTTTTTGTCGTTGTTTGAAGGAAGACATTGAATAAATGAAAGAGATTTTCCCCTTTGTTACTTGTGTTTTTTTTTAATTCCATTCACTTCCAAGTTTATGTTAAATATCATTTATGAAATCTTTGTGTTAAGTTTTTTTCTAGGCTTGACGTAATTCTACATTTCCAGGTGCATAATCAAATTTACCATTTCCTTGGTTATCACATTATCAGGTGTTAGCAAAATGCCAGGTCAATTTCCTTTGTAGTATACAAATCATGACATCAGGTTTTATTATGTAATTATTTGAACCAAGGCAAAACTTTGTAAAAGGCGAAACCCTTTTTTTTTATAGCACGGAGTTTGAGAAACAATCAAGTCATTGGGAATTAAAATTGAAGTACAAGATAGTATAATCAGTTCAAGCCTCGACCCCCGAGTAGGGCCCAGTTAGAGATCACATTCCATTTTGTAATTGGAGAAGGTCGACTCCGACCTCCCAACCTTAGTTGGGTTCGAAACCCCGACCTCACAAGGATATTGACTCCTGACCTCTAAATAGTCTATGGATAGTCGACCCTAATCCTATCAGGAGAAATAAAATAGAAAATCAAAGGAGGAACCCAACTAGATCTACTGAAATTGTAGAATAGGCCAACCATTTTGTCAATTTTTAAATAAAAGTGGATTTTTAAAGGTTTTCTTTGGATTTTGAATAAGTGGGTTTTGTTCTTATAAATTTTGGGAAGCAATTAGTTAAACAAGTGTATTGGAAATACTAAATTGACACAATTTGTGATATCAAAGCACATTTATTTTAATTAAAAGGAATAAAGACAGATCATAGATGATCAGGTCGAGGGAGACCTATAACAAATGTGGTTTTGCAAGCTGAAGTAAGAAGACTTCAAGAGGGAGTAGAAATAGTGGAGAATGCACAAAGGAGAGATGAATAATGCATGAGATGTCGATGATGTTGGAGAATATTATTCCAGTAATGAAGAGCCAAAAGAATCATAATATGTAAGGATGATGAAGATGTTTATTAAGATAACTTCTAGACCAAAAATGGAAATTTTTCCATATGAAGGTAATTTAAATGTTGATGAATTGATGGATTGGATAACACTTTTGATAAATATTTTGATTATGAATATTTTGAAGCCGATAAGAGAGTTATGCATGCACTAACCAGGTTAAAAGTACATGCTTCACTTTGGTGGGATGAAGTACAAGTTAAGCGGAAGATGAAACAAAAGGCTAAAATCGAAGACTGGGATAGGATGGTGGCAAAGTTTAAAGGTAAAATTTTACCCAATAATATCAAATTAATATTTTGAGACATATACAAAACCTTAGACAAAATTCCATGTTAGTTAAAGAATATACCGAGGAGTCTTATAAATTGAACATTAGAGTTGTTTGTGTAGAAGAAGAAGTTGATAAAGTTGCTAGATATATTAATGGTTTAAAATTTGATATTCAAGATGAAATTTATTTATTGTTTTTAAAAATAGTTAAATATGCATAGCAGGCTACCTTGAAGGAAAAAGAAAAGCTTGCTAGGAAAAAAAAATCCGAGGAGTCAAGGAAGGACTCCTGCAAGAGGCAAAGGAAAACAAATTGGAAGAGGAAGAGTTCAGTTTGCAAAAAGATAATATGATGGAAGTTTGAAAAGTCAGTCACAAAGAGGAGGCGATTTGAGAGGGTGAAGATCATTCTACAGAGGTATAGTTAATGGAAGAAATATCATCCTAGATGTTTCAAACATGGGAAACTCATACATATGTCATGGGACTGTCCTGAGGATGCACTAGTAGGTTAGAGAGGTGTAGATGTTGCTAAAGAAGTGGAAGAAAATGAGAATACAAATGTTATTGAAGAGGTTCTTGAAGTGGGATAATATTTATTAATGAAGAGAATGTTCATCAAAGCTGAAAATGAAGTCAATGAAACAGCTCAAAGAAGAATTCTATTTCGGGCCATATGTAAGTCAAAGGGGAAGTGCTGCAAACTTGTTATTGATAGCGGAAGCACTGCTAACTTGGTTTATGTGGAAATGACAAAGAAATTAAATTTAAAAATAATCACACATCCTCATCCTTATAAATTATCTTGGCTATAAAATGATACCAAGTCTTGGTTAACCAGTAGTTTAAAGTAGATTTTCATATTGTAAAATATAAAGATGAAGTTATTTATGATACAATGTCGATGGACGTTTACCATGTGTTATTAGGGAGACTGTGGCTATATGACAGGAATATTATACATGATGGTAGAAGGAATACTTACACTTTTTAAAAGGATGGGAAAAAACACGTACTGTTACCTTTACCAGATGAATAAATCATGGAAGATGAAGGTCACAATGTTTTTCTTACGAGTGGAAAGGAGTTATTGTGATAAGAAAAGAGAGAAAAAATTCACTTTGCTTCATTTGGGAAACCATAGGTAATCCTTACTTGTAACACCCTCTTCCCACATCTACCCAATTAACCGACCAACCAAGGTAAATATGAAATGAGAGACTACTAATATGAGATTCAACCTCCTAGATGACCTTAAGGAAGTGGAACCAATGGAAACCACACAAACACACCTTACACAACATAAAAAACATCCTCAACAGGTAACCCAACCTTCCAGGCCCCTGAACCCCGAGGGAGACTGAATTTTTGACCAATTTGAGCCTTAGTGATGGGCATGCCAAGGAAAGGTAGCGGCTAAAATCCTATAGTCACAGGAATTCCAAGGCAAGGTAGTGACCAGGGATTGGTTTGGTCAGTTTTGTGCTTGCAACTCAAGGGTTTGTGCCACATTTTTAGCCCCAAAGCCCAGGTTCCTGCCCATAACTTCATGAAACTATAGGGGATGATGAATAACATTAAAAAAAAGGTATGAAAGAAATCACATCATCAGGAACTCAACTAGACCCCTCCTAGCCATGAAAATAATTTCGTCAATCATGTTACCAACATTGCATCTACAGGTATAAAAAAGATAATTAAACATGGGGGTCTCATACTTATCTGAGAATCACTAAGAAGAATTACTCCCCTGCATTATAAGTTACAATACAATATATTTTACCATAGATACAGTATGTATTCATTTACTGGTAAAAACACGTGTAGATCCATATGTCATGATTGTTCGAATACATGCTTATAACCAACGCAATAACAACATAAATACAATGGGTATAACAACAATATAATCCATACATAAACCAATACATTTTCATACCAAATACCACAAGAATGAGCTCTTCATTAATAAATGTAAAAGCCAACTGGAGATGGGACTTCCATGTTCCACCCGACCATAGATTGGCTGAGCCAAGTCTCACTTCAACCAATCACTCCTGTTCCATATTGCAAGCATGAATGTGGGATCTCATCAAGCACATCAATCGCAATCAATCCAAGGCTTCCAGAGGCCAAACCACCTTAACCCTAAATTAGTGATTCCACCTCACGGTCAGACATAACAACCATCACAGAATGGTCTCTATCCAAGTTGCTCTAGGGCTACAAAGTGTTTGTTCCAACCAGGGTTTCTAGGAACAGTAACTCAACCCGATTTGTATAGGGCTTCCAGAGCGTTTGTCCAACTGGGGCTTCCAGGATTAGTAACTCAACCTGCCTAGGGCTTCCAAAGAGTTTGTCCAACCAAGGCCTCCAAGACTCGTAACTCAACCCACAGTTGTCCATCAAGCTTCCAGAGCATTTTTCCAACAAGTCTTCCATGAACTAAAAACTCAACCCATAGCTAAAGGAATCATGAGAACCAACCAGAAAAAAAATAAAAAATCAATGGAAATAAAAACACAACATCATGTCTATCCAGGAAATATAAATGCTAGGAAAATCCACATGCATACACCATGCATGCCAAAGCTAGTGAGGAAAACATACATGCAACTTAGCACCTGCAATCAAATCTCATTGTACCTGCTACTCATGATGACCGCTTGTGCTTTCCTTCTCTTCTTTTTCCTTCATGCTCCAAACCACCAAGTATCCACACTCTCCAAGAGTTTTCCAAGAAAAATCTAAGTATCCAAAATTATGAGAGAGAGAGAGAGAGAGAGAGAGAGAGAGAATAATGAGAGATCCAAAATGCACTGATAGAAGCTTACCCACTGATCCTCAGAAGCCTTTTTATTAATGATGCCTCTATTTTCTTCATTTTCCATTATTTTCCTTCATTTTCCTCCTAACATGCAACCTGTGACCTTTGATCTTACTTTTCTCCTATTTGCCTTTATTTTCATAAATGCAATGCTAATTAATGGCTCATGCCTTTCCAAATCCTTTACCATTGCCTTTGCCAATTTCCTTTAGCCATAATAACTGAAATGAACACCTTCTAGGATGTTTTACCCAACATTCAACTTGGAATATATGTCCCATCAACGATGGTCTTATATATTTTTACATGGATTTTTACCAGGGCTATTACAGAACCCTTCCCCTTGGGGGAACACCTTCCTCGGTGTTCAATGACACCTACCAAATATAAAAAATTTAAAAACAAAACATACTACCTATGGAGCTTTATAACACAACTTATTGCAGTATTTACAATGACCACTATTGAAATATAACAAACAAACCATTTACTGGATATTTATAACATAACTCATTATGGTACTTACAATAGAAACACATATATACTCATACACATTTTCTTCAACTAACAAATAATCACACTGTCTATGGAACTATATAAATCTAGCTCGATACAATAATATACATATATGTACATTTGATCAACCAACAAATAAAAGGATATGATGCATGTATCAACAACAAGGGAATCCATAGGCTCATACCTCCACCCTCAAAGTAATACTAGGATTCACATCTTTCCCAGGAAGTCTGGAATCCACTGCCAAAGTTAAAGTTGCATCCAAGTTCCAACGCTACAATCCTGCACTGATGTCCTCTCAGTGAACAGTTACCAGCTCATTGTTCCAGGGCACACTCCCAATGTGCATTTGATTGCATCTCGCAATGCTAATTACCAAAACAAATACATCCTTGACCTTCTCTTATCTGCTACACAGTCCCTTGAGATATCCAGTAATCCCCTTCTGTGCAGTCACTCACCTTCCAAGTTCTGCTAGCTCCCCCATCCCGGGTAGTCCATCCCTTGGAAAGGCTTGCTCACATCTGAAGATACAAAAACCAAGGCATGTACCTTCCTCCAAACCATCATACTGGTCATAACATGATCATGGAAATAAATGGACACTATTAGGTACCAGTGTCCCACAATGTCCCTAATCCTGAAGTGCTTTACCAACATACTACTAGATGTTTCAATTCCTTTTGCCACTGCTGCTAATCCTTGCAATAAGTTTCAACCATCGAACCGTGCATTTCCATGCTTCCTGTACCAAGCACATAAATGCCATTAGATTCAAAAAAAATTGAAATAAATTCACATCATACCTCATTGGTAGCTTGTCAATAAGGTACACTTGCAATCTTGTTCACTTCCTGTCACAACAAGTCAAACAAGATGTTTTATCAAATCATCATGTATAAACATATCACATTTTGTTAGCTAAAAACACAACCATCTTACATTAAAATCATGAATCGCTAGAAACCACCATAAACCATAATCATAAATCATAGGTATCCATCATAAGTCAGAACCATAGATAACATGCATAAGAAGACTGAAATTAAAAAAAAAAACGTATACTTATCCTTCATCGGTCCTTACTTCTTCCTTTGTTCTTTTGTACACACACTAGATCGATTTCCACACCCAACAAACACCCATTTCCTTCGCTTGTCTTTAATCACATACACATAGTGTAAAACACATACATCCACACAAGGCATACAACAACACAAAATATATACGCCCATACCCAGTGTACAATGAAAGACAATACATACACCCACATCCGATGTACAACACAACACATACACCTACACCAATGTACGATACAACATAATACACATACATATACATAGTACAACACAACGAATACACATGTCAAGACACCACGACTACACCATGCACATATCTAGCACCACATGCTCGCAACACAACATGTATGACATGCTCACAATACCATACATATATGAGTACCATATGCACAACATGTACACAGTACCACCTACACACAATGCTACCTGCACAACGTGTGCACAACATCACATGTACACGACACAACCTGCACAATGTGTATACAATGCCAAATGTGCATCGCACCACCTATATAATGTACACAATACCACATGTACACAACAACACATGCACAACATGTACACGACACCATATGTACATAGAGTCACATGCACGACATGTACACTGCACCACCTACACACAACACCACTTGTACAACATGCACACAACACCACATGTACATTCATGCACACAATACCATATGTACAAAACGCATACAACACCATATGTACATAGAAATGCATATAAAATATACACACAACACCATATATATATAAAAAATACAACATTACACATCACCATTTGTACCATTATGTACATAACATTGCATGAACAATGTGTACATATACTAAATATCCACAACATTGCATACATGCAACATCACAGGTGCAACATGTACAACATATACAACATATACACAACAATAGTACCACACATCCATAGACTGCACACTGACCCCACAGGAAACATTTCTTCTAGTGTCTTTCTACTATCCATGCTTATCCTAGCATGTCGTAGATCACACTACTTTCACTTTGCTAATGTAACCCTCATCATTACATGTCCATAACATAAACATAAGAATAGTACAAACATATACATTAAATCATATCCACATGATACTGACCTCATATACCTGTCAATGCTACTTTTCCACTTGATTCCTCATAGCCAAGAACCTCTTCATGCCATTCACCTACATAAGCAATCATTCCTCCACAAGAATGATCCCTGACAACCTTATCAGACAATGACATAGATACATATACACATACATACATAATCATTAGCATAAAAAAAGCATGATCCTGTCAGACAACGTCATACATACATACGTATATACATATAAAAATTAGCATTAAACAATCATGATCCATGATGACCCTACCAATCAACGACATACATACATACATACATACATAGATGCATATATAAACATCGACATAATCATGATCACAACACAATCACTAGATATCATAAGGTCTAGGTTAAAAAAACTTCCTTGTGCACAACATTGATAACAATAGTTCCTGACATAGTTAAGTCATATAACACCTCATATCCATTCACTTTACCTTTCGTGTTACCTTTCTTGTGAATTTTCTGTCCATTTAACTCAACGGACCCAACCAATCCAACTGGACGTCATATTCCTAACTTCAGCTGCCCTTATACATGCGTCGAGATTCATCCAAGTCTTACATTACTCGTTCGGTACCATATTGTTCTCCCCGAGCTCCATCAACTTCCCTATTTCCACAACCAATTCCTGAGACTCTCAAAACATAAAAGACAATCACAGGAAAAAAAGAAGGAGACCATGGAAAACCAATATAAATCATACACCAAAAAAAGTGGTATGTCCATCCACTAGACACAATCAAAACCATAAATCAATCGCAACCAAATAACAAAAGACCACAAGCACAAGAATTTGCAACAAACACCATGACTCAATCCCCATGGTTCTCAATGCCTCCAATTGAAATCTCAGCCGGATCCTTCTTTACGATTTCATGGCAATATCTTTGCCATGCAATCCCCTGCATCATACTACCATAAACACAGAATTGTCAACACATAAATAAATATAACAATACACCAGTTATCTTACCTTGCTATAGTTGAGTCTTACTAAATGCTATCACATCACCCTTAACAATTCAACTATTAGATTGTCATGCTAATACCAAACATGTTTCCCTGCAAATGTTCACACATGTCAATCAGATGTTCCAAATATCAAGACATCATATCTATTAACTAAAATCAACCTTTAACAAGACTAACAATCATGTCACAATCAATTAGTACTCAAAATTACAGCACTACAACTATCACCTACTTATACTCAAGTACACATCAGCTATCTCAACACATATTGCATTAGTACAACCATCTTAATACCAAATCATTTCTTCATGCAATATTATAGAAACATACTCATATCATGCGATTAATCAAACATTCATAATAGACACCAACACCCAAACACCAAATATGGGACATAATCAAACAATCAAGCACTAAGTAGATGACATAAGCCACTCATAAATTAATGTATCTCAGGGGAGGCTATCTCGTCTGCACTATCAGTCTAGTTAGCACGATATAAATTCACAACACATCAACTCAAACCTAAATAAGATCATGATATCCATAACAATACCTAACTAACATGTTCATATCATAAGCTCATAAACAATTGTAATTTATGCATAATAATCACATATGCACAGTCAGTCTAGATTAGTACAACACACTATCATAATTAGGTCAACTCATGCCTGAATGTAAAAAACCTAACCATCAAGTCACTATCATGTAACAACAATAAGTTATATATCATGTTCATCGACAACATGAAACTAATCGTCAAAATAACTATCATACAACAACAAGAAGTTAACTCATAACATGTTCATTAACAACATATAATTTATCTAACATAAAACAACAATAACAATGCATACCACCACAGTTTTCTATCATTCATGACTATGCGACACTTGTACATATAACCACACTAATCAACTAGCATCTATAATGTATGTAACCAAAAGATCAATAGAATGAAATGAATACTCATAACCATAATGCATATAACTACACTGCTTAACTAACATTTATCACATATTTAACCATAATAATGAAAAACATATAAGTAACCCTAATGCTTACAACAATTATGAACCACATACATGCATGCCAAGCATACAAACTTGTATGACAATATGCTCTTAACCCAAAGTCCATTGTTGAAACTTCAATTTAATGATCCGCATCTCCTACTCCGTCTCATCCAACACATTAGCATCATAACATACCAATATCATCATGATGACCTAATTGCATACAATGACCTTATACACAACAAACTTCACCAAACCAATGCAGAATTGACCATATGCACCCACTTGACATGTATAACCAATCATGAAGGACCAAGGCATGTTCAACATATGACATCATACAAGCAAGAATGCACAGATAACACTAAAGCATGCCAAATATGTAACCCTAGCATAAGCAAGTAATGCATGTAAAATATGTAACAATATGTAAGCAAGCATGCACAAAAAATACACAAGTATGAGCAACACATAACCAGTGATACACTCATGACAACATGTTGACAACAACACCATCAACACTTCCATGGAAACACCAATTCCGTCATGGCCAACACAACATGGATGAAACAAACACATACACCATAGGCATGAGAAAAACATGACCAACACACTTCCCATCCAGTCCAAAGGTTGAACCATGCTTTGATACCACTTTGTGACACCCTCTTCCCACATCTACCCAAGTAATCATCCAACCAGGGTAAACATGCGATGAGAGGCTACTAATATGATATTCAACCTCATAGATGACTTAAGGAAGTGGAACCGATGGAAACAAGACAAAAACACCTTACACAACATAAAAAACATCCTCAGGAGGTAACTGAACCTTCCAGGCCCCATAACCTCGAGGGAGAGTGAATATTGACCAATTTGAGCCTTAGCCGTGGGCATGCCAAGGAAAGTTAGCAACTAAAAGCCTATAGATGTGGGCATGCCAAGGTAAAGTAGCGGTCGAGACCCGGTTTGGTCAATTTTGTGCCTACAACTCTGGGATTTGTGCCACCTTTTTAGCCCTAGATCCCAGGTCATTGCCCAAAACTTCATGAAAATATAGGGGATGATTAATACCATTAAAAAAAAGGTATGAAAGAAATCACATTGTTGTGTAACTAGCTCCAAAAAAAGAAGAAAAGAGATATCAACGCCTTAGAAATGAGCCACTTCGAGGGGGCAACCTCCAATACATTACATAAATGAACAATTCTTGGATGATACAATTTACAAAACCTCCTTTCTATATATAGGAGTTCATGGGGCCATAATGTAATCCTAGTGGGCCACAATGTAATCCTAGCCGACCTAACAATAATAATTTAAGGGCACAATAATAACAAAATGGGGGTTACAAGGGTACAATAATAACAATAAGGGGTTTACACTAACAATAATAAGGGGCTATACTAGTGATATAGGGACCTAACATGCCCCTCTCCTTCAAAAAAAGTGTTGTCCTCAACACTTGAGTAACTCCGGGTGCTTCTGTATAAAATTCTCATCCTCCCATGTAGAATCTTCAGTGGGTAAGTTCTTCCACTTGATGAGATACTCTGAAATTGATCGATTCCGTAGCTGTCGAGTTCTTGTTTCCATGACCGCTTCAGGTTCCAATATGTTTTTTCCTTCCTCATCAAGTTCTGGCAATATTGTTTGAACTGGAAGATTTTCACCTATAACCTTCTTTAAGCATGAAACATGGAAAACTGGATGTACTCGCGAAGAAGCGAGAAGCTCCAATTTGTATGCCATAGTACCAATATTTTGCAACACCTTGTAAGGACCATAGTACTTTGGTGATAATTTATTATCCTTCTTAGCTTGCTTGAGGGACATTTGTTTGTATGGTTGTAGCCATAAAAATACCCAATCTCCTACATCAAATATTCTCTCGCAGCGATGTTGATCTGCCTGTTGTTTCATTCGATTTTGTGCCAAATTCAGGTTATCCTTTAAGAGTTGGAGAATTTCTTGCTGATGCTCGATGTGGTCTTCCACTGCTTGAACCTTCGAATTTTCTCGTAAAGATGATGTGATGGATGGTGGATGATATCCATAAAGTGCCATAAATGGGGTCATTTTTGCTGCAGTATGGAAGGAAGTGTTATACCACCATTCAGCAAGAGGTAACCACTTGACTCATTGCGTTTGTTTATCAGATTAAAAACAACGAAGATATCCTTCCAAACATTTATTTACAATCTCAGTTTGACCATCAGATTGAGGATGATAAGATGAGCTATGAGCTAATTGAGTACCCAAACAAGAAAATAACTCTGTCCAAAAATTTCCAGTAAAAATGGGATCTCTGTCGCTCACAATAACCCTTGGGCTTCCATGTAGTTTTTGAATTCTATCCATAAATGTAGTAGCAACTGTACTTGCTTTAAATGGATGAGATAATGCACAAAAGTGTGCATACTTGGTAAATCTATCAACTACCACCATGATGACACTCTTTCCTTCGGACTTAGGTAAACCTGTGATAAAATCCATTGAAATCTCCTCCCAACGTTGACCTGGAATGGATAAAGGTTGTAGAAGTCCTAGGGTCTTAATTGTTTCCACTTTATTCTGTTGGCAAACCAAACATTCCGCCACAAACTTTCGAATATCAGATTTAAGGCCATCCCAAAAAAATTCTTTCTTCACCCTGTGGTAAGTTTTAAAAATCCTGAGTGTCCTCCTAAAGGAGAAGTGTGCAATTCCAGAAGAATCTTTTGTTTTAGTTGGGAATTCTTACAAAGATATAAGCGATCTTTGTACCATAAGGAATCATTTTTCCAACTAAATGTATCGGATGTACTAGGATCTTGCTGCAACTTTTGAATGAGTATCCATACATCTTTTTCCTTCTTCCATTCATCTCTTGCTTCAGTTATCCAATCTGGTTGGATAATAGAAATGGCACAAAGCAATGCTTCCACCTCTTCATTCTTTCTTGAGAGTGCATCTGCAACAACATTAAGCTTTCCTTTTTTTGTAGATTATTTCAAAGTCATAATCCAACATCTTTGTGACCCATTTTTGCTGCTCTTCTGACGATAGTCTTTGTTCCAAAAAGTGTTTAAGACTATCATGATCAGTTTTTACCTTGAAGTGTCCTCCCATTAGGTAAGTTCGCCATTTCTTTAGTGCATGCAGTATTGCTAACATTTCCTTCTCATAAATAGGTTTCTGTAAATACTTTCCTTTGATTGGACGACTTTCAAAAGCAATGGGTCTTCCTTCCTGCACTAAAACTACACCAATTCCATTTCCTGAGGCATCACATTCCAAGATAAAGGTTTTCATGAAGTCTGGTGTAGCTAAGACCGGTGCTAGGCACATTGCCTCCTTAAGACGTTCAAAGGCCTTAGTTGCTTCAAGAATCCATGAATATGCATCTTTCTTCAATAATGTTGTTAGAGGTGCTGCTATTCTCCCATAATTCTTAACAAACTTGCGATAATACCCTGTTAACCCGAGAAATCCTCGCAACTTCTTTATGGTTGTGGAGACTTTCCATTCCTTAATGGCTTTAATTTTGTTAGGGTCTACTTTAACACCCTCGTGAGATACAATATGACCCAGATATTCCACCTCTTGTACTCCAAAGAAAAATTTGGATTTTTTTGCATATAATTGTTTCTCCTGCAGTAGTTTGAGCACCCTGTCAACATGTTCGACATGAGCCTTCCAAGACCTGCTGTAGATTAGTATATCATCAAAAAATACTAGAAAAAATTTTCTAAGGGTTTGGAAATGGAATTCATCAACCCTTGAAATTTAGAAGGTGCATTGGTAAGGCCAAAAGGCATGACCAAAAATTCATAATGACCCTCATGAGTTCGAAATGTTTTTTTTGGAATATCTTCAGTCTTCATTCTAATTTGATGATATCCTGAACGAAGATCCAACTTGGTAAAATAAATTGCTCCATGTAATTCATCCAATAATTCATCAATCACAGGAATGGGAAATTTGTCTTTAATGGTGAGCTTATTGAGCTCCCTATAATCTGGACACATTCGCCATGATCCATACTTCTTGTGTACCAAAACTACAGGAGTAGAGAAAGAACTTTGACTAGGTTGAATTATACCCGCCTCTAACATTTCTGCAATCATACGTTCCATTTCACTCTTTTGGAAGTAACGATATCTATAAGGCCTGATGTTTGGAGGAACACTTCCTGGAATCAAATGAATAGCATGATCATGATCACGAATAGGTGGGATTTCTTTGGGAGTTTCAAACACCTTGGAATGATTGTCCAAGACTTGTTGGAGATCTGCAGAAATAGATGATTTTGATGTTGGAACTTCTAGTGAGCATAATTGTGCAATTACGCCTCGTTGTTCTTTCTTTAGAAGCTTTGTCATGACATTAGAGCTTATTATCCTTCACGGCTTCCCTTCAATACCCCGTAATTCGACTTCCTTTCCTTCTGAAAAAAATTTCAAGAAAAGTTCTTGAAAATTAAAAGCTACCGTCCCCAAAGATTGTAACCATTGTACTCCTAGTACAACATCAGCACCTCCATAGGAATGGAAAGCATTGGACTAGTCAATACATATTCCCCCATGGTTAGCTTAATATTATGGCATTTTCCAGAGAAATTTATAGTTCCTCCATTTGCAACCATCACTTGACATTCTGGTGCTGGGTATAGGAAACAATTTAATTCCTTGGCTACCTTACAATGAATAAAATTATGGGTGCTACCTGAATCAATTAACACTATTACCTTTTTCTTCTTGATTTGTCCTTGTATCTTGAGAGTTTGAGGAGTGGTAATTCCTGCCAGTGCATTACACGATATGGTCGGATTCATTTCTTCCTCTTCTAGGGTTGGTTCCTGGTGTATATCCACTTCTTATTCATTTTCTTCTTCCTCTTCACAATCTATGTAAAATAATTTCTTCTCAGCACACTTATGACCTTTAGTGTATTTTCTATCACAACTGTAGCAAAGCCCTTTTGCTCTTTTTTCTTCCAATCGTTGTGGTGTCAACCTTGTAGGTTGTGGAAATCTAGATGTAGCAACACTTCCTTCTTTATAGAATTGAGTGGTAGGCTTCCTTGTCGCCATTATTTTACATTCAAATTTTCTTGCCAACCTGAATGCCTTCTCCAATGAATCTGGTTCCAAAACACGAAATTCATTTTGGATGTTATCCTTTAAAGTGCCTATGAAGAGATCAATCATGTGTTCCTCTGGAATATCAGTTACCCTTATATTCAATTTTTGGAAGTCCTCAATGTGCTGCCCCACTAAACCCTTTTGCTTGAGATTTATCAATTGGTTAAAGAAGGTGTTGCTCTTTGTATCCTCATAATGTGCTATCATTTCCTCCGTAAAAATTGACCAAGTGACAATTTTTTTACGGGAGCAAAGCCATCGATACCATACAAATGTATTTTGTTCTAAATGTAAGGTTGCAATGCGTACCTTTTGTGTGTTTTGCACATTATGGAGATCAAAATATTGCTCCATCTGTAGTATCCATGTTACAGGATCCTTTCCATCAAACTTCCTCATATCCATTTTTGGAATATGGTGGTTCTTCCCTCCAACGGTAGAGTTTATGAAATCACGATTAACATTTATTTTGTTCTCATCATGAGTTTCCTCTACTATCTTTTCACCATTAGGAAACATTTCTTGTATCAACTTTCCCAAACCTTCGATGTCTACTTTTAGATCTTTCTTCATGTTTTCCATGTTGTCTTTCATTTTTTCATCGATCCTAGCTTCCATGTCATCCATCTTAGCTTCCATGCCCACTTCCATGCCATCCATCTTAGCTTCCAAACCACTCATCTTAGCTTCCATGCCTTTCTTCAAACCATCCATCTTAGTTTCCATGCCCTTCTTCAAAACTTCCATTTCATTTTTTGTTGTTCTTTGCGAGAGCGAAATTTGTTGCACTTGCTCTTGTAATTTTGATATGTCATGTTGCCATTCTTCGTCTTCATGAGTCATAGTAGAGCCTTCTAAAGGATTAATGGGTGTTGAATTATTTTTAGGGGCCATTTTAGACTCCAATATTGATATATATTCTACAATAGGCCCTTTCAATCAATTCAACTTGATTCTTCAAACAAGACTTATGCAATTCGGAAAAAAAAATACACACCTTTTACTTGCTTTGAGGAGCTCGATATTGAAATTGTATTATCTATATTATTGCAGATCTTCAATATCTGAAATTACGCAGTGAAGTAGCCCTCTAAATTCTCTTTTGAATGCCACAGGTCTGACCTGATTTGGATTCTCCAAGACAAAGTTGTGTCCAATCTCCCACAATGACCTAATTATGGACTAGTTTAGTAGAGCGAACTTGTACGACTTGCCACGTGTTACTGTTTCGTCCTTTGTCTCTGAAATTGATAGCCAAGAAACTACAGTCTGTGTACTTGTGACCAATTTTTATGGCACTTCAATCCGATTCCCAAAGAGAGAGTTATTGAACTTTTCCCACGATCACCTCTTTGAGATGTAATTCAGGAGTCTGAAAAAGCACTACCTTCCACGGATCATATCTCCACAAATATTGCGAACCAAGCTCTAAATTTTTTTGAAGAATTTCCTCGGGATTTCAGCTTTTCACCATATGAATTTCATATTCTGAACCTTTGTATAAAAATATTTATAGCGCAAATTCCACGATGACTTGTTTAGGAGCCTGAAAAAATTCCTAACTTCCACAGATCATATCTCCGAAAATATTGCGAACCAGGATCTGAAATTTTTAGATAATATTCCTCAGGATTTTGGCTTCGCACCCTAAAAATTTCAGCTTCTGAAACTTTGTAGAAAAAAATTTATAGCGCAAATTCCACGATGACTTGTTTGGAGCAGCGAAACCCTAGAATCCAAAGCTCTGATACCAAATGTTGTGTAACCAGCTCCAAAAAAAGAAGAAAAGAGATATCAACGCCTTAGAAATGAGCCACTTCGAGGGGGAAACCTCCAATACATTACATAAATGAACAATTCTTGGATGATACAATTTAGAAAACCTCCTTTCTATATATAGGAGTCCATGGGGCCATAATGTAATCCTAGTGGGCCACAATGTAATCCCAGCCGACCTAACAATAATAATTTAAGGGCACAATAATAATAAAATGGGGGTTACAAGGGTTCAATAATAACAATAAGGGGGTTACACTAACAATAATAAGGGACTATACTAGTGATATAGTGACCTAACACACATCGTCAGGAACTCATCTGGACCCCTCCTAGCAATGACAAGCATTTCGTCAAATATGTCACAAACATTACATCTACAAGTATAAACAATAGAATTAAACATGGGGGTCTCATAATTATCTCAGAATCACTAAGAAGCATTTTTCCTATACATTATAAGCTACAATACATTCTATTTTACCATAGATACATTGTGTATTCATTTACCATTAAAAATATGGGTAGAGCCATACGCCATCATTGATCAAATACATGCTTATAACCAACACAATAACACCAAAAATACAATGGGTATAACAACAATAAAATCCATACATAAACCAATAAATTTTCATACTAAATAAAAAAGGAATGAGCTCTTCATTACTGAATGTAAAAACCAACCGGAGATGGGACTTCCATGTGAAAAATTCAAATATGAAATTCTACTTCAATTATTGATTTATTTCTCCTACTTATTTTCATAGTAATTTATTTACAAAAACCTTCCAGCAAATTTCGAAATAAACACTACTGTAGTCATCACTCAAGTATATATAGAGAAAGTACAGTAAAAATGCAAGCACAAGAATCATTCACAATGACAGTTATTTTTGGACAATTGTCCCCAGAAAAACCCAATGTGGGAAAACCGATGCAACAGATGAGGGTTTATATATTAACCTTTAGCAGAAAAATCTTTACAAGGAAAGACTGGAAAGAGAAAATTATTAAGAAAACACCTAGGACAAATTCTCTCCAAACCCTAGGAGAATTTCAGATTCCCGAGGGACCTACTAACCCTCTCTGTGTCAACCCTGCTTGATTCCGTACATAGAGCCTACATGAGATTGAATCAAAAATGCGTAAGCCCTCTGCGATGCTCCTATGCCCTTCTCCTTCCTTATTACCTGATGCCCTAACACTGTTGATGCCCTCTTCTTCCTCTACCCTGCAACTCTCCCTCTGACATCGAATTCTATTTCCTGCAGAATCGAGTTCCCTCAGGTTACTGAGTGTGTGCTTGACTTTCTTTCCAATGGCCCTCAAGTCTTTTTTTATAATATTTTCATCGACAAATCAGCGACCCAAATTAGAAATCTAGTTGATGGCTAAGATTAAATATTGACTTGATATTCATTATTTAGAAGATTCACACTTTGTTTTATTAATACCCACTAATTATTTAATTTGCCTAAGTTTAGACTTGGGGTCCCCGTTAAAATAATTAATTAATTTAATAAAACATAAGATGAGTGGAATTTCCATAAATGATTTATGGGTTCTTTAGAATACTAGTGTCCAAGCCTCATAATTTTTTTTTAGACTTATATCATTTTCTGATGCTACAAAAATCAACACTCCCTCTTAGCAAGGAAAGTGTTCTAGCAATTTTCCTGCTGCATATTGTTATGAATTTGAAGCACCCTTTGTGTTGTGATGTCTGGCTTCTGCCCCTCATTTGCTGCTCTACTTCTTTCTGTACGGCTACCCATGACACTGCCACTGTCACTACCTCATCTGTACTGCAACTTCTTCTCAATTCTACATCTGTCCACTTCTGCTACTGAAACAGATTCTTGATCATCCCCATCTTCTCTCTGAAGTAAACAAACTTTTATTTCCCAGAGCTATAGTGAGGATGTCAGGCACCTGTTCTTCTGTTGGAGTTTATTGCAATTGTACAGCTCCTTGCTAGACAAAGTCTCTAATAAAATGACACCTGATGTCAATGTGCTTTAACTAATCATGAAACGTGATATTCTCAGAGAGCTTGATGCAACTCTGATTATCACATAGAATGTTGTTCGCTTCCATCTTCTCCTTAAGTAGGTTCGCAAGAAAATTCCTAAGTGATATGGTTTCACATGAAGCAGTGCTTGTTGCCATATATTCTACCTCAGCTGAGCTCAAAGATACAAACTTCTATTTACTGCAGCACCAGTAATTAATTACCTATCCAACATCGAAAAAATACCCACTGGTACTTTTTTGATCTACTGAACTTCCATCCCAATCTGCGTCAATGAACCCACTCAATCTGATGTCATTGCCTCAGGTGTATATCAATCCATGCTCAATTTTTCCTCGTAGGTATCTGAGAATATGCTTGGCTGATTCCCAATGTTCCCTCCTTGGTTCCACCATGAAATGACTAAGGGTGTTGACAACGTAACAAATGTCTAGCCTAATGTTGACCAGATACATCAGGGACCCAATGAGTTGTCTATACAAGGTAGGATCAACCTCATCATATTTAGATGTATCAATCATCTTCCAGTTGGTGAAAATTGGAGTAGCCATTGGTCTACAATCTTGCATCTTGAATATTTTCAAGATTTCTATAGCATATATCCCTTGACCAAGGAGGATTTCACCCTTTTGTTGCCAAACTTCCAACCCCTGACAATAATGCATCAACCCAGATCCTTCATGTTGAATTCTACACAAGGTTCTCCTTGCAATCCTTGATGAGCCTATATGAACCTGTCAGAAATAGGTCATCTACGTACAAAAACAGTATCAAAGGCTCATTCCCTACTTCAGATAGTAGATATTGGGATCTGCATCACTCTCGACGAATCCCATCTTTTGCAAGTAACCATCAATTCGACTATACCAAGCTCTAGGGGCTTGCTTAAGTCCATACAAGGATTTATTAAGCCTATGCACATGAGTATTCTTCTCATGTGTCTCAAAGCCCTCAATTGTTCAATATATATTTCTTATTCTATCACCCCATTTAAGAACACAGTCTTGACATCAATCTAGTGAATCTCCCATCCCATCTGCGTAGAAAGGGATATCAAAGATATAATAGAAGTATATCTAGCGACTAGGGTGACGGTTTCTTCATAGTCTATCTCCTCCTTCTAAGCATACCCCTTAGCCATGAACCTGGCTTTATATTTTTCTACGCTGCCATCTGTAGCATATTTGATCTTGTAGATCCATCTCGAACCCACAACTAATCTATCCTGAGCTCTAAGAACCACTTCCAAACATCATTTCTCATGATGGAGCTGTAATCTTCCACCACTGCATCTACCCATACTTGATGCCGAGATTCCTCCTGAAAACTAGAGGGTTCCCCAACCTGAGCTACCAAGGCTTGGTATCTTTAGAGTTGCCTGTGCTTCCTCTTCTCATTTCTAGGAGCTCTGATAAACTCCTCTGTGTCCCTCAGAATATATCATAATTCCCTGCTCATCCTACAACTGGTAGTGGGTGGATCTTCCTTCTCCTCCTCCTACGAATCCTCTTGAGATAAAACTCCTGGATCCTTGTGCCCTGGAGAAGCACTCATGCTAGTTTCTTCTGGTCGTAGTGGCTAGACTAGTGGATCATCTTCAAACTGCGTTTCGGAAGGCATCTCCTGAGATTTTCTAAAATCTCTTTCCTCCATGAACTTTACATCCTGCCACACTACAATATTCTTGCTATCAGGAATGTATATTATATAAGCCTTAGCATTCTCTTTATATCCCACTAAATATCCCTTTTCCACTTTCCTATCCAATTTATTTCTTTTTTATTCAGGTACATGGGAATATGCCACACTACCAAATATCCCGAAGTGGCTTACTTATGGCTTCTTGCTAGTGAAGACACTTTCTAGAGTGATCTTACCCAATGCATTGGGAGGAATATTTTTCTGAACATACACAACATTGCCTTGCAACGTCCAAAATAGTTATATTATTCCTTTCAGCAATTCCATTCTGCTCTATATTATATGGAGCAATCCACTCTCTTCTGATGCCTTCCCTTGCACATAATTCTGTGAAGTTTTTATCAATGTATTCTCCACCATTATCTGATTGCAATATATTTATCCGCCTTCCTGTCAGATTCTCAACCAGAGCTTTAAAATCCTTGAATCAATCAAATACTTCATCCTTGGTTTTTAGAAAGTAGATCCAAGTTTTCCTGGAATGGTCATCAATAAAGGTGATGAAATATTTGGCACCACTGAGAGCTCTAGTGGACATTGGTACGCAGATGTCTGAGTGTATTAATCCCAACACACTCGTAGCCCTATTACTGCTCCTGGGGTAGGCTTCCTTGGCGTACTTTCCTAGTACACACCCTCTGCAAACGTCATCTCACTTGGTGCTCAAATCTAGAACTCCTGTGACGGTCTTCTTGAGAATTCTCAAAGCCCCATGGTGTAAGTGCCCCATTATCCTATACCATAGTTCATTCAAATCATTCTCACCACTGCTCCCTATCAGTGCCATTGGAGATTCAAGCTACAACTATGATTTGTGCCTTCTTCTTCCAACTTGGTTGTTTGACATATACTGTTTTTCCAATGAAGTAAATGCCATATCCCTTATTTTTCAGTTGTGTCATTGAGAGTAAGTTCATCCCCAAAACAGGCTCATGCAACACATTGATGGCTGAAAGCTTATTGCTAGCTTTAGTTTGAAACACTATGGTACCTCTTCCAACAAGGGAAAACTCCACCTTATTTCCCATGGTGATCTGGAAGATCATTTTATCTTCTTGGTAGCTTGAGAAACATTATCGTACTCTCGTCATATGTGCAGAAGCTCCTGTTATCACTCAGATTGAACCTTAGGCTGAGAGAAGCAATCCCGAGGTAACCTCAAACCACGCTTAGCCAAGTAACTATCCCTAATAGGCCAGGAGAGGGCCCTCTCCATATAGAACACAGTCAAGATGACTATGGGAAGAATATTTTAAGCTAGGTGTAGTAGCTCAAGGCTTTGATCTTGATTTTGTAGGGTTTTCTAGATCAGGAGGAGCCAAACAACTAGGGCAAGGAAATTAGGTCAAAATTTGTAGGGGTTCCAAGGGGCAAGGTAGGTAGAAGGTTTAAACATTAAAAAGTGAATTAAATGAGATGAATAGACTAGTGAGGAGCTAGGGAAAGCATCTGTCATGTATTTTCCCTAAACTGAGGCGAATGAACACAATATACTAAATTTCCCAAAACAGAGCATAAATGAATATGGATTCTGCCTTTCAAACTTGAAATATAGTATATTATAGACATAAAATGGTTTATGAATTAAAATTACATTCAAACAAATTGATAACAAAGAGGAAACTATGTCTAAAACTCATACCACATGGATCCCAATGAAAAAACTGCAAATTTCTATTAATGTCCAAGCCAAACTGATATACAAAATGTCTCTTGAGATGCCCAAGCTCCAAGTGAGTCCAACCATTACAATGATTGAGAAAATACATCAAATATACCTCAAAACCACTCTCCCTAGCCTCAGGGAGTCGAATCCATTAGAGGAGGAGCCGTTTCACCTACTCCCAAATAAAAAATTGAAGACTAGGAAAACCCAACAATTTGCCTCTAAAAGAGAGGAAATTGATTCATTTGACCTCCTAGAAGACTTATATGATGCATCTACCCTAGATAAAAGTGAAAAAATGATATTTAAATCCATACTGATCATTTACATCAGTAATTTTCCCATTTTCCCAATTAAAAAGTCAAAAAGTAAAAAATGCTGAAAATAGTGAAAATTGCCAATTCCTTGGTAAACGCACAACGCCATGACAGAAAAAATGGCCTATCTTGCATCCAACTTTTGGAGGCCTTCCAAATATCCAAATGAGCTCCATGATAACCCATTGTAAATATCTCTGAGTCTAGTTTCCAAATATGCCTCCATTGTCCAAAATGGTATCCATCTGCCCTGTCAAAAATCTGTTCTCCCAAGATTGGTAAACGTGCAGTGCCAGGGTCAAAAAGAGGGTAGAAACATGATTTTTTGGTGGTTTTTTTCCTCTTTGAGGGACCATTTCTCCTCCAAATATTATTAAACTTGATGGAGTTGATGTCCTCATCACTCTGAACATGATGGTGGTGACCATTCGTCAATTGGATGCCCCAAAAAAGGCGATGCACGTTTAGCAAGTTTTCTGCATGCTAAATTGTCCAAAAATAAAAATTTGCACAAGGTGTGCCAAAATTGTGAATTTTCTTGTTGAGAAAGGGTTGGAGGCATGGAGAGGCACCTGAGCAATAATTTTCAACTTCTCCTTCTCCTTTGGCTCAGTCAAAGCCAAAATATTTGCATGGGTTCATTTGAGCTTAACCCTTGCAATCTTGTTTCTCATGGCATAATGTTTTTCCATCTTCTTCTGAATGTAAATGTCTTTATTTTCCTTCTCTAGTAGGCCCTCTAGATGGAAATTGGATCTCTCAAGCCAAGACTCTCTGTCTCTGCTAATATCTATGGCAAGCAACTCACTTGGAGTAAGCAACTCTGCCAATTCAGCATCTTTCTGCCTTTCCCGAGCTAAAGCCTTATTTAGCCCAATTGTCCTTGGTCTCTGTCTCGAAAGTTGATCTTCCTCATCATAAATATCATCAAATATACCCAAGGTTTCCTCCAGCAAGGCCTTGGACTTTCCTGCCTCTCTCTGAGCTCTATTTTTCTTGACCTCATTGATGGTTTGTTTAGTCTTCAGCTGCTGATTTTCTAGCTCAAGAAAATCAATCACGTATTGTGCTCTATCAAGATTAGCTTGAAGCTCACTAATATTGGCCTCTTTTCCTTTTATCACTGCACTGGTAGCTCTATCCTCATCCTCCTCATCAATCTCAATCAACTGAAACTCCTGGTCAGTTTCATGTTTGTCCTCCTGCTCAACATTCATAGCCTCTGTAGCCTTTTCCTTGCCCTTGTCTACCTATTTTGTTGATGAAGAAGGCATGGGCCCTTTCACACCATGTGAAGCAAACAAATGCCTATGGCCTCTTTGATATGTCATGGGAAATGGCTCAATATCAGTCATTTTATTGCAATATGCCTCAATGTCCCTTTCACAGTTTGATGCTCCGGTATCATGATGTGATGGTGAAGGTTTATAGAAAGGTGATGAGGTAGGATCAACATGAGTTGAATGGATGTGAGTGGGTGGTGATGTATGAACAGCAGGTTGAGATGGAGAAATGGATACGGGAGAATTAGTTGATGAAGGGATATCCTGCTCATGACGGCTAGGTGGGTTAGTGAAAACCTCATTTGTAATGAGTGCATCCCATGAAATGTTTTTCTATTGAAGCTGATGCATGACCACCATTTTCATGAGTGAAAGATGAAAAATACTCTGCATTTGATTATTGTGATCCCTCTTTTGCACAATATAGATCATCTTGGCTATGCTACGGAAAAGATAGTAAGGTAAGTGTATCTTTCTAACTCTAGTGAAATGCATGAGGAGACAGATATGGTATGAGTAGAGTCGAGAAAACCTCCCCTCACAAGTGAAGTATTTCATGATTATTCTCATCATGGGAACATATCGGTCAAGGAGATGAGAGAAAGGGAAATTTTTTTTCTTGCCATCCTTATACCTAGGTTTAAGGTATGGTTCATAATAACTCATATCAAGGTTTACTTGTTTAAACCACCTCTCTCCCACACTAGGGATCCCTGTAGCAGCTACAATAGCATTGGTGGACATATAAAAGGTGACCCCAGAAAGAGTGACCTATTTTTCATGTATATTAGTGATGTATAGTCTTGTTAACTCCAGGTGATTTTGGATTTGTTTCACTCTCTCACAAAACTCTAAACAACCCACATGCTTGAAACAAGACACAGTGAGAGGAGAGGCCATGAGTTACCTTGTGGTTATGGGTTCAAATCTGTTAATGTTCCCTCCTTTGTGATCATTTCTTCTTGGCATTTTTGCCTCACCAACATCACTATCTTCTTCTTCAGACATTTTAAACTCTAACTTATGAAACCCTAGGATACAAATGTAATTAGATGAAGGGGAAGGGGATGAGATGACTATCTTGAACAGGTGAAGGGAATGAGTGAGAGGAATGAATTGAATGGTCAAACTAGTTCAATGAAATCCCTAGGTCAATGAAAATTACCCTGCCTGTGACTGATATATGTTTTAGGAGATGGACCAAATGTATGAACAATGACCATAAACTGTGATTAGGGTTTCATTTCAATTCATTCAAGAGCCATCAAATAACTTAGAAACAAGGTATATGATATGTACTTACTGCTTTAGGGCTCTTGGAGGATTTTAGGAGAATTTTGGAAGTGGTTTGAAGATTTTTGAAGTGATACAACCCTCACAAGTCTTCAATGTGCAAGTGTGCAACGCCACTGTCTGAGGGCACAACGCTTATGCAAATGGGCAACACCTCTGTCTGAGTGTGCAATGAATTCACAATTTACACTGGGACTTCCTGGAAAGGACGCATCGCCACTGGGTAGGCGCGCAATGTCGATTCAAACGCGTAACACCAACCTTCTGAATGCATAACGCCAACCTTCTGAATGCGCAATGCCAGGAAATTTGGCCTCAATTGCTCACAAAACTCAAAAAATATTCTTTTCTGAATACTCCTAATACTTTGAAAGGAAACAATGGCTTATTTGAAATGTTTGATAGGCTTTATAGCCAAATGGATTTTGATTTAACTTTGAAATACCCACTTTTCTAATGTTTGAAGTCTTTTTCCTTTATCACTGATACTCTTTGCTTTCTGACTTTTTGGCATTGTAGGTTGCTAAAGTCGTGGAGTTCGCTTTTTCATTTTCTCATTGAGGCTTGACATGATTGCTTTGACAGCTTTGGGATTTTATTAATTACATATAATAACATGAAATTACATTTAGAAAAAATTAAAATAAATTACATAGGTGACTTTTCTATCAAAATGGCATTTTGATAAAAAAAGTCTTCAAACTGGAAATACAACCTTTAAAGTATAATGAAACCATCATGATGATCTTGTTCAATCCCTCTAATATATATGTCGATCTCATCTAAATTAAGGAATGACCTTGGGAAGTGAAAAACACTAATGACCTAATGGGATTGTTGTTGACCTGACTTTGAATGAGGTTTTGATTTAAAAGACTTTCAAGTGAAAGGAGCATTTCCATAAGTGTTATTATGCTCAAGGGGACATGGGAATTAGTCAGCCAATATGATCTTCTGAGGGAGAAGGAAGCTTATTTTTCTAGGACAACCACCGGTGGAACAATTTTATATCATGGCCTAATGGAATGATGAAATTTTTTTCAGAATGGGACACCTAAGATGCACATGCAAATGTGTTTTGATCCCTGGTGGAAGCATGAAAATACCAACACTAACAACTCCACTATCAGTATACCAAACCTCTGGATAAGTAGAGCTTGATACACAAGCGAAGTCTTCTTCCAGTCTGGAAGCCAATATAGAGATGTCATTATCCATATTTTCTTCCACGCTTTCCTTTTTCTCCAGAGAGCTGTGAGAAACCTTACGATTTGCTGCTGCAACAACGTCTAAACTTTGTTCCATCGCAGAGTCTCCAATCCTGTTACTTGATCTCAACTATGATAACATGTGAAAATTTCAAATATGAAATTCTAATTCAGTTATTGATTTATTTCTCCTACTTATTTTCATAATATATTATTTATAAAACCCTTCCAGTAAATTTCGAAATATACACTATTGCAGTTATCACTCAAGTACATATAGAGAAAGTATAGTAAAAATGAAAGCCCAAGAATAAATCACAATGAACAGTTATTTTTGGACAATTTTCCTTGAAAAAACTCAACGTTGAAAAACTGGTGCAACAGACAAGGGTTTATATATTAATCTTCAACATCAAATTCTTTACAAGGAAAGACTGGAAGAATAACTAAGAAACTTCTTAATAAAACACCTGGGATAAATTCTCTCCAAACATGAGGAGAATTTCTAACACCTCAGGGACCCAATAACCCTCTCTGTGTCACCCCTACGTGATTCCCTGCGCAGAGCCTGTGTGAGATTGAGTTACAACTGTGTGATCCCTCTGCGCTACTCCTCTATGTTTCTCCTCTACCCTTCTTCTTCCTTCTTCCCTTGTGCCCTAACACTGAAAATTCCCTCTGCTTCCTCCACCCCATAACTCTCCCTCTGAAATCGAATTTCATTTCCTGCAGAATTGACTTCCCTTGGGTTAATAAGTGTGTGCCCGACTTGCTTTGTAAATGGCCCTCAAGTCTTCTTTTATAAAATTTCATTGAAAAATCAACGACCCATATTAGATGTCTAATCAATGGCTAAGATTATATATTGACTTGATCTTCACTCTCTAGAAGGTTCACACTCTGTTTTATTAATACCCATTAATTGTTTAATTTCCCTAAGTTAGACTTAGGGCCCCATTAAAATAATTAATTATTTTAATAGAACATAAACTGAGTGGAATTTCCACAAATGATTTTTGGGTTCTTTAGAATACTAGTGTCCAAGCCTCCTCACAAATATTGAGACTTAGATCACTTTCTGATGCTACAAAAATAAACATTCCACATTCCACCTGACCATAAATTGGTTGAGTAAAGTCTCACTTCAGCCAATCACCCTTGTGCCATATTCCAAGAATGAATGTTGGATATCATTAAACACATCAATCAAAATATATCTAGGGCTTATAGAGGCCAAACCACCTCAACCCTCAATCAGTGACTGTACCTCACGGTCGGACATCACAACCGTCACTGATTGGTCTCTATCTAAGCTCCTCTAGGGCTCCATAGTTTTTGTTCCAACCAGGGCTTCCAGGACTAGTAACTCAACCCAAACTGTTATAGGGTTTCCAGGACTACTCTGCAAGAAAAAAGGACATTGGTGAGGGTCATGCCTGTGATGGACCTTTAGGGTCTGTCACCATTGTCACATATGGTGAAAATCCTTAAAAAAGTGTTGTTGTAAGTGCATACAGTGATAGTCCTTTAAGGTTTGTCACCAAATCCATTTTCAGTGACACTTTTGGTGAGGGTTGTTAAAGGACTGTCACTAATTCTATCTTTGGTGACACTTCTAGTGACGATATTTTATTGACCCTCACCAATGCTCTTTTTGGTTAATTTTGGTGACAGTCAAAAAATGTTCTTCATCATTGATCATTCTAATGAGTTTTGATGACACTATGTGCATGTTACTATATTTTTTGTCAAAAGATAATGATTAAAGACAATTGTTGTGGAGTCTTTTTCATTATGTGGGCCAAGACCATATAGTGGTTAGAGTCAGTCGATTTGTTAAGAAGTAATTAGTGTGTATAATTTCCCTCAAGTAATGAGAAAATAGTTTTCATATGAGTCAATACATCATTCATCTCTATTAGGTTTATTATCTAACAAATTCCCTTTAGATAAAGTTCCACTAGTGTGTGTAGAAACTATATTATTTAATACATAATCAAGATTTGTCAATTATATTAATAAGAGAGATCTAGCACTCCTCAACACTCTTGGAACATCTTAATATGCTTTGTCACACGCTAACATTCCTTGGCACCTCGCATATTTGTACCTAGAACATCTTGCCATGACTAGGACACCCAAGCACATGTTGGCAGGCCCTAGCATAGCATAACACTCTCATAGCATGCATTGGCATGCCTTGTAGTCCCTAGCATGCACTGGAACACTTTGGAATGCATTAACACACATGAGCGCTTGGCACACATTGGAACTTGGCATGTATTGGAACCTATTATTAGCGTGCCTAGCATGCCCCTTTTGAAAAAGATAAATTCTTGACATATTAAGCTTTCATTTTATATTGGCTCTTCTTTTTGTTGCCTTGATACTCCTTGACACATATTGGCATACCATGGCATCCTACACATACTAAAATTCCTTAGAATCTTGCTTGTCTTGGCACTATTTGACACATATTAACACACACTGAAACTCCCTAGCACACTTTGGAACTTCTTGACATGCCTTGATATTCCCTAGCATGCCTTACTAGTGCTTAACATAAATTTTCACTCACTCCTTGGCATGCTAGCTAGCACTCTTTTTCACTCCTAGAACACCCTCATATTCATTAACTTCCATGCATTTTGAGCTAGTGCTCCCTTCTGTTGCCCTAATACTCTGTAACACTCCTCAGCATGAATTAGCACACTTATCATTCTTTAGCACTCTTCAGCATGCCCTTACACTTCACAACATGTGTATCACTTCCTAACACACATTGGAACTCGGTACGTGTTGGTGCTTGGAAATTATTAGAATGTATAACATTCATTAAGATGCTTTGGTATGATTTTCCATGATTCAATATTAAATTTATTTGAGATCAATTGTTGGAAAGTAGATGAGAAGTAACAAAGGATGATTTGGCACTTGGCACCTATTTCCACCTAGTGTTGGTGTGCTTAGCATTCCCCTCTTGGAAAAGGTAAATTGATGACTCATTAACCCTCTTATGTGTTCATTTCCTTGTATTTTAACTTGTTTCTCCTTTTTGTTTCCTTGATAGTCCCTGGCACATATTCTCACACTCTTGCACATCTTGGCATGCCTTAACAATTGACGGGTCTTAGCATATTTGACATGCCTTCAAACAATATGGGACATGTTTTTATTCCCTAGCATGCTTTGGCACTCGTGCCCCCACAACTAGACTTCCATTTTTGTACAACTTGGGAACAAAATCAAGTCTTTAAAAACTGCAGTTCATGTGACATTGGATTTCTTTAGCCACAACAACTTAACCAATTTCACCTACTACAAGTAGATTGTGCCTTGTTCACCTAAGAAATTCCTATATCTCATCTTAGGCCACTCATGTTGAAGTTGAACTTATCCCACTTAATAACTTACTGAGACAAGGATCACATATAGCCATGGCCATAAAAAAACTAAGCAACAATATAGATTACATAGGAATATTTCACATGTATGTCCAGTACATATAAATAGTAGAGCATTAACTGAGAGCTTGCAAGAACCACAAGATACACAAGACACACAAGATATAAGTTGGCACAATTTGAGTTCCCCAAAACTTATACACAACAATGTAAAATATGCAATTGTCTAAAATAGTTTAAAACATGAGAATTTGTCCAAAGTGTGCCACGTGTCATATAAAATTAATAGGTAAATTAAAAATAGTGTTATTCCCAACACAAAGTCGCCCTTTGTCTAAAACTTATTTTCCAAGCGCCTTATCGCAATTGTAGGCTTGCCTCTTGCAAATCCTATTATGGACTTATTCTAACACACTTCATCATTGGAGCACTTGAATTCACTGACAATCCCTGGCACACACTCTTATTTGTTCATTTCCATGCATTTTGACATATTTCTCCCTTGTGATGCCTCGACAATCCTTAACACTCCTCATCATGCATTGAAATTGTTTGGCATGTGTTAGCACACCTTTTCATTCCTTAGCATGCCATAACCCTCCCTAGCTATCATGCCCTCACAAATACCCTTACTTAATTTTCAACTTGGGAACCCAACCACATCCTCTCTTGACTACAAGATCTTGACCAAGTTATGATTACTACAACTAGACTATGTTGTTGAATTGTGTAGCTTGGGAGGTAATCCACAATACTAGTGAGATGGGTTTGTGTGATTTTGGTCACAAAAGGATTTGTCGACAAAGAATCCAAGCGAAGGGATTTTGGACCCAAGATGGGGTTTAAAATCTAAAAGAAAATTAAAAAGGAAAAATAATATTTCTTAAGGTCTAAGTGGATAAATCCAGTAAGTTAGATAGGGTTCTTAATAGGTCTAGATTGGAAAAGCTATTTAAGGAGGCCTTAGTATGAAGGAAATAACATCAAGTGATAAGAGGATCATTTGATCAAGGAGGGAAGAAGAGAGGTAGTCCTAAAGTAGGTCGATTTAGAGGGCCGAGTAAGGGTTTCTAAAGGGAGGCCATGATCATTCACCAAGAGAAATATAATCATGTGAGGGTTCATAAGAATGTCACATACCTTAATGGGTTCGAGATAGAAGTAGGATGGAATACAGTTGGTTCCCTTATGGAAAATCAAGCTCAAGAGAGGTGGCTCATGAGAATTTGGGCATGTGATTTTAGTGATGTTTATGTGTGAAGGCCGCATCAAATTTTGAAATAGTAGAGAGGGTTGAGACCCTATCTTGTGGTGGTTAGTAGGCTGCAAGGTCTGTGATAAATACCAACACAAATGGAGGATCGCCTGCACTATAATTTAGGGCCAGTATAGAAGTAGCCGCATGTGTAATATTGACTGAGGTAACCATAGTTTGAGGGTCGTAGATATCTAAATTTTAGGTTTAGATTCAGTCAAATAAATGCCCGAAATATATGGGTCAATATGAGCTAGGTTGAGTCTCTTATGGAGGCAAGAGTTGCTAATTTTTCTATGGGTGGATAGGGTTTGTTCTAAAGAAATTAGAATAGAAGTACAATGCCCTAGTTAGGGAGGTTTCCTAGCATGTGCAGTCCATAAGGTATGCCTTTAAGACTGTGAAAAATATGTGTACAAGAAGAGGGGTCATGACCCTTAGAGAGAGGTTTATCTATGCAATAAATACCACAAATTTGGAAGATGGTTTGCAGAAGTATGTTCGGATATAGAAAATCCAAAGGAAGGTGGAACCTGAGTAGAATATTGAGTAGAAGAAATGTGCCATATGAGGATTGGATTAACATGAAGAGTTGATTTTGGTGGACTGTCCATAGAATTTTGGACAAATATCTAAAGTAGCCTATAAAAATTTAGTCAATGGACTGTTAGTGTATGATTTGTGACCCTAGTTCAAGCATCTACAAATTGTTAGAAGGATGATAAGAGGAGTAGTTCATATTTTTTCATAGATTGGACAACAAAGAAATTAGTACACAAGGATAATGATTCTTAGAGGACTATAATCATTATTAGGTGGCATATTTGAAGAGCCATAGATGATGATAGTGTTGTGGGCACTAGACCAGTAAAAGAATTGACTGTGGTTGGGAAAATTTATGGCAATACAAGTACAGTTGGAGGGTTGTTAGGTGACTGTTAAAGAAGAGCCCTGAGTCTTGTTCCTATGAAGGAAAACAAGACTGGTAGAAGGGTATGTGTATTGGGCCTAAGGATGTGCAGGCTTTGAAGGACTAAAGTAGCAATCAAGTGGGCTATCCAACTAGCCCCGGTTCACTGAATTGTAGAGGATTGAGTCAGTGAGAAGAAGGGAAACCTCCATAGCCCTAGACTTGTCATATTAGAGTAGGAGTATGGAAAAAGTGGGCAGACCAAAGAGATGTTCACAAACAGAGTTGTGAACAACTGATTGAAAACCCTAAGTTTTACAAACCTTAAAGAAAAAAAGAGGTAGATAGACGGAAAAGTTTTTTAGCTAAGTTTAGTAACCTAAAGGAGATGATTTCGTTGATAGAGGTAGATTGAGGAGTTGCATAACGGGAGGCAAGAGGACCCGCCAGATGTGTTCAGGGCATGTGGAATGAAAGTTTGGTCACCATCAAAAAGTGGGTCAAGTGTTATCTTGTTCAAGGTAGATTGGTTTTCCAAGGACTAACACCAAGCCCTAATTGTATTCCTTGTGTCAGTGTGATTATAAAGGGCCATGATCCCTGGTACAAGAGCTCTAGGCTATTTTATTATAGTTTTTAATTTAATGAAGAATGGCTTGAAAAACTTAAAAAATTTCATGTGCACTAGTTGATTCCATGATGTGTGTAGATTTCATTATGCAAAGTAGATGTGTTGTGGTGCTTGAGTTTATTTGCATCAAATATTCTAAGAACAAACCCAGATTCTCATGTGTCATGGAAATTCAACATATGCCTTGTTCACCTAAGAACTACCTGTAACTCACCTTAGGCTACTCATGTCTAATCTCAACTCACCCCACTTAACAAGTTACCAAGACAAGGCTCATCACATCTAACTCCGATCGCAAAACAACTAAGAAACATAATTTACATCTTGACATGCCATAGCATGTGTCATGTCTTAAATGCCTTAGCACTATGTGGCATGTGTTAGCATCCCCTACATTCCTTGGCATGCTTTTACACTACCTAACACAACCTGACACTTCCTGACATGCCTTGGTATTTTAGCATACATTGGCACTGCCTAGCATATAAGCTTGTCACTCCCTCCTTAACACACCTAGAACTTATTGACACTCCCTGTCACACACTCTTATTCGTTCATTTCCATGCATTTTGATCTAGTTATTCCTTGTGTTTCCCTGACACTCCTTAACACTCCCTCACACACATTGGCACACCCTAACACCTGACACATCTTGGCATGCCGCCCTATCACTCTAGAATTCCTTGGCACTACCTAGCATACCTTGTCACTATCTCCTTAGCACACCTAGAGCTCATTGACACTCCTAGTCACAAACTCTTATTCATTCATTTCCATGCACTTTTACCTAGTGCTCCCTTGTGTTTCCATAAAATTCCTTAACACTCCCTATCATGTGTTGGTACACCCTATCACCTAGGACATCTTTCCATGTCGCCTTGGCCTCTAGCATGCCTTAACACTGCCTAGAATAAATTTTCTCTCCCTCCTTAGCACACCTGAAAATCACTAACACTTCCAATCACAAACTCTTATTTGTTCATTTCCATGCATTTTGATGTAGTTCTCCCTTGTGTTTCCCTGGCACTCCCAGTTAACACTTCCTTGCACGTGTTGGAACATCTTGGTTGCATGCCACCCTAGCACTCTAGAATTCCTTAGTATTGAAAAGCATGCCCTGTCACTCCTCCTTAGCACACTTGGAACTTGTTGAAACTCCCTACCACATACTCTTATTCATTCATTTACATGCATTATGAAATAATTCTCCCTTTTGTTTCTCTAGCACTCCCTAACACTCCTTGAAACACATTGGCACACCTTGGAACTTGGCACATCTTGGCATGCTTTCCTAGCACTCAACCATGCCTTGGAACTGCCTATAATACCTTGTCACTCCCTCCTTAGCACACCTAGAACTTGCTAACATTGTGTATCATACACTCTTATTCATTCATTTCCATGCAATTGAAATTAGTCCTCCCTTTTGTTTACCTGACACTCCCTAACATGTGTTGGTACACACCATAGCACCTAGCACATATTAGAATGCCTAAAATTCCTTGGAACTCTCTAGCATGTGCTAACACTTCCTTGGATTCCCTACACACCTTGGCACTCCCTAGTTATCATGCCCTCATAGATAGCCTTACTTTTTTTGTGACTTGGGAACCCAACCAAGTCATTGAAAAAATAGTGTTGTGTCTAGCCCAAAGTCTCCCTCTATCTAAAACTTCCTTTTCCATCCCCTTATCGCAATAGTAGGCTCACCTCCTGCAAGTCCTATTATGAAATTATCCTAACAAAATTTGTCCATGGGACACCTAGAATTCACTAACATTCCCTGGCAGACACTCTTATTCATCCGTTTCCATGCACTTTGAACTAGTTCTCCCTTGTGATGCACTGACACTCCCCAATACTCGTCGACATGCATTGGCACTATTTGGAATGTGTTAGCACAATTTTTCATTCATTGGCATGCCCTGGCACTCAATTATCATGTCCTCATAATGACCCTTATTTTTTTAGACTTGGGAACCCAACTAAGTCCTGCCTCGACTAAAATAACTTGACCAAATTTCATTTAATACAACTAGAATATGCCTTGTTCACCTAAGAATGGCTTATAACTCATCTCACGATACTTATGTCTAATATTAACTCATCCCACTTAAAAATTTACCAAGTCAAGGCTCACGTCCAACCGTGGCCATAAAATGTAATGTTGCCAATTTTAGCCTCAAGCTAAAATGGAACATTATAGTTGCACATTTTATTTTTGTTTAATAAAATGGGAAAGGAGACACCTTAGCCCCTTTTAGATGAAGAAATAACACTCCTAATGTCAAAGGGGAGTGAATAAAGCAGCTGAAATGAACACCAAGGGTGTGAATGCAACCCAGCTCACTTGATTAGTCACCCTTGACTAAAGTCAACAACGTTGCCCAAGGAGGAAGAGGCTTGCTTGAGAAGATAACGCAGCTTTTGGAGGGAAAAAATTCAAAGGTGAATGGAAACCCTAATTTTGGGGCCTATGGTGAAAGAGAGTTCATTTTCTTTATAATAATGAAGGAGCAGCTCATTTGGATTATTATTTTGATTCAGACATTTCGTGGTGAGGCCAAGGACTTGCATATCCGGGCTGTTTAGCAGGATTTCAGTGCTCTTCAGCACTGGGGGTGTTCCCGGTGGGGATCCCCCACCTCTTCCTCATGGGACAAGAGGATTTGAGCTGCATTTCCTCATTCTAGAATTTTTCCAAGCTTACTCCTTCAGTTGCAGTGTTTTCCTATAGCAGGTTAATGTGTAGCTGGGGTAGTAGCAGAGGAACTCATAGAGTTATTCCTTACTTGCCTTTTCAGTGGAGGATGGATTTCTTCATTGGAGAAGCTATAGAGAAGGCTCTTGGAGCATATTTCAGATCTATGGCATCAGGCCATTCATTCACCAACTCCCACTGTGCAGTCACTTGGAGAAACTGCGTTATTTTATGAGGGCAGTGCCGAGGGATATTCTTGTGCTCATCAGGAGGAGTGCTTTTGAGTGAAAGGGGATCAACCCCTTTTCCGTTGAGGGAATTATCAGAGGAGGGAATTATCATATCAGATCATCCATAGCCTCATATTCATCTGGTTCCAACTGCAGTGACAATTCATTTGTCACTATTGTATTTTATCCGGCATTTCTAGCAATCTCCCCGAGGTTGGCTAGAAATCCTATATTGAGCCCATTTTCCTTCCTTGGGCCATTTTTCTTGTATCTTTCAGCTAAATTACCATTTATATGCATTCATCAGTTGCATCTCTTATATAGACTGCGCAGTTATGGTTCTTTGGCATTCTGTGTAGCTGCAGCTACTCCGACATTGTATTGTATATTCGATTGAGGATTGGTTCTAAAGCTTGAGGGTCTTATTCCTCATGATATTTCTGTACAATCATGCTGATATCATCATATAATGTTTTATGTACTATTTCCCTCTCATGATGTATTCATAATTGCAGAGTCTCATGGTTATGTTCATATATTGTTGTAAGTTCACTCTTTGAGCATTGTTTTAGAGACCTAGATTGGGGAGATCTGAATAACCCATCTAGTGTTATTTCTTTCAGCTCATTTTCTGCAGGGGAGTTATATTGGGAGTTTTCTAGGGAATCCCAGTGTTGGATAGCCTTATTTATGCAACAAATTCCTTATACAACGTCCTCATGGGCAGCTGTAGCAGAAATTCCCGAGGTGGAATATTGCATATCCATAGGCAGAGTCTGTGAAGGGCCATATAGCCTCAGGATCTCTCCCTTATTTGAAGGATACATATCCTATAAATGACCCAATAGTCGATATCTGAAATGGACTTGCAATGTCCCACTGAAGAAGGAAAAATGGAATATCTTAAGATATTCCCGATGGAGCAAAAAATTCCAAATTTGGAATATTACATAAAATAACTAAGAAACATAGTTTACATCTTGACATGCCATAACACCTAGAACGTCTAACAATCCCTTAGCACTATGTGGCACATTTTATCATCCCCTACATTTCTAGGCATGCTTTGGAACTCCCTAACATGCCTTACCATTCCTTGGAATGCCTTGGAAATCTAGCATGCCTTGGCATTGCCTATCATATAACCTTGTCACTCCCTCCTTAGCACACTTGGAACTCACTGACACTCCCTATCACACACTCTTATATGTTAATTTCCATGCATTTTGAACTAGTTCTCCCTTGTGTTTCCGCGGCACTCCCTAACACTCCCTACAACACATTGGCAAACCCTGGCACTTGGCACATCTTGGCATATCGCCCTGGAACACTAGCATTCCTTGGCACTACCTAACATACCTTGTCACACCCTCCTTAGCACACCTAGAACTCACTAAAAATCCTTGCCACGCACTCTTATTCATTCATTTCTATGCATTTGAAACTAGTGCTCCCTTGTTTTTCCTTGGCACTCCATGACACTCATTGACATGCATTAGCACACCCTAGAACTTGACACATCTTGGCATGTTTCCCTAGCCTCTAGCATGTGTTATCACTACCTAAAATACCTTGTCACTTTGTCCTTAGCACACTTGGAAGTCACTGACACTTCCTATCATGATATCTTAATAGTTCATTTTCATGCATTTTTTTCACCTAGTGCTCCCTTGTGTGTCCCTAGGACTCCCTAACACTTCCTAGCATGTGTTGGCATAGCTTGGCACCTGGCACATCTTGGCCACATTCCACCCAACCAAACTAGCATGAATTAGAGCTGATTAGCATACCATGGCACTCCCTCCTTAGCACACCTGGAACTCATTGAAACTCCCTGTCACACACTCTTATTCATTCATTTCCATGCATTTTGACATAGTTCTCCCTTTTGTTTCCCTGGCACTCACTAACATTCAACACACATTGGCACTTGCCACATATTGGTATGCTTCCCTAACACTCTAGCATGTGTTGGAACTATCTAGCATATATTGTCACTCCCTCCTTAGAAAACTTGGAACTTCATAGCATGCCCTATAAATCCCTGGAACATATTGGCTCTTGGCACTTGGTGGCACTTGATAATTCTTGGCATGTGTTTGGATGCCCTGTAATGCCTTGGAATGGTTTAAGATAAAATTTATTTGAGATCAATCGTCACAATTAAGAGAGAAGTAATAGAGAACGATTTGGCACTTAAGACACACTAGCACTTGGCCTTTGTCGTGTATTGGCACTAGTGTTTGTATGCCTAGTGTGTCCCTCTTGAAAATGCAAGGTCTTGAATTATTAACCCTCATATGTGTTCATTTATTTGCAGTTTAACTTGGTGTTCCCTTTTTTCGTACGACACTCCTTGACACATGTTCACATACACTAACACCTAGCACATCTTGTCATGCCTTAACACATGGCATGCATTGGTACTATCTAGCACGTGCTAGCACACCCTGACACTTCTTGGCATGCCCTAGCATTCCCTAACATGCCTTTTCACTCCCCCCTTGGCACGCCTGATACTCGCTGACACTCCCCGACACACCCTCTTATTCATTCATTTCCATTCATTTTGACTTGATGATTTATGTTTTATGGGGTTCATGTCTAGAAATAGTTCCTTTAAGAGAATAAAAAAATGATCACATCTGACATAAGTAATTGTGAGATTCTACTTGAATGAAACTAGGAAACTACACAAGATATTTTAAGAATGACATTTTTAGGGTTTTTTTATGGTGTGGGGATGATAAGAAGTGAGTTGTCAATATTATGATTTTCTTTTTCATTAAAGTGCTTATCATTATGATAGACTCGTCTTTAGAAAATGACACCCTCATCATGCTTACCCTTCAACTCCTAATCTTCTAAAAATAAAAGCCAACTTGCATACTGAGGGAAGGCATGTTGGTCTATGGTGTGCTAAGTAACTGGGTGAGAGTTTTAATGTACTATGAGAGGTACTGAACCATTTACTTTGTGTCCTATGTGGATGACATGTTGTAGGTGTGTCATGGAACCACAGGGACACTAGAAATATTGTGTAAGATATAGCCCAAAATAATCAATGCAAGATTTGGGATAATCTTAGTCTCTATTTTGTTGATTCTTTTGAGGCCGAAGCTACAAAGAAGCTCGTTATTTTATGTGACGTACTCTAGAATATTGACCAGGGGTTTTAGGGCCAAATTCTTGACAGTTCATTGGCGGAATTTTGTGGTAACTATAATGAGGATTTCGACCTACTTTCACAGTGATTATAGGCCCATATTTTGGCCTCCTTGTACATACCCTCTCATTGGATATAAGTGGAATATATCTCTTTATTTGTGAAGACTTTTGATTGGGTATCTCATTGTTGATTATTTTGGATTTATTGAAACAATCAGATGTATTATTGATGGACATAATATCTCTCTCATAAGGAAATAATCTTGGGTTTTCCCCTTGTGGGTTTTCCCCTATACATGAGCCTAATCTTGGTGTCTCATGTCTCTTTCCTATTGTCTACTGTGATCTCTATTTACTGCTATTTTTGAAGAATTATTGGTTGAATTTTTTCATGTATAGCTACTTTTTTATTAAAGGATAAAGAAGGAACTGTTTGTATCAAGGGAAGTAATTATCATTTGTGAAAAACTATTGTAGCCATTGCAACATGAGAATTTCAACAATTCAAAACTGACACAAGTAGTCCCCAACTACATGAATGGTGCAATCTTCAAGCTATCCATATCTAGGTTCATCCCCTTTTGACCCCATTTTTTGTGCCTTTAATACAAAGTTGACCAAGGTCATCTTACAATTGGATCTCCCTTTGTCATATGTTGAGAATGCCACCTCGTTCTTTAGGATTGGATTGCTTCTAAACGTAATTACACTAATACATTTAACATATGTGTGGCTAGAAGATACATTAAGAGGAGAAATCATAGGTAAAACTCAACCTTATTGCCAAACATAGGTCAAACATATATAAAAAATTAAATAGTATACACATGAAATTCTTACATTGTTGGATGGGTTTGGATTAACTCCATTTTATTTCCCCACCTCCATGGTAGCTTTTCATGTCTTCGTAATTTTTATTATATAAAAATGTATTTCGTGTAAAAAAAAGTAGAAAAATTATAATTATTCTCTAAAATGTTATTCATGCTTGTTTTAGTCAAAAGAAATGTAAAAGGGCATGTTCTTCGTGACCCTTGTAAAAGAAGAAAATTTAAATTTTTGCCAGTTGTTTCATCAATATTGGCCTAGCTACAAGTCAACCCTCCTGCCCCTCAAATTGGCCTAGCTACATGTGGCACCCATTCGATTGTGGAGAAGACTATATATATAGTTCACTCTCATCCCAATTGGAGCTTATGATTATCACACACATCTGATCTAAAATAGAAGACAAGGCTACTCACAAAAGATAAGGTTACTCAAGCTTAGATACTAGAAATAGAAGACGAGGTTACTCACTTTTGGATGATGGAAATAAAAGACGAGGTTACTCGCTCTTGGAGGTTGGAAATAGAAGAAAAGGCTACTCACTCAAATAAATTCAGAGGCATAAACAATAGTACAAAGTTGAGACATAAAGGTGTGAACTCTGAAAGGTGAAAACTCTAAAGAAAATTAAGAAGTTTGAAGGTAGGGAACGACAACAAATTTTGAAGCAATATCTCTATGAAATCTCTGAGGATTGAAATCATGTGATGTATGTCTCTAAGGTCTATAATAGTGCGAAGTATATTTCAGAGGCATGACAAAACAATGCGAAGTATATATGAAGCATAATAACAATGCAATACTTATTTCTGGATAGTTTAAGGATTCCTATCTTGGATTACCTATTCTACAGGTACAATGCAAGAAGCATCACAAGCTCAACATCAAAAAATTCATGATAACAAGATGTCATGTTTAGCTTTCCCCTAAAGCTTGGGAGAAAATAATTAACTACAACTACCCAATAATCGTTATTTTCAAACTTGGCCAAAAGATGATTTGTATAGGATGGACACACCAACATGCAAGAGCCTCTTTTATTCCAAATATGCATATTCATGTCATCACAATTGATAAGTAATAAAGTGTCAAGCCTTACACCATCTCTTGCAAAAGCCTTCCAAGGAGAGCTCATTTAACATATATTGTTATGTCACTATTTCCCATTGTATTAAACCATTCCTTAAAATCGTACAACAATTCCTAATCTATATGCATCCAAATGACACCCTCAACCATCCAACTCATTCTTGTTTACACGAGGGTTTCTCGTCAAAAACATGAAAAACATTCTCAACATCAATTCGACCTTCCTCTGTTACCAGGGAAAGGCTCTCCTTCAATAGTTTTCCTAAGGAGGGCAAGGCCAATGACACTTGAGATGAAAGACAAGCAAGACAAAAAAATCGGATAAAGTTGTAACTTATGAAACTTTTGAAAACCCCAAAAAATTCATAACACATTGTATGTCTTCCTCTGATCTTTAGGATGAAAGGGAAACCAATTTGAAGCCAGAGAACCCCAAGAAGAGTTTTGCAGCCCTTGACAAACCACCTCGGGCCTTGGGCTGGCTGAAACTAGAAAACCCGAACAACGCGCAATTGGAGCACGGGTTAGGGCCTTCAAATCGCCAGATCACTACCCTATCAAATTATTATCTTTTCTTTTCCAAATACTTGGTAGGCTCGGAAACCATGACATGGTGACCTTTTGATTTGACTTTCAAATGCGAAAGGATAAAATCCTTAGGACTAGCCCATATTTTTTGAAAACCCCCTCCTCCAATGCATAATCCACCAAATCCTTCATTTGGGCCTGATAATAAGAAACCAACATCTTATATGAAAAAAATATTTGATAAGTATTTGTGTGTCTTCAAAGGGTTTATCATGGTGACCATCTTTATACTTGAAAATATATATCATGTGGATAAAAAACACATGGTTATCATACTTATTTTGTATTTTGACAAGGATCAGACCTTGACATTGTCCACAACCCATTCACTCTTCGTCAAAACTATGCCTTTCTCTAGTCTTAAACTCCACATCCCTTTCTCCGCTTGCATTTTTTCCACAGGCTTCTAAGGTTTATCCACAGTTGAATTTCTCTCTCATGGTAGAGATGTTGTAATGTATTCTTTATAAAAATAAAAAATCATAAAATTAATAATTATAGCTATAATTATAATTAATAATTAAACCAATCTAAATCCATCTAAACTTTGGATCTACCAAGCACCAAGAGGAAGGGACGAAATATCTTAAGGTGCAAAAATATTTTAGAGTGAAAATATATTTGATCCCTCTAAACACTTGGTAAATTTGAAACTTAAGCTACATATATACTGGTCATATACAATGAAAATAATAAAAATATTTGAGAAGACAAAATGGCTTGCAAATTCAACATTATTTCTACCTTTCTTTTAAAAAATATTAAAATATTTATAATATTTAAATAACGTTAAAAAAATTAAAATATTTCTTATATTAAAATATATATTTTTTTTTTTTACATTATGGCAAAAGTTTTTAGCCTGTAATTAAAATGCTTTTGAGTCATTTCCCACTCCACCACATTTTAAGAGGGTATTATGGCAAAAAAAAATTAACCTGTAATTAAAATGCTTTTGAGTCATTTCCCACTCCACCAAATTTTAAGAGGGTATGAACAAACACTTAAATTTTAACACATTTGAATTTAATTTTCCCACTCCAATTAAATTTTAACAAGGCATGGCCAAGGATTAGAAGGAAAAACCAGATGGATAACATTTTGTTAACAACACAGTAAAGCATAGCTGGAGTTGGGAGCAAAAAACTCTATCATCGATACATATAATGGAGGAGGGAGCCAAAAACTCTCTCATCAATACAAATAGTGCATTGGAGAGTTCGACTCAGGAAAATATTGAAGCGATGAGACTTTGACGGGAAAATATGATGGAGCGATTATTCAATTTCAAGGAGGTTGCCCTCCTCCTCCATCTGTGGAGGAGGTCTATGAGAAGATAAGCCTTTAAGTAATTATTATTTATTTAATGTAGTTTCCATGGATGATTAGACTGCGTAGTTGTGATGTAATGTACTGTGTAATTTATCTTTTGGTGGGGTTAGATGAACAAGAGAGGCGATGTGATTAACGAAAGTATCAAGAAATTGGACACAGAGCTCTATATATACAAATAGCATCTCATCGTTCCTTCTCAGAACACTATCAAAGCACAACCTACGCGCGTCCTCAAGTAGAAAAATTGTATGTATATATGCTCTGCATTTTGAACATTTGTGTTGGTTTTAGTGTGTTCTAGATTACTATGTTTTAATGACAAAAAACAAAATATGCACAACAGAATATTAGAATTTGGATACAAATTGTAGAATTGAGTGGTCCTTGAAGCGTTGTTTGATTTGGGGCAATTTCTAACCAGCGGGTTAGGGGGTTCGAATATTGCTGGCAAAAAATCAAAAGACTTAAGTTAAGGTGGATGGCCCAGGCTGTGTTGTGGTGGGGGTTGGGTTTTGAATCCAATTGGAAAACGATGCATAGACTCATAAGATAAGGTGTTTGTCCATGCTTCTGTTAGCTTTTCATCATATTAAAAACAAAATATGGAACACACCCCCTTATCCACTTCGATATAAAGGGAGGTGGTTACTATATTGTTGACTCAATTGATGAACATGTTATTCATAGGAAGAATGCACTAAAGGTATAGTTATGTTCCTAGAAGTTTTGGAACATGGAATAAATGGCTCATCACCCTCACATATAGGTTTTACACTAGAAAAAAAGGCATCACCCTACTATAGGGGTCCTGGAAAAAAAAACTGACTATCACACACACTAATAACTCACTAATTTTTTTTCATCAGCATGGCTTCATTAGGAAACTGGAAGGTATCATGGCATTGATGAGGCACAATGATTTTAGATCACACTCCATGCCAATGCTAGTAATCATTCTTGATACGACATAAGGAAGTGGGCATAATACCAAGTAGATTTGTGGGCATTTTTTTAATAGGTTTCCATAAATCAAACTTGGGAATGTACACATTGGCCTCCCTGCTAACACACCTCCATTTTATGGAACCTCCAACAACATAACTCCTATCAAAAATAATACAACAAGAATGTTGAAAATGCAGCAAGATGATGGAGCTTAGTGAAATGAAGTCGCCTTCACTAAGTGGGCCCGCAGGCAAATTCTGGCGCAAAGTCTATTTTTAGACTATGTCTATTTTTAGACATATGGAGCATGGTCCAGGGGTTGCAGTATGTTATTCTTGGAGTATTGGTCATGTTGGTAAAAATAGATGGACCTATATTTTTGTGACCTATAGGTCGATAGGTCGATGTCTATTTTTAGACTGCCTATCCTAAAAATAAGGAAGTCAAATACTATTTACCCTTAATAATATTTGGACTCTAAACAACAGTTTACTCTCTTGGAGCACTTCAGTTCGAGCCTTGGAAGTGGCTCATGAATCTGACAGAGGAATTACGCTATTCCCAAGGGTTTGATGGCATCATGCATGGTTGACTTCAGTTAGGACTTCAGTGGCAGAAGTTTGGTGGAGTTAATGAGACAGCTAGTGGAGTTGTGTTCTGTTTATTTTGGTTGAACTAGTTGAGATTAGTTTAACTAGCTAATCAATTAGTTATGAGTGGAGTGAATTAAATATTATTTAATTCATTAATTAGTAACTCATTATTCAACTCAAGAACACACCAGTTCACTACAGTGCATGATCAGTTCAGTGGAGACCAGTGAAAGAGGTAGATGAAAGGGTGGAGTTAGCTATCAGTGGCGACATCAGTTGTGCATGAGATTTGCACCACACTTGGAGGATTTGTCCATGACAATTGCGCAGTCAAGCCAAGGAGATTCGAACCTTGGATCTCTATATAGACAAGCCTGGATTGCGCAATAGAGGCAAGGCAATTGGCGGTGAGTTTTGAACCAGTAACCTGTTCAAAACTGAGCTAGTTTGTGTGTAACTTCATGAGATAGTACTGAGTACTTGTAAGGAGTATTGTACTAAGTTTGTTACATGATTTATCCATTATAATATACACAATAGCTTCGGGGTTTTCATCTATAAGCTTTCCCCATACATACTGTGTTAATGTGTACGATGATTTGATGTGTTATCGCTTGATTTTATTTCCGCATGTTTGATGATCTGAGTGGAAGAGATTATGTGTTGCATATAAATTTGAATTGTATGTGATCAGGATAGTCTCGGTGGATAATTAATCATTATTCAAAAAATTTCTACATGGTATCGGAGCTATTGAAGCAGAGATTGATCATCACAGTGATTACAAACTTATTTCGGTAGACAGAGTCTGCATGCGGGCCAGGTAGCCTCCGGATTCATCTTTCTTCGGAAAGTGAAAGGTCTGGTAAATGCCCCTTGCAGTTAATCTCTGTGCTAGAAATAATTTGTTCTCACAGATCTAGAGCGGTTGAGCTTTGAGGTGGAATTCGAATTTTGCAGCAGTTTTGTTTTCTTGGTGCCGGTGTTGAAAATGTCTTTCAACGGTTTGCGACTCGAATATGCTCTTGAAGGTAGTTCGAATTATGTTGCATGGAAGGATCGCATGGAAGCAGTATTAGAAGATAATGGTCTGAAGGAGTTCGTAGATACGGATGTCCAAAATCCCACTGATCCTGCTGAAGTCGAAGCATGGCAAAAGAAGATGGAGAAATGTCGAAGGATCCTGTTGGAGGGCGTCAAGGATCATATTGTATCCAGCCTGCATGGAAAGGCTTCTCCATATTTAATGTGGAAATATTTGACGGATCTATTCCAGAGTAAGAGCGACCAAAGGAAGCTGGCGCTCAAAGATAAGCTCAGGAACATCAAGATGGAGAAGGGCGACAGTATCGCCAAATACCTCACGAAGTTCACTCAGTGCAAAGATGAGCTGGGAAGTGTGGGGGTGACTGTCGAAGATGAGGACATGGTCGACCTGTCTCTCCTTGGTCTTCCAAAGGCTTGGCACTCATATCAAGATAGTGTCAATGGTCGGGAGAAGCTGCCGGGATGGGAGCGTCTTTGGGTGGATCTCATGCAGGAGGAGATAAGGAGGACTACTCGTGATGGATCTTCATCAAAGGGAGTTGATGAAGAAAATTGTGCTTTGGTGGCCAAAGAAAAGAAGGGGAAGGGTAAGAAAACTTCTCATTCCGATGCAAAGGGCAAGAAGCAGGATATGGAAAAAGTGAAGTGTTTTCACTGCCATGATCACGGACATTATGCTACCAATTGTCCAAAGAAGAAGAAGAACAAGCAATCGGGAAGATTTGCAGATGGAGAAGCTTTGGCTTCACAGTTTGAGCTTGACTTTTCATTGATCGCATGCTTGGTTTCAAGTGTGATGGGATCGGTATGGTTCTTGGACAGTGGTGCGTCATTTCATATGACGGGAGATCGGGATTTGTTCTCAGATCTGGAGGACAAAGATTTAGGTGTGCAAATCGAGATGGGCGATGATGTAGATACAGTGTGACTGGTATCAGAACCATATCCTTTCAGAGGGAGTTTGGTAAACCCTTTGTACTGAAGGATGTCATGCATGTACCTGGATTGAAGAATAACTTGATCTCTGTGGCGATTTTGGAGGATAAGGGGTATGATGTGGTCTTCAGCGAAGGAAAAGCCTTCCTGCGCAGTAAGACTACTGGAGAGACCCGGAAGATAGGGGTTCGAACCAAGAACCTTTATCAGTTGCAGGTAGATGGCTGCGCAGCTATGGCATGCAAGGCGGGAGAAGTGGTGAGCCGAGATGATGAGGGCGAACTGTGGCACAGAAGATTGGGCCACCTTCACCATGGAGCTTTGAAGATTCTGCAGCAGATTTCTACTGGGCTTCCTAAGGGCACCCTTGCGCAGTCAGATCAGTGCAAGGGGTGTACTTTAGGGAAGTATGTGAAAGCCACCTTTCACAAGAAGGATAGTCGCGCCACGACGATCCTTGAGAGAGTTCACACAGACGTGTGTGGTCCTTTCTCTGTTGCTTCGACAGCAAAGCACAGGTATTATGTGATCTTTGTCGATGATTTCTCTCGAAAGTGCTGGATCTTCTTCATGCAGAAGAAGAGCGATACATTCGCGAAGTTCTGTGAGTTTAAAGCACTGGTCGAGAAGGAGTCGAGGAAGAAGGTGATTGCTCTAAGGAGTGATAATGGTGGTGAATTCATCTCGGCTGAATTCAAGGAGTTCTGCAGCGCAGAAGGGATTCGGAGAGAGCTCATCGCACCCCATAACCCACAGCAGAACGGGGTGGATGAGCGGAAGAACAGAACGATCGTGGGTGCTGCACGGGCGATGTTGCATGATCAAGGCCTACCCCTTCACTTGTGGGCTGAGGCATGCAATACAACAGTGTATGTGCAGAACCGTTGTCCTCACAAGGTTCTTGGCATGAGTACACCGGAGGAGGCTTATTCTGGCAAGAGGCCTGATATTTCCCATTTGCGGATTTTTGGTTCTCCCGTCTACATGCATGTGACGAAGACAGAAGGAAGTCAGATCCAACCTGTCAGTTGGAACAGCCAGGGGGCACACCACACCGCCAACTACACGGCATATTTGTCGATTGGGCCGAAAATGACCGTTGTGCGACGGATATAAAATTTCGTAGTGATATGCTGGCGTTGTTCGCCGAGAGGGAGCTAATTGGCATATGAGGAGCTTTTACCTTAAGGAGGAGCTTCATGGTCGCATGTGGATCACCACAAGAGGAGGTCTGTGAGGTGGAAGAAACCACCCATGCAGCCCCAACCATCGAGGGGCGCATGCGCACTCCGCGTGTTTCCTAGCGCTACCTGCCCAGATGCAGAGAAGGTTGTAGGACCACCTACAGCACAGCGCAGACAAAGGCAGTCACCGGATCGGTACACTGGATACATGGCTCTTGTGAGTTAATGTGTTGTGACGGAGCCATCCTCTTTTGAGGAAGCTGTGGAGGAACCCGCATGGGTTGATGCCATGATCGAAGAATATGATTCGATCGTTAGGAACAGTGCATGGGAGATTGTCCCAAGACCGGTGGGAAAATCAGTGGTGGGTTCACGATGGATCTACAAGGTGAAGCAGGCGGCTGACGGGAGTGTGGAGAAGTACAAGGCGAGATTTGTCGCCCGTGGCTTCTCACAGATCGAGGGGATTGACTATGAGGAGACTTTTGCACCTGTCGCAAGGTACTCTTCCATACGGACGATCCTCGCTCTCTCAGCGCAGATGGGGTGGCACATTCATCAGATGGATGTGAAGACTGCGTTCCTCAATGGAGTTATTGAGGAAGAGGTGTACATAGAGCAGCCTGAAGGTTTTGAGATCTTCAGCAGTGAGTCGCATGTGTTCCGACTCAAGAGAGCACTGTATGGGCTGAAGCAAGCACCTCGTGCTTGGTACACTCGGATAGACAGCTACTTCACCGGGCTTGGATTCTCCAAGAGTGAGGCGGATCCAAACCTGTACCAGATTGTGGTGGAGGGGAAGCTGTTGATCATCGTACTGTATGTAGATGATCTGATTTTGACTGGCGATGAGCAGATGATACTTTCATGCAAGGAGGATCTTGCACGAGAGTTTGAGATGAAGGACTTGGGCATCCTTCATTATTTCCTGGGATTGGAGATTTGGCAGCGCAGCGGAGGACTGTTTGTTTCTCAGGGAAAGTATGCTCGGGAGATTCTGGAGAGGTTCAACATGCAAGGCCGCAAGCCTGTTGACACTCCTCTTCCTGGTGGTTGGAGGAAGGAGGATGCTACTTCAGCGGAGGTAGTGGATGCCACTGTCTATCGACAGTTGGTGGGGTCGCTTATGTATCTGGTCAATATACGACCCGATATATGCTATGCAGTTAACCAGCTTTCGCAAGCTATGGTTAAGCCTACCAAGCTCTTTTGGAAGGCGGGCAAGCATGTATTGCGCTATATCAGAGGCACATCGGGATATGGTCTATGGTACAGACAGGAGGATGGAGCGAAGCTTTCTGGCTTCACTGATGCAGATTGGGCAGGCAGCCCAATGGACCGGAAGAGCACATCTGGAGGAGTTTTCAGCATTGGGTCGACAGCAGTTTCCTGGTATAGCAGGAAGCAGAGATCCATGGCACTCATTTCAGCAGAGGCCGAGTACATGGCAGCTAGCTTGGCTGCATGCGAGGCTATTTGGATGAGGAAGATCCTCACAGGATTGTTTAGGTGGCATTTGGAGCCTACAGTGATCTACTGTGATAACCAGAGTTGCATTAAACTCTCGGCTAATCCAGTATTTCATGATAGGTCCAAACACATCGACATCAGGTATCATCATATCAGAGATTGTGTTCAGCAGAGAATCATGATGCTTTCATATGTTCCCACGGAGGATCAGGATGCCGACATCCTGACGAAGGCGCTCACCAGAAGCAAGTTCGAATTCCACAGAGGCAGGATAGGGGTTGCAGATAATCCATATCTTGCTGAGAGGGAGTGTTGAAAATGCAGCAAGATGATGGAGCTTAGTGAAATGAAGTCGCCTTCACTAAGTGGGCCCGCAGGCAAATTCTGGCGCAAAGTCTTTTTTTAGACTATGTCTATTTTTAGACATATGGAGCATGGTCCAGGGGTTGCAGTATGTTATTCTTGGAGTATTGGTCATGTTGGTAAAAATAGATGGACTTCTATTTTTTGACCTATAGGTCGAAGTCTATATTTAGACTGCCTATCCTAAAAATAGGGAAGTCAAATATTATTTACCCTTAATAATATTTGGACTATAAACTTCAGTTTACTCTCTTGGAGCACTTCAGTTCGAACCTTGGAAGTGGCTCATGCATCTAACAGAGGAATTACGCTATTCCTAAGGGTTTGGTGAGCACATGCATGGTTGACTTCAGTTAGGACTTCAGTGGCAGAAGTTTGGTGGAGTTAATGAGACAGCTAGTGGAGTTGTGTTCGGTTTAATTTAGTTGAACTGGTTGAGATTAGTTTAACTAGCTAATCATCTAGTTATGAGTGGAGTGAATTAAATATTATTTAATTCATTAATTAGTAACTCATTATTCAACTCAAGAACACATCAGTTCACTACAGTGCATGATCAGTTCAGTGGAGACCAGGGAAAGAGGTAGATGAAAGGGTGGAGTTAGCTATCAGTGGCGACATCAGTTGTGCATGAGATTTGCACCACACTTGGAGGAATTTCCCATGATGATTGCACTGTCAAGCCAAGGATATTCGAACCTTGGATCTCTATTTAGACAGGCCATGATTGCGAAATAGAGGCAAGGAAATTAGTGGTGAGTTTTGAACCAGTAACCTGTTCAAAACCAAGCTAGTTTGTGTGTAACTTTATGAGAAAGTACTGAGTACTTGTGAGGAGTATTGTACTGAGTTTGTTACATTATTTCTCCATTATAATATACACAATAGCTGCGGGGTTTTCAGCTATAATCTTTCCCCATACATACTGTGTTAATGTGTACGATGATTTGATGTGTTATCGCTTGATTTTATTTCCGCATGTTTGATGATCTGAGTGGAAGAGATTATGTGTTGCATATAAATTCGAATTGTATGTGATCAGGATAGTCTCGGTGAATAATTAATCCTTATTCAGCAAATTTCTACATATTTTTCTTTCAATTTCATTTCTTTTGTAACCTCTCCATCTTCCATATTTTCCTGGACTTGATCTAACTCTAATTGAAGCTCGATTTTATTTTATTTTGGATCTTTGTAGTGGGATATTACCCACTCTTTTAGTTTTATCCTAACTTTCTTTAGCTTAGCTTGGAGATCCATTGATGCTTAGTTTCCATATAGAAGTCACCAACGTTTTGACCTCTTCAATGTAAGACCAAAGAGGATTGTAATGGAAAGGGAGTGGCCCCAAGTTTTCATTTTCACCAAATCTAAGAGAGATGGGCTTATGATCAGAAGCTCCGGAAGAGATAATTTTTGAGGTCAATGGTACAGTGCCATAAATGAGGCTGACTTGAATTATAAATCTATCTCCTCTTTCTTTTATATTGTCTAGACTTGTTCTTCTATTGTTCCAGGTAAATTTTCCATTCTTAGGGATGATATCGATTAGATTTTGTGATTCTATTATGCTCTCGAGCTTGTCTCTAAATGGATCCAAATGGAAGTTTCCTCCACACTTTTATTCTGCATTCAATATCAAGTTGAGATTACCTCTGATTTTTACTTTTCTATTTATTTCCGAGTCTATATGATCAGCTAAGGATTGCCAAAATTAATCTTTATCTCTAAAATGAGAGGGGGAATAGAGGTTGAAGATGATGATTTTATTTCTAGAGATTTTGTTTTTTATTTCTATTTTGATCCAGTGTTGCTCCTTAATCAAAAAAATTATTCCCACGAGTGTTTCCACATTGTACAAATACCTCCATAAGATCCTCTTGGGTTTATTTTTATTCCTTCGAAATGATTTTTTTTATTATCTTATTCATTTCTAGTTCTGTTGACTTGGTCTCCTAAAGTATAATAATATCAGGGTATTCTGTTCTTACAAGATCTATTATTGTGTTTACTTTTGAGGGGTGCCTAAGGCCTCTACAGTTCTAAGAGACCAGATTCATTATTTACCATGAAATGGCGCCGAGAACCCTTTTCCTCTCACGACTTGATTTAATCTTTACTTATACCCATCACCTTTGTCAATATAGGTTTCCATTGGCTGCTGAGTTACAATGGCCATGTATTTTTTCACTGTTTCATCTCGTATTTCCTTGTTTTATTTCCTTCTATATTTTTTGTGGTTCTCGAGAGGAGCAAGAGTTTATTTGGATTGGTTTCTAGTGATAATCCTTTCAAAGGATGGAATAAGAGGAATCGAAGGGGTACAGGAGAGGTTAGATGGGGGAGAGGGGGCGGGAGAAGTGGTGGATCATAAGGAGATGGACAAGAAGAGGCAATAGAGGGTTCGGGGATGAGAGGAGGGGGAGAGGCAATAGAGGGTTCGGGGATGAGAGGAGGGGGAGAGGCAATAGAGGGTTTAGGGATGAGAGGCACTGCATCCTCACATGAAGAGGGAAATTAAAGAGGAGGGCCAATGAGGAAAAAGGATTGGAGTCTGAAGGTTGGGAAAATGAAGAGGATGGAGGAGTAGTAGCCTGGGGAGGGGGTTCAAAAAAGGATGGGATAGAGTTCTTTGAAGGTTTGTTTCCATATTTTTTGTGTTTCACAGGTACCCATTGAGTTTCTTGTGTTTCAATTGTTTCATTTACTTCTCGCTTTGGACATGTATTTGAAAAATTACCATATTCATGACATACCTTTTATTTGAAGGGTAATTGCTCGTAGTCCAGTTTTTTAATGTGAGCCCAATTTTCAACCTTGATCTTCATAGCCTCTGGTAGTCCTTTTCCCAAGTTGACTTCCACACAAATTCGAGCACAAGCATGCATGTTTTCTTTTGGATCACTTATGTCTTATTTTCGAACAGCAGTGAAGGGGAAGATGAGGAAGACGAACCTAAACCAGAGTTGCGTTATGGAAATCAAGTTTAGTATCAAAATTTGGAGTCCATCTATTCAGATATAGTCCTCTGTTTTCCATGAAATAAGGTCAAATTTTGAAGATAAGATCTCGATCTTCCCTGGATTCAAAGTAGAAAGTGAAATATCCCCTTCCAAAAAAACGAATAGAGATTTGGACTTGATTTTTGGTAGCCCAGTTCCTTTCCACCCATTTTTGCATTGCCTTTGGAGAGGGTCAAAGGCTAGTGAACTGCACAACTAGACCTCTCTCAGCCAGAGAAATAGTTTATTTACGAGGCATAGAAGGAGGCAAATCGATTTATGGGATATCTTCCATTCTTTTGACAAACTTGGAGACCGAGGGATGCTCGCAGGGGGCACCAAGGGAGGAAATGGGGCTAGAGAAATCTAAAGCAGCAGCATCAGAAGGGACCACTAGAGCAAGGTGATCCCCCTCTATATTAGACTCTGAAGGGGCCATCAGGGGAGGGAGAAGAGGGAAAGCTTAGGTCGCAAAAGCTCAGGGGGAGGGCACGATGTGGGAGAGAAATTCTTCTCTGTGGTGATACCATTGTCCACATATTTACTATTTCAAGTGGAATCCTTTTGTCCTAAGAACTAAAAACATAGAAAGAATCCTCCACATGATTCCTTTTACTACAATAATATCAAAAAATTTCCAATAGTTCAATATATTCGTGTTGCATTCCACTGCCTTTTTATCTTTTCCAACAATACCCTGATTTCAACTTCTTTGTTGATTTTATGGAAAAATCTAATGATATGTTGCATCCTTACATTCTTGGAAATCTTCCTCTATTTCAACAATGCCCTATGTAAGACATGAGAAAATTCATATTCTTCCATTCCAAGCCTTATCTTCTAGATTGTCTCCATCCTCAAAACCTCTTAGCTTATTTTCATTTGCATAACTAGACACCTCTCCAAAATCAATTTGAAAAATGCAATTAGAAAAACCAATTCAAGTAACATTATTCCCAACACTTACAATGGCAATTCACACAACCATGCTCATAACCACAGTGGTCAAACTCGAGGAAGAAATGGGTCCACGTCTTAACACATCACCTGATTACATGTCACCCTGACGCCTTCCTCATTGGCCACCTCCCACGTCTGCCCGATCCCTGTCATCCCTCTCCTTCAAATTCTGTGCAAGGGTCAATCCTTCCAGGAGACACACTCCGGGAAACAGGAATTATTCCCATCAGTTTTCATTCCCAGCTCTTGTTACTTATCATACTGGCTCTTACAAACATGTGCAAATCCTTTACCGTTGTCGCACTTCACTCCACCCCGTACCTGGCATCCATGTCACCCCAACCTCCTCTGTAGTGGCCATCCTCATAAGTCACAGCCCTTACACATCATCAGCCCAGTGTTCCCAAACTAAGTCTTTAAGGGTTTTTATAGCGTTGATTTTTTTTATCGGATTCTGACAAAAAAAACTGCCATTGCCTCGGTAAACAACCCCCTTATTTAATCTTCTGAAAAAAAAAATCTTGAGACATATCAACCACGTCATGTTTTGTGAAAGATATTTTTTTGACATAACTTTGGTTCTATCTCCCAGCTCCTGTCAGCTGACAGACTTCCGCGGAAAGGGAAAATTTCAATGTTTCCCTCCTCCGCTTGTATATTCAAGCCTCGACTCCTTGAGCTTAAACGCTCTCGTAATTCCTCCATTGTGTACTCCAATCTCAAATCCTCGAAGTTTTCAACCTTTAATTATACAGGGTTTATGACATCAAATAAAGTCGGCCACACACAATACCCTGCAATGTTAATAATAGACAAGCGTGCATTCAAATATCTATAAGATTGCAACGAGACTGGTTTGAGGCATAAACTAATTCAATTCAAATTTGTACTCACTCTCCACTCTGCTTATTTTATTAAATTCAAAGCTAAATGCATGAGTGGCATCCTCCCAAATCCATGGATGGCCTAATTTTGGCTCAAACAAACCTCTCAAGCCTCTTAGTTTAACAATTTTCTAATGATAATAATAGATTACATGGAAAATAAGGAATTATTGTAATCTAACCAAATCCACACTTTAAGGACCCAATTCCTCTATAAAAAAGATTGATTCTCTCAATCAATTAAGTTTTACGATGTTCTTGCATTAACATACTTAAATTATTTCCTTGTTTACTTAAAATGTCACTTGTAACCAAAATTTCTTTGATGAATGAGATAATATATGTCAATTTATTGTTTATTAATACTAGTTAAATCTTGATTCATAATAATAAAATTATGCATGTATTTAATCCTTTACATTAATATTGTTGTTAAGATGCCCACCCTTTCATCAAACTTGCTAATTGTACATACTAAAGATTAGGGGTTTTAAAGGATGTCAATCTTATTATATATTCTTAGATTAGTATTAGTTATTTGAATTTAATTTTTAATAAAGATATACAATAACAATACTACCAGTGTTGCAAATAATATATTCAAGAGTTCAAAATGGATTGCGACTTGCTTTGAATATTTTTGAATCCAAAAAAATAGTATAGAATTTTCGACATTTTCTTTGCCTCTCAAACATCCAACAAATGTCAAAGGTTCAACATTTTCATCATATAGAGCTCAAATTTTCAACGTACAAGACTTCTTCAAATACATTTTCATGTATCAAATTCCACACTGCATAAAGATTTGGAAGGTCGATTTAATATCAAACTAGTGTCAATTAATTGAAAAATAATGGGCATGAAATGAAAAAAAAAAAAATCATGTCTTTATTGTCGAAAAATTGGCATGAAGTGGATGTTCCAAATGTCAATCTGATTTCAAATTAGTGTTGGTTATGTTAGTGTCTAAATGTTCAGTGATCAAATACACTCTTTCAGGTTTACTTGGTAGTGGTCCTAGGTCAAAATTTCATGTTTTCGAACCAATTCTCAAATAAAATTTTGTTCACTGAATGTTGTCTAGGTCTAATGCTACTCTCTTCACCTATTCATGGTCATTTTCCAAATTCAAGTTCATGTCATTCATCATCACATCAGGTCTTGGATACTCAACACACCTCCATCTAGGTCATGGTCTAGGTCTCTTTTGTTTCGCCGCCACAATGTCTAATCATTCATGAAAGAAGGCAAACAAGAGTCATTTTCACCATACAAATCACCTTCATTGGGAGTTAGCAAAGATGGGAAATAAAGTAAAGGTAATTTTCCTTTTCTCAAAGAAGTATGTTACATGATCAAGTTTTTCAAAAAAGAAGTTTTTCTCAAAGTATTTATTATTTCACTAGAAGACAAAAAAGAAAATTTTGTGATGTTATAAAAGGAAATGAAGCTTCTTGAAGTCATTTCATCCTTTAATTTTCAAATATCTCCTCTCTTATCCTCACAAACACTCCACAATTATCAAAGGTCAAATATAACCAGCACAATTGTGCCAAACTACTATGTGCTACGCTTCTGGAAAGTTGTGATACGCTTATGTCTTGCTTCACTACACATCTGGCAAGGGTGCTACGCTTTTGCTTCCAAGCTTCAAAACAACGATCCAAGGGTCAAATAAGCTTGTCTCAAGGTTTATATACCTCTTAATCAGTAATTTAATGCTCTTCATACCTCCTTCAAGTCAATTTTTTCAGTAGAAGGTGGATTTCCTCCTTAGGGTTTTCTTCACTATGTTTTTGGTTTCCTCCATGTTTGGTTTGTTTCAATTAAACAAACCCTAATTTCACCATCTAAAAACCTTCATACATCATCCATATACCTTATCCAAACACTACCTATCACTTATATCTCTCCTTGCCACCATTTTCATTCAAACCCTAATTTTCACTACATTTTTGCAAGAAAACTAGGAAAACTCTGTGTTTTTAACTTTTGGGCACCTTTCCCATACCCATTTCCAGAAATTTTACTTGCATTGTGTTTTTTATTCATCACCCTACCTCCTCAAATTTTTAGGGATTTTTCCCTAACTTCCTTCGATTGTCTTGATGGAATTATGGAATATGTTCAAACCTTCTTACTTGAGCAAAGGTGTTCCATATTCTTAAAAAACCAAAAAATCAAAAAAGTTAAAAAATGTAAAGAGGGTATACCCTAAAACAAAGATCAAAGGGTAAAAAGAATAAAATGGTCAAAAAAGTGAAAGAAATGAACCCCAAGCAAAAAATAGACCAAGGAAAGTGTGCAAATCCAAATGCCACTGCTATTTCATTTTTGTAATAAATCAATTGTGTGCAGCTTGTCAAACCTTTGCCACAATTCATGAATAAGTCAAACTTTTTAAACTTGGCTTACTCATATTTCAATTTCATGTTATAGATTAGAGAATAAATATCTAGCCAAACAGTTTAATCTTGGCAGATAAGTAGCTAGGTAGAGTGAATAAAAGGTGCTCAACAGTTTAATCTGAGCCCTTGGATGTAATAAGGGTAGAAATAGATAGATTTATCATGTAAAAAAAGAAAAGATTGAAAAGGGTTTGCAAGTCTAAATGCACCCTAATAAAGAAGAGAAAATGGTAGTGTTAAGTAGATAGGGTAGGTAGATGGTGCTGCAAAGTGTTATCTGATGAATGATGCTGCTACATGTTTTGATCCTTTACTTTCATCAAAAGTACTGAAGCAGGAAATACAATGGAAAATCATTGCAAGCAAAGTCAAAAAATCATTAACCTCCCTCATCATTTTCCCCCTTAAAGGTTTTACTAATTTCCCCCAAAAGTACTAAGGTGTTTGGAGATCAAAAGGGCTCAAGGCATTTCCTTGACTTCTGGAGGGACCGGACCCTCGGCCTGATGATCAAAAAAGACCTAAGTATTTGAGATAATTCATCATTGTTATCTTCCATTTTTAACTTTCTCCTAAGTAAAATCACATTTTACTTAGGAAACTGATGCATAATTTCATAAAAATCCCTCAAGATAAACTTGTTATTCTAAGAAGTGTTGGAGATAAAATGTTGCAATTTACTTCACAAGTGATCACTTTCTTAGATATGTAAAAATATTTTGAGTTTCCTTGTCCTCTGCCATATTAACATTTAACTTTATTTACTAAATCCCTAGTCAAATACCCTATCCTAAATATATAAATCCATTTCTATAAATAACCCAAAAAACCCCCCTATTATAAAGTTTAACCAAAGTATTTTATATCCCCGCGCATTTAAAATAAAAACCCATTATATGCCCTTTGGTTAAAATTATCAATATGTTATAATCCCGCCCCTATGGTGAATCAGTTGTATTGATTAATTTACTATATAAATAAAACATATGCACGAAAACTTTAAACATGCTAGATGTATGTTTAAATACAAAAATATCAATAAAGTTTCGAAAAAAACCTTGTGCCACCGTGGTCCGTCTACGTGGCATTCCACTTAAGCCAATTCCGCAGCAACCCTTTTTCTTTTACATACGGGATTAATTAAGTCATCTGGACTAATTAACAACCTTCTCCACCTATTAAAAATCCCCCGGGGTGATTAAATTACGTGTTAAAATCTTTTAAAAACCCGACGGACCCACCTTTGAACCCTCCGCTTATCTCCCCATCGCCCAGCCGTTGGATCAGCCTCCCGCAGATCAACGGCCAGCATTGATCCCGCTGCCCATCCCGTGTAAGTATTTTAACCAGTGGGGGATGGGTGGTTTTGAACAGTCAAACCATCCACGTGGCAAGAAACCTGTGGAATCGCTGCCCCTTCGATAAAAACCATCCTCGACCAAAAGCGGTGCGGGAATACCACTTACCGCTTACCGCTTACCGCCGGCTTACGTCACCCCGTACGTCGATGACGTCATCACCTCGAAAAAATAAAAAATACTTTTAACTTGCAAATAAAGCCATTTTTCGTGTTTTTTCTGCTCTTTTCGTTATTCTGAAAGCGACAGAGCTCCCGCTGCAATTTTCGAATTTTCACTGTAATTGAGCATTTCGCCCCAAAATTCTGCTGCGCCCGTGTTGAAGAACAGTCCCGCCATTGCCTGTTACCTGTTAAAGAACCAGTTTCCGTCTAAAAGCAGGTATTTATCCTTTACGCCCCGACTGCAAGTAAAACTCAGTTTCCTTTGTTTTTTTTCGTTGAAAAAGTGGTTAAAAATCATCACTGAGTCCTCCCTGGAGATTTTAAACCTGTGAAATTGCTCCCCGAACCTGCAAATTGTTCCAATTTCCTTCATTTCAAGAATTCCGCCCGGCCCGTGAAGAAAACCAAAAACCTCCATTTTTGAATCCACAAGAACCAAAATGGAGGTCCCCGCAGCTCTGAATATCGCCCCATTGAATGCTTCTCACCGTGAATTAGACTATTTACCTCTAATAGATGAAGATTTCCAAATTAAAGACCTGCATTTTGATGAAAGTCCCCTATTGAGCTATTGTCGCTGCAGAGACGAATACTCAAAGGGGCAAGATCTTATAGGGTTGTGGGAATCCAATCTCCCAAGGTATCTTATTCCTTCAGTCCTTATTTTCCCAAAAATCATTCATTACTATCATTCAAACTATGATCCCACACAGAGGGCAGTATTAGCTCCTGATCAAAGTGTTCTGTTTCCCATCACTCCACAGGCTATCAATGCCATGTTGCACTTTGAACCAGACCAAGAGTTAGCACCATTGTCCATGGAAGGATTGATTGAGAAAACTAGGCAATTAACCCCAGAGAAGCTAAAATCCATGTGTCAGCATTTCATGCTACCTGAGCATCAGCCAAAAGGGTCTCCCCCCTATGGTTTTTACTATTTCAATACATTGGGAAGACTCATTGTAAATATAATATCTTTTGTCCTAGGATTTAATACCAGTGAATATGTAGATGAGATAACCTTGGCTCTGCTATCCATTTTTACTCCTGGGCAACCTCCTGAGATCAAATATGACTATGCTTCTTTCATAGCCAGCAAAATCCATGATCAATTCTTAAGGCTAGATACTGAAAAAGTTTTTAAGTACTCCTCAGTTATCTATCATCTCATGATCTTCTATCAGTCAAAAAGGTTCCCTTTCCCTGTACAGAAACTTGATGCCAAGAAGAATCCCAGGTCAGTCATTTTTTGGTCTCCCATCATTCATTTTTCCTCTGATTCTCCCTACTCCTACTCAGAATTCATTGATCAGTTTGTATATCCAGCAACAACTTTATTAACAGGAATTTCTCCCCCAAGACTAAGCAATGAAATTAGAAAGACCTTGCAACTGTCAAAGAGTTATAAGGTTGGGGATTGGTACTTATACCAAAACCATACAGTCATTAGGATTTATGGATGTGAATTACGTCCATTCAAGTTACCCAGATATGTACCAATGAGAATTTTTGCCTTGGAATACTTTAGGCAGATGAACAATTCAGATGTGATCCATTTCTGCAATGTAAAGAAGAAAGCTCAGTTAAGGATCAAAAGCCAATTAGGTCCTTTCATATGCAATTCTAGGGAAGCTGAGAGAGAAGCAGAACTTCTATTAGAGAAAAAGTTCCAGACATCTTTCCGTTGGGTTCCTTATGACCCCTTTGGTTTTATTTGTGAAAAGAGATTAAAAAACAAATCATCTCCCTATATACACCACAAGATTTCTGATCTAGAACAGTATGCAAATCAAGATGAATGGGTTGAAGGAACTCTTGTTGAAGAAGAAAGTGAAGCAGACAGAATGAATAAGATTATGAAAGATGTTGAGAAGAAATTTGACCTAGAAACGTGTGGTCAAATGTAGGTACCCTATATTGGCACATCTTCAGCAGCCACTCTACAGCAAGCATTACAGGAAGACAGTCCATCAGTAGCAGCAGAACCCAAGGGTAAAGGAAAGGAACCTGTAATCCAGGTTATTGAAACTTTGGTCATGGCTGAAAAACCACAGAGTTCCAAAGCACCGGAACAATCTCAGGCTTCTCCCACACCAACAAAACACATCCAAGTTCCAGAGATGCAAACTCCACTGAATGTGGAAATAGGGAAAAAGAGGCTAGCTCCAGATACCACACCTTCAAAAGGAGCCTCACAGGTTTATCAAGCTAAAAAACACAAATCTGATCCACCTCCATATGTAGAAATTATAGATGAAGTATTTGATGATGGTAGGGAAGATAGTCGACTAGCGAGCCTGTCGATGGCAGAAACAAACATAAGCCCGAGGATACAAAATAAATTAAACCTTTGAAGTAAATTTGATCGCCCGCAACGAGCAGAACCTTGACGATATTAAAAAGAACCTTCATTAATATTAAAACAAGAATGATCCATTGAAAATGAAGGTATATGATCGGTATATGAAGATGGCTCTCCCATAATCAAGAAAGGCTAATGTCGACATTTGACCTTTCACAAGTGTTAGGGAGGTAAATCCCCTCTGCGGACAGAGGCGATCCCTACTAGCCCGGCAGGGGTCTAGCAACAAACAAACAATGCTATGACGCAAGCTCCTAGTTACGAAATGAAAGACTTGGGATAAGAGCCTACCTGGATTCCAACGCTAGATCTGAAGAAGAAGATGCCCCCGTCCTTCGGCCCTGGCAGATCACAATTCTTCCACGATCTCCGTGGACGAACACCTGCACACAGAAGAGACGAACAGATACATGCATAGGAACCAGCATACGTAACTAAATATCGGTCAGAAAAGATATTACTCGCATTAACATGATTGCAAAAGGAGTGGAACCATAATGATAGTCATCTATTAAAGTGATAAACGAATAGAAGTTACAACCGAGTTCTGACGTCGCAGCCTCCTTCGTACGGGTCTCCGGTTGTCCACGTCTCGCAAAGCTCGCCAAGGAAAGGGAAACCTCTCCAGAGTCTCGTAACAATGGTCTCCTTGCTTAATGGGCCTTAAGGGAAAGAAGGGATTCTTTACAGCACAATGGCACTTGGGAATAGGGAGATGCAAAGCTTCAGCACTTCAAGACTAGCTTGCCATGGATCTGAGCAAGCTTTTATAGATGGGGAAGGAGGGAGTTGGGATCCTATTATTATGGGATTGGCCCTATCAACAAGGAAGGTTCCATAGAAGGTGGCAAAACTACTTCCCTTCCATAGAACTCCCGCAGCCAAACCTCCCAACTCAAGATAAGCAATGGTTGTGAGTTTGTTTGAACTCAACTTCCGCCATCCATATTTAAAAAACAGTCCCTAAAATGGGTGGCGCGATTGCTGCTCTATGACAGAGCGCCAAGTGGCGCGACCTCTTTACAGGATTTCCCTGATTGGCGCGAGCACTGAACTGTCTACCCGCGCCAATGCAAAAGAGCTGTTTTTCATGAGTTTTGCAAGGAGATGTCTCAAGGGGAAATGAAGCTCATACTCAGAGGGATGCATTGATGATGTTTTCAAGGCATGACAGTGTTCACAGGTCACATAATGGGTCCTCCATTGTGCGGGACAGGGAATGGTAAGGACGGTGACAAATTACTGTGTAACAGATGCCCCCTAAAGCATGAGGCCCAAGAGAGAGAGGGGTGAAATGCTTTACGAGAACATGTCCAACTGAAGGCCCGCCGTCGGAAAACCTGCACAGAAAGATACAACTGATATCTCAAGTACATGATGTATATCTATGGTATGGATGCAGCCATCCGAACAGAGTATGCTATAATCCGGATCCAGGGTATGGGCGCAGCCATCCAACTAAGATCAAACAAATAGACTCAGGTATGGTCGCAGCCATCCAATCATTGAGTCATGTACATAATGACAATAATCCACAATCGCAACCTGGATTACAACAGACACAATCCAGGGTCTTGCGCTCCATCTCGACCCAAACAAGTACAAGTTCTAGCATGCCAATGTGTGAGATGATGTCGAACATGCAAGACCATCGTCTGATTACCAGCCAATAATGAAAGCCGTTAACAGACGCGAGAGAAACCACCAATAATGACGATGGTCCTCAAGGTACTACAGGTACAATCTACGACGTGTGAATAAATGAGCTGACGTCGAACACCCGCAGAATCATCCGATCGGAGGCCAATAATGAAAACCTCTCGTCGAATGCGACGAACCTGCCATTAAGGCATGCAGGCTCCAAGGTACCATCGGGAGTCTCTAGACCAACTTCCTGGATAATGAGTTGAAGTCGACAGGAAGTGACCTTGATCGAAGGTGGGCCATAATGATTCCCACATCATCGACACGAGACAGAGGAACATAATGTTTTGTTGTGAATCGGGATCATATGAGAAACAGAGGAAGGTTGATATTCGCAGAGGTCAACTTCTCTTGAACATATAAACGGCACGACAATGGACTTGGCAGTATTTGACATCAACAGATCAAAGGTCATGGCGACGAGGCAGTGAACAGATGAGAGGTCAAAAGAGATTACCCAAACCCATGGAAGCAAAGTGAAGCAACGAGATGAGATGTCCCCAACCCGACACGAATGCAGACAAGTGCCATGTTCAAGAGCGACATACTGCCGACGACAACGACGATGGTTCCATTTTTTCCCCACCATTTCTGGCGAGTACCCCAATTATTTTTGATAACAAGCTTGAAAGGGATAGCATATGCTTGTGATATAAGTCTGCCCTTCGGGCAAATCCATCCTAGTGCATTTAACGAGTCCTAGGAAGGAGAAACTCGGAGAACGTCATTTCGACGAAATCCAATGTCATCAGGGTTTAACGAGTCTGACAAAGGAAGAACTCGGCGTCTTTTCATGTTTAGAGAGTTTGAAAAGACAGCGGAAAAGAAAACTCCACAGGTCCCTTTTCGTAAATAGTTCCCCGGATCCGAAAAGGTAGAAAACAATATCCGGGAAAACCTCCTAGTCGCGATAGGCTAGGGTATTCCTTTTTCGTAATCAATCCATCCCAGCCCGAAAAAGGGTTAAACTTATACTGGGTGAATGTCGATTCGTGTCCATTTTAACGAGATCGAAACGACGAGGGCCTCGGCGATCTTTTCATATTTAGAGAGTCAGAAAAGAGCTGAAAGATGACTCCAGAGTGACTTTTTCGTGTATTTACCGAGTCCGAAAAAGTATAAAATACAACTCGTTTCCACCTTCTAAGTCGCAAAAACCTGTCACTGCACATACCCAACAAGCGTAAAATCCATTTCCGACATAATACATGCAAATATTTGACAAGAAATAACTTTTAAAACACATTTTAACGTCGAAAAGTTATAAATATGTCCAATGGTAAAAAATGAAATTAATTTTTACTATTTACCTTGTGGAGAGTAGCAGTGGTCCATTTGGAGCAGAATCTTCTGACGGCGATTGCGACCGATCCAGGCAACCATTCAGCGTCTCGTCTGTGACAGGTAAGAGGCGCTCCTTTTCTCTTTCTTTCCATATATTTTTTAATGATTTCCCTTAAAAACCAGCTCTGTAAGGGCACTCTTGAATTTTTAGGGCCGGCCCAAGTGGCGCGGGTATCGGGCACGGACCCGCGCCACTGAGCTCCTTTTATCAAAGGGCCCGCGCCACGTGGCGCGACTGTCAGCAAAACAGTCGCGCCAGCGGCGCAACCCAAATTTCCGCCTAAAAAACCCCTATTTATGCCAAATTTTTTGAATTTTTAAGCTTACAGAAGATCTAATTAAGGGCTTTGAACCATGTGAATGCAGATAAACAGTCAGAATGGTGATTGAATGGAAGGAACGGGAACACGGAGATGAGGACGAAGAGGCCATGCAAAATGAGAATTGCATGAATGCTCTAAGGGGCTGTGGCTTAAAGAAATTCTTCCTCACGCCATGCTTACGAGCTCAGCCTGAGCTCCTCCAATATTTGATCAACCTCTGGGATGAAAATGACCAGGTATTCAGAATACGAGACCAGGTGTTGGAATTGGAGGTCACCGACATTTACTTTGTTACCGGATTATCCCGCAGGGGTCCAATCCCTGTACTGACTGGGAGCAGACCATCAGGGGAGAAGATGGAAGAAGTAATGGCGCAGGTGTGCCGTGGGGCACAAACAGGAACAGGGAGTAAGAAGGTGTACATCTCGACCATCCCCGACCTAGCACTGAGAGTTGTACTCCACACCATTACGCGGGCTGCCGGATCGCAGGCACCGCACGAGGCTACAAAGACTCGACTCTTACTGGCCTCAGAATGCATGGGTCCCCGACTGTATGACTGGGCAACAGCTGTCACCATTAACATGAAAAGGCAGCTCACAAAGTGCAAAAAGGGAAAACTGAAGCAGTTTGGGTATGGTTCCATCTTGGTGTCGTTCATTCTGGAACGCATACCAACCTTCCAGGGCCAAGAGGCCCCCGTGGCGAGTCCAGTACCACGAGAGCCGAGAATGGCTCGCTGGGCAGCACTGATGCCCAGATCTGGAGGCGGGCAACAGATGTCCTGGAAGCCCGAGTTCTTCAGATGGATACGGCGCCAACTGATCGTTGTGGAAGATTGGCCCTATGCGAGAACTGACTTTACAGGGGACCCGGATCTCCCGCTACCAGAAGGAGACCACTGGGACGAAGAGCTGGGTAAGACCTCATATTTTTGATTTTATGTTTATATGATTTTTTTATTAATACACAGTTGTCTTAACACAAAAATACATGCATGCAGATGTAGGACCTGAGAGACCAGCCGGGATGTCTCCTATCTTCCGGAGGACACAGCTCGCCCCTGAGATCCAGGGGGAAGGTGTCGGAGGAGAGGCACTGGTTCAGAACCTTGAGGGGATCGTTCATGGGATCCCAGACTATGCCCGACTGTCAGATGTACCATTGGAGTACCAGCGCCATACGGTGGGAGTCCCAAATCGGCTCCACCGAATCCTGAGGCGGCTAGTGCGTGCGGTAACGTGCTATCATGAGCACCATGCTGATTAGTCTCTAGGATTTAGCCACACCTATTTTTTGAGAGACACAGTGTCTCCGGATGTATTAAGACAATTATGTATATTTTTTGAGTTTTATGTGACGCACACTGTGCAAACATTTCGACACACATATATATATATATATATACATATGATTATTTTGGATGGATCTTTCTTTACATGTGATGATGTTTTCTATATGTCATGCAAATGTCTAATACAGATGTAATCTAATGTATCAGTTACATAACAAACGACCCAATGCGAAATGTATTCGCACAATGCATTTAATCACACATTTCATTTTTACGCAAGCTTAAAAGCACACATGAACACACACATATGCAAACTATGCTTGAAACGAGTTTTATTTTTACGCAAGCTTAAAACACAAACTATGCTTGATAATAAGAAAGACGGGCACATGCCCCCTAGCATGTTGTCTCAAATCGAGGCACATGCCCCCCAAGCTTCACTCGATTGAAAATGGAGTGAAGATTGAACATACACGAGATTTGAGCTGAAACTGACAAAACTCGAATTGAATATGCTTGTGTTTCATTATTTTAACGAGGTTGACACACTTAAAAGAACTATCCTCGAACAACTTGTTTCATTGTTTTTAGGAGCTTGACACAAGTGGAGGAACTATGCTCCAAGATCCTAGTTTCATTTTTTTTTAAAGAGCTTGACCCAGGGAGGAAACCATGCTCTAACCGACTTACATCAAAATGAACAAGAAGGCGGCGCTCCCAAGAGTTCCACTCCTGATGGAAGGGAAACATCCTGGAAGTCAGGACCCAATGCCCCCAGCACATTATGCACTATGGCATCATCACTGAGTACAGGCACGGGGTATGTAGCCACATAGTTGACCTGCGGTGGAGCAGATACAACGAGTGGATAAAAACCAGGAGGGGGTGATGGCGGACCAGATGCTACATTGGGACCAAAGAACGACAGCTGATCAATGGTCACAATCCGTCCTTCATGCGGAAAACAGGCCACACGAAAAAGGGAGGAGACAAGCGCTCCCATGGCATAGGTGTAATCGCGCCCCATGAGCAGATGAAAATCCAAGGGGCCTGGAACGACCATCACATCCATATGGACGGTTTTCCCTCCCAAAGTAATTGGTAACCTTGGAAGGATCCCCAACGGTTGACTGGTCCTTCTATTGAATGACAACAGATTCTGCGTAACAGGCGCAAGCGGTGGTGAACCGAAAGCTTACCAGGTAGTTGAAGACAGAATACTAACAGACACACCTTCGTCTATAATGGTGCTGGGTACAACCAGACCAAGAGCCTGTACCGTAATCTCGAAAGGCACATAAGACGGAAGGCGAAATCCTGCAAATCGATTCCAATCAAAGGAAGCGACCAAACTACTCGGAGGGGTTACCATCGAAATGCGAAGGTCTCCCCCTGATGTTACGGAAGCAGAAGCCTCCTCCATGACCTCCATCTCGAAGGCGGGAGGAATATCCTCTGGAGCCTCCATCATGGGAGGCGGAGGAGCGGCTTCTTGAAGCACAGGGACAGGAGAATCTTTCTCCAAGTCTGAAGAATCTGAAGAGACCAGAAGGACATGAGGGGTGTGATATCCACTCTCGACAGAAAAGACCTGGTGCACCGCGGACGGGGCCAGTTCAACCGATCCTACGACCAATGGTTGGTCAGGGATGGATTCGTGAATTTGAATTTCTGGGGGAGTGGGATCGACCAAGGACGACTCTTGACCAATCATAGGATCAGTTGGCAGAGAACTCAAAGAAAGCCGATTATAACCAGGTGGAAGGCGTGGTGTAGAATCGACTGGGTTGTCCAAGACTTGCCTGGCTTCATCCATATAAGGACAAAGGTGAATGGCATGGTGCCCTTCACACAACTTACAGGGATTGGTCATCTTACCCTGCTTCTTAGAATTCTTATCAACAACAGCTGAAGACGTGCCCCCAACTTGACTCCCGGAAGCCAAAGGCAACGGTGGGCGGACGTTGGACCATATTTCGAGCACCTTGGGAATGCCAGGGCAATCTCGAAGCAAATGGTCTCCCGTGCACAACATGCACGGGAACTTGACTTTCCGAGGAGGGTTGGAAGGACTATCAAGAGGAGATTCCTTAGGGACAGTAGCTGTACATTTAGCCTCTCGCTTATCGGACTTCTTCTTCTTTGTCTTCTTCTTCTTCTTCTTAGCCACCTGGTTACTTGAATCCAAACTTTCACCAGGCGAAGTAGAAGAGGAGGACGCAGAAACAGGCGAAGAAGGGGAGAGGTCCACCTTGGAATCAACATGATGTTGTTCCGTCGGAGGAACTGATTGAGCAGTAGTGGAGACATTCGGAACTACAGAGGTTGAGAACAACCAAACGGGCAACCCAACCGTTAATCCAGGAAGGGACAACGTCGCCATGTAAGGAGCACCAACATTTCCAAAAGGAGGAAAATGACCAGGATTCCCTTCTGAGGGGATTCCTTGGTTGGTGAACTCTGGAAAAGTTGCCATCAAACTCAAAACCACACACGGGCTGAAAAAGAGTTAAGACACACGATCAAACGGCCAACAAGCAATATCTAAGCGGGCGTGTAATCGTGGGCGATTAATTTTACCACATTGGAAAGTAAGAAATTCTACCGTTTCATGTTTTAAGAGTCGAGAAACAATAAAAAGATGACTCTATCTCTTTCAGAGTTGACACAAGCGTGAAAGGACAAGCGCTTGACGGTCTTTTCAAGTTTAGGGAGTCAGAAAAGACCAAATGACTGCTCGGGAAAAACTAGGCACAAAGGGTGTACCAGATAGCCGTGAACTGCAATATACACCTTGGTTTCAAAATGAAACAGAAATCGACCAAGGACTTTCCGTACGTGCGGGTAGTCTCCCCGAATGCTGTGTTCGGTGTATCACGGGTAAAAGGCGGCAGACTCGGCTTCCTGTGGATAAAGGATTGCAAACCTATAGGGGTCTCCCTTTATATACTCGACGGTACGGGGAGCGCAAGTCCGTACTAGTGCTGTCTAAAGCCAATAGGCGAACGACGGCTGCTAGGTTTAACGACGCCGGAACACGTCTCTAGCCTAGACCTTCTAAATATGTTGCGTTAAGTTCCAATGTTGCCTTAGGTTAATTGAATGAATTTTTCAGTTGATCTTCAATTAAGTTTCAATTTCCAGGCCTTATCGTATGTAGTGTCTCCTAAATGCAAGCTATATGCCACGATGCAACATTTCGTTCGATGAAAGCTAGTTAAATGAGAGTTGAGAGCTTTTATACAAACGAAATGAACGGAATATAAACAAGAATGTCTCTAATGCAACTAATGCAATTGCACACTTTTCATTGAAACACTAATCACTAGTAATACGGAAAAGATGACAATTTGCACTAATTAAAAAACAAAAGAGACTATATATTTTTTTTGATTTTCAATGTTTAATGGCTAATGTGCACTGAAAACAAAAGGAACAATTTGAGAAATGATAACTAAGAGAGCGAAGCAAACAATATTCACTCAACAAAGCAAGCAACCAAATCTCTAAATCGACCCAAAGTCTCTCAAATCGAATAAAGACTCGAAAACACCCAATGGACCGTGTGATCTGGGTCCAAAGCAAGGGCAAACGAATTCTGAATGAAAGAATGAACAATCACTCAAAAGACGCAACAAAACAATCAAAGACTGCTAAGAGGGCGTGGAGAATCAATCAACAAGTCGACAGGACAATCAAGACACCAAAACTCCCAAGGAGGGCTCGATTCACTATGCCACTAGATGCCCTAGGGCTCAAGTCGTGAAACCGATAGATAGAGGCAAACAACCAAAGGATAGCGGTGAATTCCGGTCAAACAAGACTCCAATACACTCAAACAATCAGGAAATCAAGAAGAAAAGTACTGGTCAAGCTCAGAAAGCCAAAAATTGAAGAAACTCAAAAAAGTCACAGGGGTGGCGCGACTGTGGCCTTGAAACTAGCGCCAGAGGCCGAGTGGCGCGAGATAGACAAATGCAACACGCGCCAAGTGGCGCGACTGTCAGGTAAAAACCCGCGCCAGTCGAGTTCTTCAATGAAAATTAAAAACAAGCTAATCTGAAAAGAGACCAACACAAGCTAAGCAAACCAAGAGGCTAAAATAATGAAAGAATCCAACCCAGAAGGTTCATCAAGCAAGGAGAAATAATCAAAGCGAACCAATCATAAACGGGACAAGGAAAACCGGACGCTCCCCAGTGGAGTCGCCAATTTGTTGAGGAGGTAAATCCCCTCTGCGGACAGAGGCGATCCCTACTAGCCCAGCAGGGGTCTAGCAACAAACAAACGATGCTATGACGCAAGCTCCTAGTTACGAAATGAAAGACTTGGGATAAGAGCCTACCTGGATTCCAACGCTAGATCTGAAGAAGAAGATGCCCCCGTCCATCAGCCCTGGCAGATCACAATCCTTCCACGATCTCCGTGGACGAACACCTGCACACAGAAGAGACGAACAGATACATGCATAGGAACCAGCATACGTAACTAAATATCGGTCAGAAAAGATATCACTCGCATTAACATGATTGCAAAAGGAGTGGAACCATAATCATAGTCATCTATTAAAGTAATAAACGAATAGAAGTTACAACCGAGTTCTGACGTCGCAGCCTCCTTCGTACGGGTCCCCAGTTGTCCACGTCTCGTAAAGCTCGCCAAGGAAAGGGAAACCTCTCCAGAGTCTCGTAACAATGGTCTCCTTGCTTAATGGGCCTTAAGGGAAAGAAGGGATTCTTTTCAGCACAAAGGCACTTGGGAATAGGGAGATGCAAAGCTTCAGCACTTCAAGACTAGCTTGCCATGGATCTGAGCAAGCTTTTATAGATGGGGAAGGAGGGAGTTGGGATCCCTATTGTTATGGGATTGGCCCTATCAACAAGGAAGGTTCCATAGAAGGTGGCAAAACTACTTCCCTTCCATAGAACTCCCGTAGCCAAACCTCCCAACTCAAGATAGGCAGTGGTTGTGAGTTTGTTTGAACTCAACTTCCGCCGTCCATATATAAAAAACAGTCCCTAAAATGGGTGGCGCGATTGCTGCTCTATGACAGAGCGCCAAGTGGCGCGACCTCTTTACAGTATTTCCCTGAGTGGCGCGAGTACTGAACTGTCTACCCGCGCCAATGCAAAAAGAGCTGTTTTTTCATGGATTTTGCAAGGAGATGTCTCAAGGGGAAATGAAGCTCATACTCAGAGGGATGCAATGATGATGTTTTCAGTGCATGACAGTGTTCACAGGTCACATTATGGGTCCTCCATTGTGCGGGACGGGGAATGGTAGGGACGGTGACAAATTGCTGTGTAACAACAAGGTAAAATGCTGATGAGCCACTTCAAAGAAAAGGTGCCAAAACCAACTTCAGCAGCAGATTACATCAGAACAAATTTTGAAGTTTTAGCAAAGGAGATTCATCCCCTGGACCAGATAGATCTACACAGACAAACTGGGGAAATGGTTTATTCTACTCTCACCAACAAGGCCATGGCAGCCTTAACGCTGCAAGATTCTTTGAATAACACTACTGCACAATTGAAAATTGAGAAGGCCTCCTCACAGGCCAAGGATAATAGAATAAAGTCTCTAGAAGAGATAATCATTGGTTTGGGTCACAATCCAAAAGACATTAAAGGTATTGAGGCATTGGTAAAAAAGAAAGAGGATGATATAGCTGCACTCAGAAAACAACTAAAACTACCAGCCTCTAGGCACCCTCAGACCCAGGAAGTTATAAAAGGAAATTCACAGGAAGAAATGATGGAGTTGCTCCTGAATATGACTGAGCGACTAAATGAAACAGAGAAGGAGTTGGAAAAAGCATTGCAGGAACAGGAAATTATCAAGCAGACTTCAACAACAGGTACTACAACAGCGGGACAACAGATACAGCCATCTCAGGTGAACACTTCTGGCTTAAGTTCCGAAGACTTAATAAAACAAATGGAGAGTTTGCAACTGAGGGTCACAGAACTCCAAGAAACAAAATTGCAATTAACAAAATTGGAGGAAAAATATGACACATCTAAAAAGACAGCTGCTGATAACACCAGAGAGATAAAAAGATTGGAAAAATTGGTTGAGGCTTTGGAAAAGGATCTTTCTTTGGAAAAGCCTCTAAAGGAAATAAATGACATTCTTTGGAGTAACATCATAGAGTTAATAAAGGTCATATGGCCCTCCATTCAAGCTATCTTTGAACAAAATGAGCTGGTTAAAATTGCCCAAGAAGAAATAAACAGGACCAGAAATGAATTAAGAGGCAGGCCTGAGCAGGCCAATCAGCTCATTCAATTTTTGAATTCCAGAACAAAGCAACATCTTGCATTGTTAGGAATTGATGACAGGACAGGTGCAGTTTTGGAAGCAAAGAGAGTTTTCACCAAGAGGACTTTCATGCAAAATTTAGAAAGAAAGTGTACAGACATTTTGGTTGATATCAACGTTTTCAGAGAGAAATTTCAAGCTTTGCTGGATAGTGGGTTACCAATTCCCATGCTCACAGAAGATCAAATAGTAGACTTGGAAACCTATGAGAAGAGAATAAAGGCTCATGCTAAAAATACAGCTGTTTGTTCTACTAGTTCGTCAGAATCTGCATTACCAACTGGGAAAAGTATCTATGACAAAGTGAGGAATTTATTTCATCTGGAACATGAAATAAAATATCTATTTCCGAATGAGCCCACCTTTTATAAACTTACTGAAGCAGATGAAACTTTAAGAAAGCTCAGAAGAACTATGATACCAGATGACCAATGGTGGAAAGAAATTTTGGAAATTCTATGAAAGTTGTTTTCAGGATGAGAATTTATCTTTACTATCAAGTAAATGGTAAAAACAGGAAAACAGATGAAAGAGTATCAGGTAAAAAGGTTAAAGAGTATCCGTGAAAATAAAGAGTGTCCAACAAGTCAAAAAAATACTGCAAGGGACAACACAGAGCCCTATTTTAGCACTTACCTCCAGCACGTCCACGAAGAAAGGAACAGCACATCGGCAGTTACACATTATTCTATCCACGAGACCATTTGTCTCTTGTTTGTTTGTAAATAATGCTTTAAGTCAGCCTAGGTTATTGGCTAAGTTAGTGTAAGATTGTTTTAGATTATTTTGTGTATAAATAAACCCTCAAAGAGAGTGTTGAGGGTGGATTCTATTACTCTGCTGTAACATTGAGAGTTTCGGAATAAAAGCTTTTGGAGAAATTTACTTGTGGCTTGTTGGATGACGATTTGAAAGCACTGGACTTGTTGCAGGATTCATGTGTTGGACTACAGTTCAATAAGTGTTTCTACCTTTTGTCTGAAATTTTATATTAGCTTTTAATACCATCATATCCATTTCTGAATAATTTACATAAAAGATTGAAACAGAATTTGCTTAATTGTACTCTGTTTTCAAATGTGATTGTTCTTAATGTTTTCTTCTAAATTAGCTATAAGCATGAATTCTTAAATGCTCCTGCTTTGCTAATTTAAACATTGTTGATTACTATAATAAAGAAGCCTTCATTGCTCTTTGTTTGTAGTCATTTCACTTCTTTCTTCTGAACATGGTGAAAGATTCTTAGTTGCCTTTCATCCCTTCAGGATCATCCCATCCACTTTAAATTTTAAGGATTGTTCTCTGTCTAGCTATCTTGCCCTGTAATACCATCTTGTGCCTAGAATAGAAATCCAGTAAAGCCATCCTTTGACTCCATAGCCCAATGGACTGAAAGCTCTCAACCTTGCCCTTAGTTTGTGGTTTCCACCATTTTCCAAAAACAAACTTGAAATCTATAACTAGCCTAAAACCTTCCAAGAACAAAGATAAATTATAAAGAGAGAGCCCTCTCTGGATGCAGATTGGCTAGATTCTGCATCCGAAGGTTGGTTTGTGGTTACCTCGGGTATACTTTCCTCTTACACAACTTCTAGGAAAACTTGAGTGATAACATAGTGGCGACCATACTGGGGATCTGAATCATTTTATTGATACTATTGTTTGATTTATAAGCTATGGACAGAGTCTGAAGATCAGCCAGGAAGCCTTTGAAATTGCTTTTTCTCTGCAAATGCAAAAGTAAATAAAAGCTGCTTCAGTCTATCTCTGATTTAGCTTATATATTGAACCTTAGTTTCAAAAAATTTCAATCAGACTCTCTAGTTTAACATATCTTTGAGAAAATCTTAATCACATATCATTATTTCTTAAAGAATTTGTAGAAGTTGTATTTATTTTTCAATTAAAATCCAAAAATCCAAAAACACATAGTCTAAGAAAACTGGCTTCAGAAAGGATTCGACATACTAGGTCAAACCCTGACCCCAATCCACCACCAATATTTAAAAATCCTAATCTGATTCCTAGGATTCTTAGAAGACAAGGAAGTCAAGAAAGTTTTGAAAGAGGAAGTCAAGAAAGTACAGGAAGTTCTAGACCACTTTCTAGATTTGCATCTTGTCCTGTGAAAATTATTTATATTGATGACATTCCTTTTGATGCACGATTTGAAACATCTTTGTTTGTGAATTTTTCTGAGACTGAATTATCTAGATTAGTTCCAGATCCTTTGTTCTTTGAGGATTTCCAATACAGATTTGTTTCACATCATCTTGACAGAGAATTGCATAACTCTATTCAGTCTGAGCAAACCTTTGAAGAAAGCTCAAACATTTCTGTGATTACTGAAGCATCTCCAAGCTCAGTCACTTTTCCTCAAACTTTTCAAACACCTGTTAGACCTCCATCTCCACCTGTTAGACCTCCATCTCCTCCTGTTATACCTCCATCTCCTCCTGTTAGACCATCGACTCCTGTCACTCCACTTTATCTTCCAATGGCCAATCGATATGCCCCTTTACAGTTACCAGCCAACCCTCCAGCTTTACCTCAGGACTACCAAAGTAAGATCACACCTTTTGACGGATCAGGTACCTACACAGCTCAACAACACCCCAAAAGGATGACAGATTACTTTGAGTTTTATGAGATTGATACTGATAATATCCGTATGAGAATTTTCGTACAGAGTCTTACTGGAGAAGTTAGAACTTGGTTTAGGGCTCTTACCCCGAACAGTATTGCTGATCTAGAAGCTTTGTATAGGGAATTCTTGAACAGATGGGAGAAAAAGAAGGATCCTCTCCAGATCCTATCAGAATTTGAAAAATTAAGAAGAAGACCAAACAAAACCGTGCAAGATTACATCATAAGATTCAATGAATCTTATAATGCGGTTCCTCAAAACCTAAGACCCCCACCCAACAACGTGTTGGTTAAATTTCCAGATGGTTTTGACTCCGATATAGCTTATTCCCTCAGGGAAAGAGCTCCTCAAACACTAGAGGAAATGCAAAGCATAGTGGTGAGTGTAGAAGCAAATCTGATATAAAAAACGAGCCAGAGCTAGGGCAGAAAGAAGAATGCCTATGAATGAAGAACCTTCAGCTTTTGAAAAGAAGCTGGATGTAATCATTAAAGGTATGGAAAGATTAGGTGACAGAGTGGAAACCATTGAAAGAAAGTCTTCTACTGACAATCATAATGTTGCAAGAAACCCAAACTTTAGGAGGAATCTGAACCAAAATATTGGAAAGAATGTCCCTGATCAAAACATTAGGCCACCTTTCCAAGAAAACTTTGTTGAAGGTTCAACCTCTGAAGAACCTGCAGAAGATGTAGAAATAAACAATGTAGATGAGGACAAAAATGAACCAGAAGTCTTCCTATCCCAGGATGATCAAGAGAATCATATCCTTGAAACATTCCAAACTCATTCAGGTGAGACTTTTGATTTCAAAGAAGGCTATGACACAACAATCTACGAGGTTCATAAACAGTACAACTTGAGAAGTAGACGGATAGATGTACCAGAGAATAGCAAACAGAAAACCACAAAACAAAATTTCAAAGGTAAACAAAACATTCCCCCTGTACAAAACAGTCCCCAAATACAAATTTTGTCTAGGATAACTCCCAATTCTTCAAATCCAATAATTGAGGATGTCTCTAACAACCAACCAATCAATAAACAACAATCCAGTACATCTCCTCATATAGGAAATGTATAAGAAATAGTAGAAGTTAGTCCTGAAACATCTTCAAAACAAAACTTCATTCATGAAAAAGAGAAAAACATTGAAGACCCAAAAAACAGAGAAAACCCAACTGTGCAAAACACTAAAACTCAAACAGAAAAACCCTTCAATCTAGAGGCTGAAATAGGCAAACTTAAGATAGTTGTTCCTTTATCAGAATTGGCTAAACATGATGTCTATAGGAGTCAGATTTCCAAGTCCCTAAACATTAATATTACTGGATTGGATGATTCAGTAAACATTCTTGATGATCAACCCAAACTTCTTTTTGGCCCTGAGGTTAATGGCAAACCATAAAGTGGAGGAACTCCTCCATTTTATGTAAGCCTGGATGTTCATGACAAGATACTCCATAATGAAATGCTTGATTCTGGAGCATCTCACAACTTGATGCCAAAAGCAGTAATGGAAAGATTGAATCTAGATATTACCAGACCATACAAAGATTTGTTCTCATTTGATTCCAGTCAGGTAAAATGTTTAGGTTTGATTAAAGATCTGTGTGTCACTTTGGTCCAATACCCTGCTAAGTCTGTTTTAATGGATATAGTAGTTGCTGATATTCCACCTAAATATGGTATGTTATTGTCTAGATCTTGGGGCGCTAAACTTGGAGGATCTATTCAACTAGACATGTCTTATGCAACGATTTCAGTATTTGGTCAGCCTAAAATATTATATAGAGAAACCTTGATGAAGTACTTAGTGAGTAGCCATGAGAAGCCTGAAAACTTCCCTGTTTACTCTGTACATTCTGACATGGATTCTTTTATTTTATACAATGCTGAGTCAAATCTTCCTACTGAAATAGAAGCTCCAGAATTGGAAATCATAAACAAAACCACTGTTAAAATTGAAGAAATCTCTGAAAACAAAGAAACACTAGATGATCAAGAAATACCTGAAAAAACTAAACAACTAGCTCCTGTCAAGAAACACGTTAAAACAATTGTTGAAGATTATGAACATGAAATTCTATGGCATTTAGAGTTTGATGGCTCTGTAAACAAACTAGGGGTAGGAGCTGGGATTTGGTTACATAATGTTGAAAATAATCATGCAGAGGGTCATGCTTATAGGTTGAATTTCAAATGCACCAACAACATGGCAGAGTACGAAGCTCTTTTATTAGGGCTTAAACATGCCAAGCAGTTAGGAGCTATTAGGGTATCAATCATAGGAGATTCCGAACTAATTATTCAACAGATTAATGGAGAATGTTCAACAAAAGATTTGAGACTGAAACAATACAGAGAGACAGTTGTGGAAATTCTCAACACATTTCTACAAGCTCAACTTGCCAAGATTCCCAGGAAACAAAATCTGCATGCCCACAGTTTAGCAATGTTTGCTAGTACATGCAAGTTACCTTTTGACCCCAATCATCAGTTTTCAGCCGAGATTAGGCACGGGCCTGCAATACCAGACAATCTTCTGAATTGGAAAGTGTTTGCGAATAACAATCAAATCAATAATTTTTTGACACTTCAGGATGAGTTTTCTAACTGTAATATAGATGAAGACATAACTATTGATGAATTTGATCAAGGAAAAGAACAAAAAATAGAAATTTCAAGAGAAAATGCAATTCATATGCTGCATCCAACCACATTCACTGAAAAAGACATGCAAAATTTGAAACACACGGAATTTGATGAGATCATAGAAGACGAAACATAAATCATCAATTTAAAAGATAATCAATTACCCAAAGGATTAACTCCTTTGGAAGATCTGTTTGACTCAAATGATATTCCATTTAGACCAAAAATGGAACCTGTTAAGGCTGATATGGAAGAATGCAACTTAGGAACACCAGAACATCCCAAAATAGTCAAGTTGTCCAAATCTCTCCCAAAAGATCAAAAGGTTAAATATGTTGAACTATTAAAAGAATTTCAGGATGTCTTTGCCTGGAGTTATGAAGACCTCAAATCTTATGATACATCCATCATTCAACACACTATACCTTTGAAACCTGACCAGAAACCTTTTAAACAAAAGCTTAGGAGAATAAATCTTGTTTTATTACCCTCAATTGAAAAGGAAATCAAAAGGATGTTTGAAGCAGGGATTATAGCTCCTATCAGATTCTCAGAATGGGTTTCTAACCTGGTACCAACAAGAAAGAAGACAGGAGAAATCAGACTGTGTGTCGACTTAAGAAATTTGAATAAATTTTCTTTAAAAGACAAATATCCTCTGCCGAAAATGGACCACATTCTGCAAAGGGTAGTAGGATCTTCGAGAATATCACTACTGGATGGATTTTCAGGGTACAACCAGATTCTGGTTCATCCTGATGATCAGGATAAAACAGCATTTACCACACCATGGGGTACGTTTAAATATGTCAAGATGCCATTTGGGCTCAAGAATGCGGGAGCTACATTTCAAAGAGCAATGGATATTGCTTTTGCTAAAGAGATACATGATTTTCTGGTTATTTATTTAGATGATTTGACTGTCTTTTCTAAAACAGATCAAGAACATTTAGATCATCTAAGGCAAGTATTTATAAAGTGCAGAAAATATGGAATTTCTTTAAACCCTAAGAAGTCATTGTTTGGTTTGGAAGAAGGAAAGCTCTTAGGGCACATTATTTCTAAAGATGGAATTAGGATTGATCCAGAAAGAATTCAAGCAATTTTGCAAATACCCCACCCCAGAAACATAAAAGAGTTGCAAGCATTCATAGGAAAAATTAATTTCTTGAGAAGATTTATTTCTAGTTTAGCAGAGTTACTTAGATTATTGACTAACATGTTGAGGAAAGATTCAAGCATTGACTGGACTGTAGAAGCCAAACAATCATTCGAGGAAATTAAAATGGCTTTAACAAGGACACCAGTTCTGACCAGTCCTAAATTTGATAGAGACTTTATTATTTTTTCATTTGCTTCTGAACATACTGTTGCAGTTGTTTTACTTCAAAAAGATGACCAAGGGTGTGAAAAGCCAATAACATTTTTTAGTAAAGCACTGAGGGATGCATCTCTAAAATACAATATTATGGAAAAACAGGCTTTTGCATTGGTAAAAGCAATCAAAGATTTCAGAGTTTACATATTATATTCTCATGTGATAGCATATGTGCCTAATGCAGTAGTTAAAGATATTTTGACTCAAGATGGCATATAAGGTAAACGAGGTAAGTGGATAGCTACCATTTTGGAATATGATATTGAGATCAAGCCAACAAAACTTATAAAGGGCCAAGGTTTAGCACAACTTATGACAGAAACCAATTGCCAAGCCTTAGACCTCAATGAGCTGGATAACGAGCAGGAGATGGCGACTCCTCAGATCAGTCAAGATTTCTTAGATTCACCCTGGTACACTGATATAATTCATGTTTTATTAAACCTGCAAGCTCCTCCAGGGTTGTCCAGAACCAAGCAAAGATTTTTAAAAATGACATCTTTGAAATATTGTATTTTAGACAGCACTTTATTTTGGAAAAATCATGAAGGAATCTTGTTGAATTGTCTCTTAAAAGATGAAGCTGATAAAGTGCTTAATGAATTTCATGCGGGGGATTGTGGAGGACATCTCTACTGGAAATCTACTGCAGACAAGATCTTAAGGGCTGGCTTTTACTGGCCAACATTATTTTCTGATGTTAAGAAATTTGTAACAACTTGTCATAAATGTCAAATATTTGAGGGAAAAAGAAAGTTGTTACCTCTGCCTTTAAAACCAATTTCCACAGAAAGACCTTTTCAACAATGGGGGTTAGATTTTATTGGAGAAATTCATCCCCCTTCTTCAGGGCAACATAGATGGATTTAAACTGCTACAGACTATTTCACTAAATGGATTGAAGCCATCCCATGTAGACAGTCTAATGATTCTGTGATCATAGGGTTTTTGAAACAAACATACTCTCAAGATTTGGCTGTCCGGAAAAGATTATAACAGATAATGCTGCTGCATTTAAATCAAAGAAAATGATTAATTTCTGCCATAAATATCATATTACTCTAGGCCATTCAACAACCTATTACCCCCAAGGTAATGGACTAGCGGAATCTTCTAATAAAAGCCTTATCAATATCATCAAAAAATTATTAGAAGAAAACAAAAAGAATTGGCACAAGAAATTGACCAATGCATTATGGGCAGACAGATTTACAACTAAGAAATCCATTGGGACTAGTCCATATGAGTTAGTTTATGGCATTGAAGCAAGATTCCCATCATCTTTAGGAATTCCTGTTATGAAATTACTTCAGGAGGCTCAAGTGGAGCCAAATGACATTCAAAGAAGAATTAATCAAACAATCCACCTGCAACAAACCAGAGAAGAGGTATACCAAAGATCACAAGTCTTACAGGAAAAGCTAAAGAAAATGTTTGATAAAAGGAATAAAGCAGAGGATTTTCAATTGGGAGACAAGGTCCTAAGATGGGATTCTAGAAGAGAAGAAAAAGGGAAACATGGAAAGTTTGATTTCTTGTGGAAAGGGCCTTATATCATTCATACCTTGCAGGGAAACAACACTTACTTTTTGAAGGACTTGGACAATTCAGAAGTTGAAGAAGGACCAGTCAATGGTCGAATGCTCAAGCATTATTTTGATCCAATTTACTAGAGTGTTTTAATGTTTCTAACTTGTACATAATATATTGTTTTCTTGTTTTATTTTTGTTAATGCGGTTTGGATTGGATGGTGAATTCTGGAAGTTGAAGCCCGAAGTGAAGGCCCTAAGCTTCAAGAGTTTCACTATCATATGTAAAATAAAGCTACCAGAAGAAGGAAGATTTCATACTTTCAGTTTGAAAACATTTTGAGGCATCTGACCTGCTGTTCTTGACTTTCCACAAGGAAAAGCCATCCCCAAGTGGAGCCAGTGTTAGCCTCCTATATCAATAGGTTTCATCTTTCATGATTGTCTTGATGGAAGTGCGGAATATGTTCAAACCTTCTTACTTGAGCAAAGGTGTTCCATATTCTTAAAAAACCAAAAAAATCAAAAAATTTAAAAAATGTAAAGAGGGTATACCCTAAAAGAAAGATCAAAGGGTAAAAAAGAATAAAATGGTCAAAAAAGAGAAAGAAATGAACCCCAAGCAAAAAATAGACCAAGGAAAGTGTGCAAATCCAAATACCACTACTTTTTCATCTGTTGTAATAAAGCAATTGTGTGCAGCTTTGCCACATTTCATGAATAAGTCAAACTGTTTAAACTTGGCTTAGTCATATTTCAATTTCATGTTATAGATTAGAGAATAAATATCTAGCCAAACAGTTTAATCTTGGCAGATAAGTAGCTAAGTAGAGTGAATAAAAGGTGCTCAACAGTTTAATCTGAGCCCTTGGATGTAATAAGGGTAGAAATAGATAGATTCATCATGTAAAAAGAAAAAGATTGAAAAGGGTTTGCAAGTCTAAATGCACCCTAATAAAGAAGACAACATGGTAGTGTTAAGTAGATAGGGTAGGTAGATGGTGCTGCAAAGTGTTATCTGATGAATGGTGCTGCTACATGTTGGTTAATCATTTACTTTCATCACAAGTACTAAAGCAGGAAATACATTGGAAAATCACAGCAAGCAAAAGTCAAATTCATTAACTTCCCTTATCATTTTCCCCTCAAAAGTTTTACTAATTTCCCCCAAAAGTACTAAGGTGTTTGGAGATCAAAAGGGCTCAAGGCATTTCCTTGACTTCTGGAGGGACCGGACCCTCGGCCTAATGATCAAAAAGACCTAAGTACTTGAGATAATTCATCATTGTTATCTTCCATTTTTAACTTTCTCCTAAGAAAAATCACATTTTACTTAGGAAACTGATGCATAATTTCATAAAAATCCCTCAAGATAAACTTGCTATTCTAAGAAGTGTTGGAGATAAAATGTTGCAATTTACTTCACAAGTGATCACTTTCTTAGATATGTAAAAATATTTTGAGTTTCCTTGTCCTCTGCCATATTAACATTTAACTTTATTTACTAAATCCCTAGTCAAATACCCTATCCTAAATATATAAATCCCTTTTTATAAATAACCCAAAAACCCCCCTATTATAAAGTTTAACCAAAGTATTTTATATCCCCGCGCATTTAAAATAAAAACCCATTATATGCCCTTTGGTTAAAATTATCAATATGTTATAATCCCGCCCCTATGGTGAATCAGTTGTATTGATTAATTTACTATATAAATAAAACATATGCACGAAAACTTTAAACATGCTAGATGTATGTTTAAATACAAAAATATCAATAAAGTTTCGAAAAAAACCTTGTGCCACCGTGGTCCGTCTACGTGGCATTCCACTTAAGCCAATTCCGCAGCAACCCCTTTTCTTTTACATACGGGATTAATTAAGTCATCTGGACTAATTAACAACCTTCTTCGCCTATTAAAAATTCCCCGGGGTGATTAAATTACGTGTTAAAATCTTTTAAAAACCCGACAGACCCACCTTTGAACCCTCCGCTTATCTCCCCATCGCCCAGCCGTTGGATCAGCCTCCCGCAGATCAATGGCCAGCGTTGATCCCGCTGCCCATCCCGTGTAAGTTTTTTAATCAGCGGGGGATGGGTGGTTTTGAACAGTCAAACCATCCACGTGGCAAGAAACCTGTGGAATCGCTGCCCCTCCGATAAAAACCATCCTCGACCAAAAGCGGTGCGGGAATACCACTTACCGCTTACCGCTTACTGCCGGCTTACGTCACCCCGTACGTCGATGACATCATCACCTCGAAAAAATAAAAAATACTTTTAACTTGCGAATAAAGCCATTTTTCGTGTTTTTCCTGTTCTTTTCGTTATTCTGAAAACGACAGAGCTCCTGCTGCGATTTTCAAATTTTCACTGTAATTGATCATTTCGCCCCAAAATTCTGCTGTGCCCGTGTTGAAGAACAGTCCCGCCATTGCCTGTTACCTGTTAAAGAACCAGTTTCCGTCTAAAAGCAGGTATTTATCCTTTACGCCCCGACTGCAAGTAAAACTCAGTTTCCTTTGTTTTTTTCGTTGAAAAAGTGGTTAAAAATCATCACTGAGTCCTCTCTAAAGATTTTAAACCTGTGAAATTGCTCCCCGACCCTGCAAATTGTTCCAATTTCCTTCATTTCAAGAATTCTGCTCGGCCCGTGAAGAAAACCAAAAACCTCCATTTTTGAATCCACAAGAACCAAAATGGAGGTCCCCGCAGCTCTGAATATCGCCCCATTGAATGCTCCTCACCGTGAATTAGACTATTTACCTCTAATAGATGAAGATTTCCAAATTAAAGACCTGCATTTTGATGAAAGTACCCTATTGAGCTATTTTCGCTGCAGAGACGAATACTCAAAGGGGCAAGATCTTATAGGGTTGTGGGAATCCAATCTCCCAAGGTATCTTATTCCTTCAGTCCTTATTTTCCCAGAAATCATTCATTACTGTCATTCAAACTATGATCCCACACAGAGGGCTGTATTAGCTCCTGATCAAAGTGTTCTGTTTCCCATCACTCCCCAGGCTATCAATGCCATGTTACACTTTGAACCAGACCAAGAATTAGCACCATTGTCCATGGAAGGATTGATTGAGAAAACCAGGCAATTAACCCCAGAAAAGCTAAAATCCATGTGTCAGAATTTCATGTTACCTGAGCATCAGCCAAAAGGGTCTCCCCCTTATGGTTTTTACTATTTCAATACATTGGGAAGGCTCATTGTAAATATAATATATTTTGTCTTAGGATTCAACACCAGTGAATATGTGGATGAAATAACCTTGGCTTTGTTATCCATTTTTACTCCTGGGCAACCTCCTGAGATTAAATATAACTTTTCTTCCTTCATAGCCAAAAAGATCCATGATCAATTCATAAGGCTAGGCACTGAAAAGGTTTTTAAGTACTCCTCAGTTATCTATCATCTCATGATCTACTATCAGTCAGAAAGATTCCCTTTCCCTGTTAAAAAACTTGATGCCAAGGGAAATCCCAGGTCAGTCATATTTTGGTCCCCCATCATTCATTTTTCCTCTGATTCTCCCTACTCCTACTCAGAATTCATTGATCAGTTTGTATATCCTGCAAAAACTCTGTTAACAGGAATTCCTCCCCCAAGACTCAGCAATGAAATTAGAAAGACCTTGCAACTGTCAAAGAGTTATAAAGTTGGGGATTGGTATTTGTATCAAAACCATACAGTCATCAGAATTTATGGATGTGAATTACGTCCATTCAAGTTACCCAGATATGTGCCCATGAGGATTTTTGCCTTGGAATACTTCAGGCAGATGAACAATTCAGATGTGATTCATTTTTGTAATGTAAAGAAGAAAGCTCAGTTAAGGATCAAAAGCCAATTAGGTCCTTTCATCTGCAACTCTAGGGAGGCCGAGAGAGAGGCAGAAAATATATTAGAGAAAAAGTTCCAAACATATTTCCGTTGGGTTCCTTATGACCCAGTTGGTTTTATTTGTGAAAAGAGATTAAAGAATAAATCATCCCCTTATATACACCACAAGATTCCTGATCTAGAACAGTATGCAAATCAAGATGAATGGGTTGAAGGAACACTTGTTGAAGAAGAAAGTGAAGCAGACAAAATGAATAAAATTATGAAAGATGTTGAGAAGAACTTTGACCTAGAAACGTGTGGTCAAATGCAGGTACCCTACATTGGCACATCTTCATCAGCCACCCTACAGCAAGCATTACAGGAAGACAGTCCATCAGTAGCAGCAGAATCCAAGGGTAAAGGAAAGGAACCTGTAATCCAGGTTATTGAAACTTTGGTCGTGGCTGAAAAACCACAGAGTTCCAAAGCACCGGAACAATCTCAGGCTTCTCCCACACCAGCAAAACACATCCAAGTTCCAGAGATGCAAACTCCACTGAATGTGGCAATAGGGAAAAAGAGGCTAGCTCCAGATACCACACCTTCAAAAGGAGCCTCACAGGTTTATCAAGCTAAAAAACACAAATCTGATCCACCTCCAGATGTAGAAATTATAGATGAAGTATTTGATGATGGTAGAGAAGATAGTCAGCAAACAGGCACAGCAAGTGAAACAAACATAAGCCAGAAAGGGATACAAAAGCAATTAAGCACTGAAGTATCTTCTTTCAGACCGCCAAAGACAGACACTGGAGATATTAAAAGAACCTTCATTAATATTAAAACAAAGAATGATCCATTGAAAATGAAGGTATATGATCAGTATATGAAGATGGCTCCCCATAATCAAGAAAGGCTAATGTCAACATTTGACCTTTCACAAGGTAAAATGCTGATGAGCCACTTCAAAGCAAAGGTGCCAAAACCAACTTCAGCAGCAGATTACATCAGAACAAATTTTGAAGTTTTAGCAAAGGAGATTCATCCCCTGGACCAGATAGAACTACATAGACAAACTGGGGAAATGGTTTATTCTACTCTCACCAACAAGGCCATGGCAGCTTTAACGCTGCAAGATTCTTTGAATAACACTACTGCACAATTGAAAATTGAGAAGGCCTCCTCACAGGCCAAGGATAATAGAATAAAGTCTCTAGAAGAGATAATCATTGGTTTGGGTCACAATCCCAAAGACATTAAATGTATTGAGGCATTGGTAAAGAAGAAAGAGGATGATATAGCTGCACTCAGAAAACAGCTAAAACTACCAGCCTCGAGGCACCCTCAGACCCAGGAAGTTATGAAAGGAAATTCACAGGAAGAAATGATGGAGTTGCTCCTGAATATGACTGAGCGACTTAATGAAACAGAGAAGGAGTTGGAAAAAGCATTGCAGGAACAGGAAATTATCAAGCAGACATCAGCAACAGGTACTACAACAACAGGGCAGCAGATACAACCATTTCGGGTGAACACTTCTAATTTGAATTCTGAGGACTTAATAAAACAGATGGAGAGTTTGCAGCTAAGGGTCACAGAGCTCCAAGAAACAAAATTTCAATTAACAAAATTGGAGGAAAAGTATGACACATCTAAAAAGACAGCTGCTGATAACACCAGAGAGATAAAAAGATTGGAAAAATTGGTTGAGGCTTTGGAAAAGGATCTTTCCTTGGAAAAACCTCTAAAGGAAATAAATGACATTCTTTGGGGTAACATCATTGAATTAATAAGGGGTATTTGGCCCTCTATTCAAGCTATTTTTGAGCAAAATGAGTTAGTCAAGATAGCACAAGAAGAAATAAATAGAACCAGACATGAATTAAGAGGCAGGCTTGAGCAGGCCCAGCAGCTCATTCAATTTTTGAATTCCCGAACAAAACAACAGCTTGCATTGTTAGGAATTGATGATAGGACAGGTGCAGTTTTGGAAGCAAAGAGAGTTTTCACCAAGAGGACTTTCATGCAAAATTTAGAAAGAAAGTGTACAGACATTTTGGTTGACATCAACAATTTCAGAGAGAAATTTCAAGCTTTGCTGGATAGTGGGTTACCAAGTCCCATGCTCACAAAAGATCAAATAGTAGACTTGGAAACCTATGAGAAGAGAATAAAGGCTCATGCTAAAAACACAGCTGATTGTTCTACTAGCTCGTCGGAATCAACATTACCAACCGGGAAAAGTATCTATGATAAAGTGAGGAATTTATTTCATCTGGAACATGAAATAAAATATCAATTTCCGAATGAGCCCACCTTTTACAAACTTACTGAAGCAGATGAAACTTTAAGAAAGCTCAGAAGAACTATTATACCAGATGATCAATGGTGGAAAGAAATGTTGGAAATTCTATGAAAGTTGTTTTCAGGATGAGAATTTATCTTTACTATCAAGTAAATGGTAAAAACAGGAAAACAGATGAAAGAGTATCAGGTGAAAAGGTTAAAGAGTATCCGTGAAAATAAAGAGTGTCCAACAAGCCAAAGAAATACTGCAAGGGACAGCACAGAGCCCTATTTCAGCACTTACCTCCAGCACATCCACGGAAAAAGGAACAGCACATCGGCAGTTGCCCATTATTCTATCCACGAGACCATTTGTCTCTTGTTTGTTTGTAAATTATGCTTTAAGTCAGCCTAGATTATTGACTAAGATAGTGTAAGATTGTTTAAGATTATTTTGTTTATAAATAAACCCTCAAAGAGAGTGTTGAGGGTGGATTCTATTACTCTGCTGTAACATTGAGATTTTCGGAATAAAAGCTTTTGGAGAAATTTACTTGTGGCTTGCTGGATGACGATTTGAAAGCACTGGACTTGTTGCGGGATTCATGTGTTGGACTACAGTTCAATAAGTGTTTCTACCTTTTGTCTGAAATTTTATATTAGTTTTTAATACCATCATATCCATTTCTGAATAATTTACATAAAAGATTGAAACAGAATTTGCTTAATTGTACTCTGTTTTCAAATGTGATTGTTCTTAATGTTCTCTTCTAAATTAGCTATAAGCATGAATTCTTAAATGCTCCTGCTTTGCTAATTTAAACATTGTTGATTACTATAATAAAGAATCCTTCATTGCTCTTTGTTTGTAGTCATTTCATTTCTTTCTTCTGAACATGGTGAAAGATTCTTAGTTGCCTTTCATGCCTTCAGGATCATCCCATCCACTTTAAATTTTAAGGATTGTTCTCTGTCTAAGCTATCTTGCCCTGTAATACCATCTTGTGCCTAGAATAGAAATCCAGTAAAGCCATCCTTTGACTCCATAGCCCAATGGACTGAAAGCTCTCAACCTTGCCCTTAGTTTGTGGTTTCCACCATTTTCCCAAAACAAACTTTGAATCTATAACTAGCCTAAAACCTTCCAAGAACAAAGATTAAATCATAAAGAGAGAGCCCTCTCTGGATGCGATTGGCTAGATTCGCATCCGAAGGTTGGTTTGTGGTTACCTCGGGTATACTTTCCTCTTACACAACTTCTAGGAAAACTCGAGTGATAACAGAGTGTAACCTTTTTGTGATATTACTTCATCTTTGATCCAAAATGTTATTTCTCTCGGACAAGAAATAGATGACGCTCGATGAAAAGATTTCCGAATTTCTCAATTGGCAAGACACGTAAAAGGGAAAAGAAGCCAACCTTCCTAGAATAGAGGAAAAACACAAAGAAATCTTGTTTACGTAATGGGAACATCAAATAATGAAAGCCTGAGAGAGCAATATCAAGGGCCAGGAGTATGATGAATAATATCACGCAATTCATAAATGACAACTTATACTCAATCAATCTCATTTCGTATCGTGTTCCCGGGCAGGTTGCCACAAAAGTAAAAAGAAACTGAAAACAGATGGAGAGAAGAAATGGAGAAGAAAAGTCAACAAATCAACAAACTTCAAACAATATCCCTGGGACAGAGTATGTGGACTCATTTAATCAAACCAAACAATCAAAAAATGGCTATCAAATTCCTTTCAAATGCCGTTGATTGTTTAATTCTAACTTTCCGATGCCACCTATCGTTTGGACAGTCGCATTTCGAGATGAGTCATCCACGAGACTCCAAGATATGTTGAAGATTTGCAACTTGGCTTCATCGAGCGAGAGAGAGAAACAATGAATCGGCTTTCATTCTAAGACGACCTTTTCGAGTTTTTAATTTGATAGATTGTAGCGATAGTAGTAGGATTTTGTTATGTAATTTCCTATTTAAATCCCTCTCATGCATTTAGAGAGGGATCTCAAGTTGTAATATTTTTTGGACTTGGAGCTAACATTTCGTACTCCATTCCTTATTATATTTTATGAAGGATCACATCCGGTGATTTTTGTGCTGAAATTATCTTTGAAGTGTTGCATTTCGTACCTTTGGATTTAATTTTACATCGGAGTTACTAGATCAGTGTATCACATTTCATTTGACAATCTTCAAGATGAATGAGGTATTTCTATTCTCGTTCACCGTTGATTTTCTCTCGTTATATGGTATTCGTTTGAAGAATTTGCTATCATTTATATATTTGGTTTTCATAACGTTTCCTTTTTATATATCATTTCTGAGTATAATTGAAATGTTATCTTTTATAAGCATATATAAATGGTATACATGATGAATGCAATATGTTAATATAACTCGTTTAATTTCTTAAATAGAGTTATCTTTATTTGTTTCTGCATATTTCAATTTGATTAATAATACATTTTCATGGTTATTATTAGATTGAAACAATCTTAAGTTGTATTCACATATAATTACCCTGGGTTAGTATTAGAATTTCTTTATCGGTATTTAGCTTAGATTAGATAGTTTTATTTCTGTTAATTTAGTCCCATTTCCACCCATCCAATCCAATCCACTCGATTATAAGGAACCGGTCCTTTAAATCCAATGAGCCACCATCCCAAACGGAAAAGGAGTTTGTCTTAAGGTCCCGACCGGTGGTTTTCCCCAATGTTTGAAGCGAGATTTTCTAGGCTTCAACATTTTTGGCGCTAGAAGGAGGGCCAACTATGAATGGCGAGTAAATCAAAACCTACTGGACCATTCTCGCAGTAAATCACCCTCCACCTCACCTCGTACCTCCCGTTTGCATTCCGAATCACCGAGTGTCCAAACGAGAAGAAGAGGGATCAACTATCACCGCTCAATCACACCCTACTTCGTGAACATTTAAGTCCGGAGTCCCCCGAAGTTCAGTCTATCATCCGAAAACTTCAAGGCTTCTCCATATCACCTCGTGAGATCCGAAGTATCTCAAGGTAGTCGGGACTTCGCAATTCCACCTACCTCATCATCTCACCAGACTTCAAAGCGAAAAACTTGGCATTGAACCGAAATTTGAGTTACCTTTACCCCCGAAGGAAAAGGGAAAAAAAGAACATCGAAGGTTCCGATAGTGAGACCTTTTCTTCCATCATCTTCCATCTCATCATCTCCGAGTGCGAAGTCAAACACCCACTTCCCCATTACATATTATTGTTCACCGGGTCACCACCTTCAACATCACAACCTCTTCAGCCTTTATTACTACCTCCTCCCCAATCACCTCAAACATCATTTATTCCAACAACTTCTATTCAAACACCGCCAGCTACTACTCTCCAATAGTCGTTCCGATAATGGCTAGACCATGGGCTACTCCAGGAGCGACCAACATGGTTGCACCTTTACATGATTTACTGCACAATCCCGGAAAATGGCTTCCGAAATTTAGTCAGCATCTTAACATCCAAGTCAAGAACATATTAATAACTTTATGTTGGGTCTGTTAATTTGAATGGAGTCACACATGAAGATGTTGTAGTCAAACTCGTTTCCTTACACTCTTCAAGGAGCGGCGAGGATCATGGTACTTCTCATTACCTTCGGGATCCATAACAAGTTGGGACATTTTTTTGCAGATCATTTCTTAACCAAATTTGGAGATGACCGATCAATAGCTACTTTACTCAATGACCTCTCAAATTTGAAAAATAGAGCCCAGAGAACCCATTAAAGATTTCAACGCTAGATTCAACAAACTCTTGAACAAAATTCACACAGCATTCACGACCCAAAGTGAACGTGTCGTAATAGAATGGTACATAACTTCCTTACCCTCAAACATAGCTATTTTCGTAGACGCAGTTGCAAAGCCTACATTAGTCGAAAGTATGAAAGAAGCTATTGCGGTGGAAAAACAAATTACTTCTCCGGAAAAAGAAAAAACGCTCTTGAGGAAAGAAAATCAAAGAAAGTCACTTCAAAGATGATTCAAAGAAAAAGGCCAAAGATCCATATGACATGGAAGGTTTACAAAAAGTTCTTAAAACCATGTCGAATGAAATGGTCGAAATTAAAAAACAAGTAGCCTGAAACTTCTACCAAAAAAACCATTCGAAATTTTAGAAGAAACCAAGTTGAATCTAAACCTCCTAATGCAATCTCTAATGCAAGAATCGGAGGAAGAAGAAGAAGAAGAAGACACATCTTTAATATCATATGAGGAAGATGAGAATGAAGAAATCGCTGAATTACATGGAATGTGGGATTTTATTCTCCCTAATTCGACGGTGAGGTAGAGCAAGAAGCTATGCCTCGTAAGTACTAGGAGTAAATCTACGACGAGCCTATACAAACAAACTCCTAAAAATAAAAACACAACTCCAAGTATCAAAGACAAATCCCCTGCAAAGAAAGCTTCTCCATTACCTACTCAGAATCAGCCATCTTCTTTTAATCCTCCCACATCGACAACAAAGACTTTAGTAGTGTCGGATCCTATGGAATACAACATTGTTGAGGACATGAAAAAGATCAAAGCTAACATTTCCTTACATGAACTCAAAGCAAATTGAAACACCAGCGAGGTTGTTATTGAAAGAATTAAATGCTACACCAATTGCTCCTTTACCAAGCGGTGTAGTTGCAAAAGCAAAGCAAGAGGAACTTGTAAGTCACCGGATAAAGTGGATGCTACTGACATCGTGACTCATTGGGGAAAAGTCAAATTCTCAAACTCCTCCTTTTCTTTTGACTTATGAGATGTACAATAAAAAATCTGCACAATTGTTTGATTGATTCAGAGCTTCTTCCAATATAATGCCTACTTGTGTGTGCCAAATTGAATATCGAACCACGTAAAATCGGCGATACATATTGTTCAATTAGATCGATCCAAAGTTCAAGTTGTAGGAGAAATCAATTCAAGTAACTATCGATTAGCTTCCGATCCTAGAATTGTCCAAAGAATTGATATTTTTGATTGTTGATATTCCCGAATTCTATGGATTAATTTTAAGTAGGGACCGTACTGCGAAACTCAATGGTTATATCTCGATCGATTATTCTCATATGTGGCTCGCCCTACAAAGGGAAACCAAATCAAATTAAAATTGAACGAGAAAAACATATGAGACATACATACTTCGAGTTTGAACAACCTAATGAACCCGTGGCATTCAACAACAATATTCTTGGAGGATATTCACTCGAATCATTTCTTGGAAACTTCAAAGCACCCATATCACCTTTTTTCTGTTAATACTTTTGTTTCTCAAGTGGAAAATTTTTCACAATCTGATTCTTCCGGAATTATAGATACTTCGATGTAATTGTAGATAAGTCAATAGATAAATCTTTGTTTTGGTCATTATATTTTTGATGGATCAAAGTCTAGTGATGGAGCTCGAGCAGGGATGCATTTTAATCGATCCAGATGGAGAGAAACCATCTGTGCCATGTAGGCTAGAATTTGAGTGTACTAACAACATCGCTGTAATATGAAGCCTTGGTTCAAGGACTTTATAAAGCTATAGGGTTAGATGTTAAATACTTGAAATTATTTGGTGATTCCGAAATTGTCATAAAACAAGTTAGGAATACTATTCATTGCCTTTCGAGGACATCTTAAACACTATCAAACCCTAGTACAAGATCTCACCACTCATTTTTTTAGCATTTAATATTTCTCCTATTCCTAGGAATCAAAATACATCGGGCTGACTTGTTAGCTAATGTTGCATCTAAACTCCTACCCATCGAAAGACCCTACGATCTGATAGGTTTTCCGTAGAATTAATTTTTCGTCCATCCGTCCCGGACAATGTCACAAATTGGAGAGTTTTTCTATCATGATCATGATATTTTAAATTTCATGACTTCGGAGAAATCATATGATGATCAAATTATTGATGAAGAAGATCATGATTTACAAATTGCTTCAAAAGGTAATGAAAATCCCATTCCGAAATCCGTTGTTAAATTGGAGGACTTATATGATATTAAAGACAGATTCAAGAAAGTCAATAATACCAAGCTTCAAAATTCTACTTTGAAGTTTGAATTAGTGAATCTTGGTTCCGATTCCAAACCTCAAAATGTTAATTTAGGACTTAATTTAACATCGTAAGAAAGGAATGCTTTCATTAAACTCTTGAACAAATATAAATAATGTTTTCGCTTGGAATTATGATGATTTAAAAAACATATGATACTTCGATTATTCAACACACAATTCCAATGCTTCCCGATATTAAACTCTGTTCAACAAAAACTAAGGAAAGTTCATCCAAATCTCAAAGGACAAATCAAATCGAACTTAATAAACTTTTAAAAGCCAAAATCATTTTTTCCTGTCGGACACTCCAATTGGGTTTCCAATATGGTACTCGTAAGGAAGAAAAATGGTGATATAAGAATCGTATTGATTTCAGAAATTTAAACAAGGCATGTTTAAAAGACAATTTCCCATTACCAACTATGGAACAGATTCTTCAAAAGGTAGCTGGTTCCCGAGCTTATGTCCTTTCTTGATGGATTTTCAAGCTATAATCAAGTCTTAGTTCATCCGGATGATGATTGAAAACAACTTTCGTAACAAAATGGGGAACTTATGCTTATCAAAAAATGCCTTTTTGGATTAATAAATGCGGGAGCAACTTTCCAAAGAGCCATGGACATAGCATTTAAAGGTCTGATCAATAAATCAGCTTGTTGTTTACCTTGATGACATAACAATATTCTCAAAAAAGAGAACCAATCATCTACATGATCTAAAGAAAATATTTGAAAGATGTAGGAGGTTTGTTATTTCCTTAAATCCAAAGAAATCTTTCTTTGCTTTGGATGAAGGAAAAATTTTAGGATTTGTTGTGTCAAAATATGGTATATACATTGATCCGTGATAGAGTAAAAGAGATATCTGATATTTCTTTACCTCATAACAAAAAATCCATGCAATCATTTCTTGGACAGATCAATTTTGTAAAAAGATTCATTCCCCGATTTTTTCTTTAATTGTTTTACCTATGCAAAATATGATCAAGAAGAATTCGAAGCATTCAAATGGGGGCATAAAGAGAAAGAAGCCTTTGAGGCAATCAAACAGATAATCATTAATGCACCAGACATTGAGTACCCCAGATTTTTTTCCAAAGATTTTATTGTGTATACCTTAGCCACGAGACATCCTATGCGAACTGCTTTTAACACGTACTCAATGACCAGAAAATTGAAGCACCAATTTCTTTCTTTAGTTCAAATCGCAAGGAGCGTCGAATCGAATTATTCCGATGTTGAAAAACAAGCCTTTGTCGTGTTCAAATCAATCAAGCATTTCAGACCTTTTCTCTTAAAAACTCATACTAAAATCATTGTCCCATTCTCTGCAGTGAGACAATTATTAATTCAGAGAGAAGTAGGAGAAAAACGAGCTAACTTGGTAACAACTTTACAAGAATATGATGTTGATATTAAACCAGCTAAGATTGTTAGAGGACAAGGTTTTTGCGGATTATTAGCGGGAGCTCATAACATACCGAGAAAATGAAGATTCAAATCAAGATATTCAAGTAAATCGGATAAGTATTACGGATTCTGAATCTCGATGATGCTTGATCTCATCTATTACTTGAAAAATGGGTATGCTCCTTCCGATCTCAACTATAAGAAAAAACGTGTTTTAAGATTAAAAGCTATTAAATATGAGATCATTGATAATGTGTTATTTAGAAAAAATTATGATTCAATTTTATTAAGATGTCTTGAAAAGATCTGTAAAAAGGTTTTGCGAGGAGTTGCATGATGGGACCGACAGGAGGTCATTTTGGAGGTGATACCACGACTCACAAAATAATTCGTGGTCAGGGCTATTATTGGCCTACCCTTTTTAAAGATACACATGACTATGTAAGAAAGTGCAGAATCATCAAATCATAGTGGAAGACAAAGGAAACCAGACTTTTTCCTTTGCAACCGGTAAGTATTGAGCAACCATTTGAACAATGGGGGGCTTGACATTATTGGTGAGATAGTACCTCATTCTTCCAAGCAAGCACAAGTACATTCTTACTCGCAATCGATTACTTTACAAAATGGGTAGAGGCAATCCCTTTGAAGGTAGCCAATTCGATGCAATTATTGATTTCATAGATCAGTTTATCATAACCGAGTTTGGAGTACCTCAAGCTCTTGTCTTTGATAATGCATCTTATTTTTTCTCAGAAACAGCTTAATAGAATTTGCGAGTTAAAAGAGGTTTTAACTCAAATATTCAAGCAAATTATTACCCACAAGGTAATGGTTTGGCTGAATCCACCAACAAAAATCTTATCAAAATTATTAAAAGGACTATTGATCAAAATCAAAAGAATTGGCATAAATCTTTAATCTTTGCATTATGGGCTGATCGTATTATTGAAAAAAGCTTCAATAGGAACTTCACCTTTTAATTTAGTTTATGGAAAAGAAGTCGTGATACCATCAAATTTAACTCTTCCATCATTAGCCCTAGTACAATTTATTGAAGAAAATCCTTCTTCATCCATTCAATTGAGATATGATCAAATCCTTAAATTAGAAGAAGAAAGAGATAAAGCTAAAATTGTTCATGAAAAACATCGAGCATCTTGTAAAATCTTCTTTTGATGCAAGTTCTACCGGCTCAAAAAATTTTGTCAATTGGTAATCTTTTTCTAAAATGGGATAAGGCACATGAAGAAAAAGGTAAGCATACCAAATTTCAGAAAATGTGGCTTGGACCATTTCGGATCTTTGAAAAGATAGGCTCAAATACATTCATGCTCCAAGATCTAACGGGTAAGAGAGAATCTCTTCCCTCGTAAATGGGCTTATCTTGAAGAAATTCTTTTCATAAGGAGGTAACCCCTTCTTAAATCGTACATATTCCTTTCTCGCAAAGTTTTTAATTGTTTTTTGCAAATAAAGGTTGTTAGTAAGTCTCTAATTGATCTTTGCTTTACTTGATGGAAAAAAATTCTTAAGAAGAATATTATAAATATTTATTTGGTGTAAATGAGAATTTTTTAAAGAAATGATTATATGATTTTGATAGTTTTAAATAAGGTGTTAAACTTTGAAAGATTATACCAATTATTTGCATGATCTTTTTGAAAAACTTGAGGGAAATGTAAATCATTATAAGTTTATTAAGCAGAGAAAGGTTATCTATAAAAGTAAAGATTATTCAAGTCTTGGTACTCAAAAAAACTTAGAAAATTGTCATCCATTGATTCTTAAGGATAAAACTAGTTCACCCCATTCATTTAGGTTGTGAATTTTTAGAATATAATTCTAAGAAATTATGTTAAAATTTTTAAGAGATAAGAGGTCTCATCATGAGCCGACTTACCATATTCATAAGAAATAATAAACTCGATATTACCAATATCGCATATCAAAACGAAGGGGTAATGGCTTATAAATATAAGACAATGGGTCTCATCACGAGCCAGCTTTGTTCTGCTTTAATTATAACTATTGAATGGCATTGTTATCAACTAGCTACCAAACCCGAACAATGGCTCTTAAAAAATAAAAAAATAAATAAAAGACAAAAACATGAGATAATATGTCTTATGAATTTATCTTTTTAAAAAAGTCATAATCTTAGTTGAATGGGACAATGAATAGTTAATGGTTAAAAGGTAACCCCGTCGAGACTATGAACGTTTGCAGCAGCAGAGAGAAATACCTATGACAATAGAGTATATTATAAAACCAAACTTGGAGAAATCCACTTACTTCATTATTAATACCAATCAAAGCTTAGGATAACTCAAAATGTTTTTATTCTCAAGAAACTAGAAAGAAATTGTTAATAATTTTTATTCTTTTTCATAAGTTAGATTTTACTTTTGATTATCCTAGGATAATTTTCATTATCTTTAAAATCTTTACTTACTTAAAATATAGTATTCATTTTATTTTTCGTAGATAACTGGTTCCTTCGGTGAATCGCCAATTGTTGTACTATACAACAACCCTCCCTTTTTTCTTAAAATTTTAGAAATAAAATTCATTTAGAAATAGGTCCCTTTCTCTTTTTATAGAAATAAAAGACTTGGAAATAAAGATTCATTGTTTTGAAAAAACTCATCTTTTGTTTACTAAACAAATTCAACATTCAAAACTTATGATCCGATCCAATATACAAGGCCTTATCATAAAAAAACAAATCAAGTTTAAAAAGTCCAATCGCAATCGGAGAATCGGAGATAACCCTTAAAAGAAGTTTCATATACTTATTTCAAATCCTTCGATGCGATTAGTTCGATCGGAAATCTTCAATCGCTAAGAGTTTAAATTTGCTTATTTATATAACGTCCGGTGCGTATGCGCTCCAGATCGTAATCGAATAATCGGGATATTCTTTAATAAACTCTTTACTAGTCAATTAAAATTCCCCGATCCGACGCGCGTTATTACAATAAACGCTTTCAAAAGAAAAATCAAACATTTGTTCGTTTAAAATCTTATATGGTAGACCCCACCATTAGAAATCGGAAAAAGTTTTCAATCGGAATCGGCCAATCGAGAAAAACGTATTGTGATGTTTATGTGCCATTTGAAAATTTTCGATGCGATTGATAAATGTCATTTATTACATGCGAAAAGTTCGTAATGGATGAATATTTTAATATTTCACAAGCGCCAAATCTCAATTTGTACGAGGGCATTCAATAACAAATCAAATGAATATTGTTAATGATTTGGTTTTTAATACGTGAGTGTGACCCAAAAGGAACATTTACGCGGTATACGAAACAAATAAATAAGAAATCATAAGTTCATAAATCATCCCGTTTGAGTTGCTTGTTTGTCACGATCGAGAGTTTATTGTCTTGCGAGCCAAATAACACTAAGCCCTTTCATTCACGTACAAAGGGAAGCAATAGCAAACGCAGAAAATGTCGAAGAGAGCAAGAATAAACAAGACTCGTCGTTCCGGGCTTAAGTTTGTTGAGACTCCTACGGTTTCAAAAGAAAAGCCCACAAAACTAAGATTAGTCACAGATACATCATGCCGGGGGCTTGGGAGTATGACGTGGGAAGGAGTCTACAACCTATTAGAAAGAGAAAACCCCAAGGTCACAAGTGGAAAAGGCATCGAGCTCCAGACGAAGATAGCTCGTATTCCGACTGCGAGATCACCGAAAAAACACTTGCAAATTCATTTTTGCATCGAATTGCAGACAGAGCGAGCATCATGCCTTATTATGATGCGGTTCGATGGGTTATTGACGAAGTGTGAAGATACAAGACGAACGTTTGTTTCAGACATCCCGGAGTGTCTTTTGGCTCGTTTAAAGCAGAAGACCTAAAGGCAATGTATCACCTTCCGGGACCCTGCGTAAGGTGTATAACAAGGAGTTTATCAAAGACTTTGCCGATAATAACAAAGTCCAATCCGACCCTATCGAGATTGGAAGAAAAATCCGGAGAAGCACCGAAATGAAGCGTCCGGTATGTATTCCAGTAGATTCCCTTTTTACCTCCGTATTGCTATGCCGCATGCCATGATGTGTAGATTATTTGGCAATGATAATTCAAGCTAGGTTTTCTATACAAATGGTCCCATTAATCCTAGTCGCTAGTCAATTCCGACATCATGGATTGGGTTGTTATTCTTTCTCGATAGAATGGCCAATAGGATACTTGAGTATAGACAAGAAAAAACCATTGGAAATTCCACTCCCTTTTTCTTTTGTGCCTATATTCTTGATGCTCTTTGTTTTAATTCGAGTTTCCCTTATTTGGATGGAAATGGACTCCCAAAGACCCTACCCCCAATTCATATTTATCATAAACTACTTTGGAAGGTTCATTTCCAAGATAATGTATATAGAATCTGCCATGGTTTCCTTATCCCTATTTTCAAAACCATTTTTAATCGCTTTCCTCCTAGATTCTCTCGATAAAGCTAAGTCCGACTTATCCGCAATAGGAGATTGGTTTGGGGAGGAGAAATTTACATACATCGTAGTTTTTGGTAGTATTGTGGAACCACATGTTCTTCCTCTTATTGTTCCGGACAAACTTCTTGCTCAAGAAATTTCCTATCAATTAACGAGTTGAAGGAATATCTAGGTCTTTTGAATAACGGTAAGAAGAGAATGTGGCCTCAATTCCCACTCAATTGTGGTCGGTTTACTTTAAATGACTTCAAGCATGTCGAAAAAGAAGTCTCCAAGATAAAAGGTTGTAAATTTGCAACCATTCCTAGAAGACAATATGATCCGCGACAGGGATAGCCTTTAATGTTATTGCTTCGGTTTCAATTGCTCGATTTGAGCATGAGCGATCCGTTTGATGATTTGTTTGTTTCTTTGGATAATTTTCCTCAAATTTATGACTTAGCCAAGTCTAAATTTCAAAAGGAGGAAATGAATAAATTTTTGTTATTCGAAGCGTGAGATTGTTAAGAGTTCCTCTGGACCAATTAAGAATTCCAACACAAGGGACGAGAGACGGAAAGGTACATCTAGCAAAATGCTCGGTGGAAACATCTACTGGAAAAGTCATTACACACCGATGCATTAACCGACCCAACTCGTACATACTAAAAAAGGTGGTCGTTGTTGGCAAGCCCCGATGCCCAAAAGGGAAATACTAATGATAAATCCGATCAAAATGCGGGTCGCCAGCTCATTGCTCAAACAACGAGAAAAATGCACAAGTACTCGATGATGATGTGCATAATCAAAAAGGTGGATCGGATAGAAAAAGCAACGAGCGTAACATAGATACGGAAAAAAGGAAAAGAAACAACTAAGGAGATTATAGTTTACTGCTGATCTTAATGTTTCTTCTCGATTATTAAAACAATATGATCAATTCGCTCAACGAAAATCGGGATTGCAAGATAAAGATAAAGAACAAATAGAGCGAGGATGTTGAAATCATTCCCGAACATCCGACAGGCATGATTGTATTGAAGGTCGAGGAGATCCCTCCCTTAGATGTATTTTTACAGCTCCAAACATAAGGCATGTTGTTAGAAGACAAAGAAAAAAGAAGAAAGACAAAATAGGACATAAGTTTTCTACTCCATCGGAAGAGTTTATGAATATTGTTTACAAAAAAAATGAGGTGAATCCATCCGAAGACCTCACAAAATTGTCCCAGTATGCGGGAGCTTATAGTGTCTGCGACGATGGATAAAGTCTGTAGAAGTTTCTCGGATGATAACTCGGAAAGATCTCCACATAGCTTCACTTGAAGAGCAAGCTAAGGAAAGTCGCGCAACAAATTACCCAATTGCAACAACAAATACAAAATCGGACACTCGAGTCCAAAGAATTGGAAAAACGACTTATTTGAAAAAAAAGAAGAAAGTTGATGAACAACTCTTAGGTAAACAACAACAACTCGAATGAAGAAATTTCCAAGTTACAAAGTCTCGTTACAAAATGAGAAAAATGCAAAGATGGTACAAGAAAAGGAATTTCAAACAACTTTGGATAATTTTAAAGATTTCCCGAAGTTAAGTGAATTCAAATCGAAGCCCTTGAGGCTAATAAACTATTGTCTCAACAATTGAATGAATTTTGTGCAAATCTACACGGTGCATAACCTTTTTGTGATATTACTTCATCTTTGATCCAAAATGTTATTTCTCCTCGGACAAGAAATAGATGACGTTGATGAAAAGATTTCCCGAATTTCTCAATTGGCAAGACACATAAAAGGGAAAAGAAGCCAACCTTCCTAGAATAGAGGAAAAACACAAAGAAATCTTGTTTAAGGTAATGGGAACATCAAATAATGAAAGCCGAGAGAGCAATATCAAGGGCCGGGAGTATGATGAATAATATCACGCAATTCATAAATGACAAAGCCTATACTCAATCAATCTCATTTCGATCGTGTTCCCTGGCGATTTCACAAAAGTAAAAGAACCGAAAACGAGATGGGAGAGAAGAAATGGAGAAGAAAAGTCAACAAATCAACAAACTTCAAACAATATCCTCGGGACGGTATGTGGACTCATTTAATCAAACCAAACAATCAAAAAAATGGCTATCAAATTCCTTTCAAATGCCGTTGATTGTTTAATTCCATAACTTTCCGATGCCACCTATGTCGGGACGATATCGCATTTCGAGATGAGTCATCCACCGAGACTCCAAGATATGTTGAAGATTTGCAACTTGGCTTCATCAAGCGTAGAGAGAAACAATGAATCAGTTTCATTCAAGATAGCCTTTCAGTTTTTAATTTGATAGATTGTAGCAGTTAGTAGTAGGATTTTGTTATGTAATTTCTATTTAAATCCCTCTCATGCATTTAGAGAGGGATCGCGAAGTTGTAATATTTTTTGGACTTGGAGCTAACATTTTACGTACTCCATTCCTTATTATATTTTATGAAGGATCACATCCGGTGATTTTTGTGCTGAAATTATCTTTGAAGTGTTGCATTTCTGTACCTTTTGGATTTAATTTTACATCGGAGTTACTAGATCAAAGTATCACATTTCATTTGACGCGTCTTCAAGATGAATGAGGTATTTCTATCACGTTCACCGTTGATTTTCTCACGTATATGGTATTCGTTTGAAGAATTTGCTATCATTTATATATTTGGTTTTCATAACGTTTCCTTTTATATATCATTTACCCGAGTATAATTGAAATGTTATCTTTTATAAGCATATATAAATGGTATACATGATGAATGCAATATGTTAATATAACTCCTGTTTAATTTCTTAAACGAGTTATCTTTATTTGTTTACGCATATTTCAATTTGATTAATAATACATTTTCATGGTTATTATTAGATTGAAACAATCTTAAGTTGTATTCACATATAATTACCCGGGTTAGTATTAGAATTTCTTTATCAGTATTTAGCTTAGATTAGATAGTTTTATTTCGTTAATTTAGTCCCATTTCCACCCATCCAATCCAATCCACTCGGTTATAGAAAGCGGGTCCTTTAAATCCGAGTCGGAGCCACCATCCCAAACGGAAAAGGAGTTGTCTTAAGGTCCCGACCGGGTGGTTTTCCCCAATGTTTGAAGCGAGATATTTTCTAGGCTTCAACACGTCCTGAATTCGATGCAACTCATTTTCGTGAAAAATCGACACCGTATCTTTGCTCGTGAAACACGTTCTGTGCATTTTTCTAAACAAGCAAATTTTGTAAATTGTATAGTCATGGAGCCTAGTCAGTAGTCACGTATGCTGACATGGCATCCCGACTATGTATGTTAATGGGCGAGAGTCAAATTTTGGTCAATTTCCTGCGGCTAATGAGAGAATTCCAAGTGGCGGTTCTTGAATGGTTCGAATATTATGGTGTGGTGGGAAATTTTCATTGGTTACAAATTGGGCCAATGAGGAGGAGGCATGTGGCTTAGCCTAGGGCCACCACGTGTCCCCCTCATGGCGGTGTAAAATTTTGGTTGATGGACCGAGAGGGACGAGGCGGGGTCTAACACGAGACCTCTACCGAACGAACGCGCACACATACCATCTCCCCTACACCATGAGTCTTAACCTTATTGGAACTCGCATGTATTTAAAGGTTACCAAATGCGCCAATGGGGGAGAGGGGGGGTCGCCTCGTGGGGGTCATCCCTCAAGCCATATGATTGTGACACCGGAACCACAACGGAGCGGGAGGTGCGTTTAACACTAAGAAAATTTAATTAACCCCATAATCTTGCTTAATTAGCGCTAATCCTGGTTTTAATTCCGTAGCAGCGCTGATTTTCAAAACTGCTATGAAACCGGCTCCCAAAATAGAAGAAAAGAGAGATCAATGCCTTAGAAAGCATCCACTTCGAGGGGGCAACCTCCTTTACATTACATAAATGAAAAAAATTCTTGGATGACACAAATGACAAAACCTCTCCTTTATATACATAGAGTCCATGGGGTCACAATATAATCCAATCCGACCTAACAATAATAGTAAGGGCAACAACACTACATAATAGTGGGCTATTATGAGGGGCATAATAATAACAATATGGGGACTAAAGAGGTACAAAAAATAACAATAAGGGGCTATACTAACAACAATAAGAATACACTAGTAATATAAGGCCCTAATATTCCCCTCTACTTTTAAAAAAAGTGTTGTCCTAAACGCTTGAGTAGTTCTAGATGCTTCGTATAAAATTTCCATCCTCCCATGTGGAATCATCGGTGGGTAAGTTCTTCCACTTGATGATATACTCAAAGTGATCGATTTCGAAAGCGCGGTCGAGTTCTTGTTTCTCAGACTGCCTCGAGTTCCAATATCGTTTTTCCTTCCTCATCGAGTTACTGCAATATTGTTTGAACCGAGAGTTTTTTCACCTATAACCTTATTTAAGCATGAAACATGAAAAATTGGGTGCACTCGGGAAGACACGAGAAGCTCCAATTTGTATGCCATAGTACCAATATTTTTCAACACCTTGTAAGCACCATAGTACTTTGAGTGATAATTTATTATCCTTCTTAGCTTTCTTGAGGGACATTTGTTTGTATGGTTGTAGCCGTAAAAATACCTAGTCGTCTACATCAAAACTTCTCTTGTTGTGATGTTGATGTGCATGTTGTTTCATTCGGGCCAAATGTAGGTTATCCTTTAAGAGTTGGAGAACTTTTTTGTTGATGCTTGATGTGATCTTCCACTACGCTAAAACTTATAATTCTCTTGAAGATGATGTGATGGATGTTGGATGATATCAATAAAGTGCGCATAAATGGGGTCACTTTTCTGTCGCAGCGTGAAGGAAGTTTTATACTACCATTCGATGAGAGGTAACCAATTGACCGAGCTTGTGTTTGTTTATCGGATACAAAGAAACGAATATGTTATCACACTCAAAAATTTTCAAAATCATGTTTATCCTAAGCCCAAAACCCACGTATATAACCTTTCTGGGGCTTATTATTTTATAAACCCATTTATTATAAAGCCACGGACTTTATGTTATAAACTTTGCACACCCATCAAACAATCGTGTTATATATAACTTATCGTTATATATAATACATATCATATATATAACAAGATCTCGCTCAAACCATTAGTGACCCTCTGTGCCTCATCGCATTTCTCCATCACAAAGTTTTGTTACAATAATCCAATGCCAAACTTAAAAATCACCAATGCGTATATGAAGTGGGACCTATTCTCCGCCACGCTTTCCTTCCATTTCATTTTCATTGAAATCATATAACTTACCCTTTTTTCCCTCCTTTTCGCTTTACCCTTCCACCTTTTCAATTTCATTGCTTTTCATTCCCCCGATCGTTTCATTTCACCGCATCGCATCACATTGGCTTTATTTTTTTGAGCGAGCCACAACATAGTTATTTTAATTGTGATGTGGTAAGTCGATGCCCCACCTCGTCAGCTCTCACCCCACGCTTTACAATCTATTTCAATACTTTTGATATATCGTGATATCACATAAATTCCATAACACTTATCGCTTTAAACCTTTCGACGATTCATAAAACTCGCCATATGCCGGTGGGTCCCTTTTCCCCGGACATCGCAAATTATAAAAGTTAAACTTGTCAAAGCTTATAAATAAAAGCTAAAAGTCTGCGATCTCACGCTACGATCCCGGTCCTCACTTCTTCCATGCCATGTCACTCATCCCCTCCCCCGCTGCGATTTCTCTCCATGTTTAAAGTTTATATCCTACGCGCTTATAACTTAATGCTAAGAGTTGCGATATGCGATGTTGTCTCATCCACTCACCCTCCACATCACCTACCTTCCACGTCACTTCCCCTTCGCATTGAATTGCAGCTTTGTATTCTTTATAAACTAACCAGGTTGCGAAGTGTGATGCTCTTAAGAATTAAAGTTTAAAGGTTTTCAAGTCCGGTATTTTTTGTTTTTCACGCTATTTTGTTTATAAATGGTTTTAACACAACAAGAAGATTTAGGGTGACAAAACAACATAAAGCTCGATAGGTTCAGACAACAAAAGCATTAAAAACTACCGTTCAACAGCGGATATGCACCTACAGGTTCTCACCGTCTATTAGCATATCGGTGAATTGAGGTCCACGCTTTAAATCTGCCTCACCACCTCAAACGACATTAGAAACAACGTAGCACATGAAAATAGGATGATTGTTTCGTAGTTAATTGAGGGAATTTATTCTTTGATGGTGGATAATGACATTCGAGCACCCAACTAATTTTGATGTAATTAAGTCAATAAGGTCACGCTCTCTATCTCATGGAGGTCTTCCTCTCATGGTCGACTTCCTCATGAACATTGAATCTGTCATCTTTTTCCCTTTCCCTTTTTGTAATGCTTTGTTGATGAAGAAGGTAAGTTCCCTTCCACTTTCCATGGAGAAAACACTTGCCTATACCCTCTCTGATATGTTCTAGCCAATGTGCCCATTTCGGCCCTTTTTAGGCTTTGCTTGACCATAGCTACGCTAGGTGACCCAATTTGACCACGAAATGGTGATGATGGTGGTGAAAATGGGTGTAGTAGGGAGTGAGTTTTATGAAAGAGTAGGTGTTGTGGGATGATATGGAGGAATAGAGATAGTAGGATGAGGTGGAGGAGGCCTATCTTCAACATGTTTATCAATAGGATGAGATGAAGAAGGCATATTCTTCGACGATGTTGAGTTTGTGGAGTCAGTGAAGATATCATTGGAAATGAATGTGTCCCATGAAATATGCAATCTGGTTAAGGTGATGGAGGACAATGATATTGATGAGAGAGTGGTGAAAGAGGTTGTTCATCTTCCTGGGTCATAATATCTCCTTTGTACAATGTATTCCATTTGTCTATGCTCTAACGATAGTATGGAATATTAAGCATTTTGACTCTCGTGAAGTGCAAAAGCAGTCTAATATGATATGTATAGATTACTGGAGAACCTTCCTTCACAAGAGAAGTACTTCACGATGATCTTCATCATGGGGTATACCTATCAAGAAGGTATATGAAAGGAAGAACTCTCCTTCTCTCATTTTTTGTACGTTGTTTTGATGAATGGTTCATTATACCTGATCATCCAAGTCTTTAGATTTAAACCCTATTTCACCCATGTTTGGAATCTTAGTGGTAGCAATAATGATATATGTAGATATGGTGAAGGTTACACTGCTAAGGGTCACCGATTGTCTTTGAGTTTTGAAATGAAAAATATGCTCAAAATAGGTGCCGTGTTGAACTCTTTCAATCATATTCCGTAAATCAAGGCAACCAACATATTGAAATAAATGAACGCCATTGGTGAAGCCATCATTTATTTGGTGTTGGTGGGCTCAAGCCTTAAGATTCTTCCTCCTTTTGTATGGCCTTCTCTTGTCTATCACTCCTCTTCCTCCATGTAATATTTGTCTTCTTCCATGGTGTTTTTGATCTAGAAACCCTAGGGACGAGGAAATGAGTGGGGATAGGTAAAATTAGGGTTATTGAACTTTGGGAGGTGATAGTGACGTTAAAATGCTTAGGGAATTAGAAATGATAATTTTATTATAGGTTTGGGTATGGGTACCTATGATATTTGAAATACCCGGGACTTGGGGTTTAGGGGAAAAGGGATTTAGGGAAAGGGATATAGTGTTAGTAGGGGTAGGGATAGGGTTATAGTGATGTCGGAAGGGAATGCGGGGTTTATGGGCATCAAAGTGGGAATGAGGAGATGGGATTAGGGTTTTCAACTAGACAAAATGCCAATTTTTTCATGAAAACAAAAAAACCATGAAATTGATATTTAGGAATGCAAGAATGTGATTAAATGGTCTTACTTACTTGACAAAAAGATGATAAGAGTATTTTTACGTGAGCATTAGAGGAAGTTTGGAAGAGTGTTGAGTAGCTTATCGGGAAAACTAGGCAAAAGCGCAACACCTTAACTTGAAGTGCAACGCCCTTCAACGAAAAAAGAAACATTGTTGTCCAAAAGCATAGTGCTCGCTAAAAAATGCGAGCGCCACCCTCCAAAAAATGCGACGCCACCCAAAACTCAAATTTTGACCATGCAAATGGGTTTTTTTCGAGCTAAGTGAGTGTGAGCTCAGCTGGTTGCAATAGAAAATGAGCTTCTTATTTGTCTTATGGTGGTCTTGATACTTGATGAATTTGATGTTTTGGGCCTTGGGACCCACTTTCTCTTTTATTCTCTTTCACTTTACACTTTGAAACTATATAGCTTTTCTCTTTTTGACTTCCTTATTTACACATTGATCATTTGATGATTGAGAACTCTTTACATTTTTACTTTTGATGCTTTGTTGGCATGTGGAACTGCGAGTTGGAAACTTGGGAACCATGAACCTGAATAAGTCTAATTCTATTTATATAACATAAAAGTACAATACTACCACGACCTCGATTTGAGTGAGCCTAAAAATGTAGGGTTTGATAGTAAAAAATTGCATGGTTCCGGACTCGCCTACGACGGGGATACAGGTCTTTAGAAGCTTGTCTTGCCGCTCACTAGAAACCGACGTTGAGTTCGGATATTATAACCATATAAACAAAAAATTGACCTATGAAGATAACATTCTTCGCTTTCAACAAAGTAGATCTAAATGAAATACAAAAAAACAACCCATTAAACCTCGGGCTTCGAGATCGTGTTCCGGCAGAGTTTGCCATGGTTACTTTTCATTAGCGGAGAGGGAGGTTCCTCCCAGCAACGCGCATCTGTATTCGTCATTGCTGCCATCTTAGGCTTCGCGTGGTTTCCTGGGTGGCTTTGCCCAAATGTGACCCTCCTTCACCTCGTTCATCGATGCTTATCGACTGTTCCATCTCCGGCATCTCCCTTGTATCCTTAGCAAGCATCTTTGTCCGCAGGGGGACTCGGGGGAAACAAAAGGGGTTGGGATACCGGTTGTGAAGGAGACGCAGCATGGTGAGGTCGGGAGCCACGAGTAGAATTCGCTGCTCGTGAAAGGTTGGCTCTTCCACTTTGGCTCCTAGTTCCGGGACAATGGCCACGAGAGAAAACTCTCGGAGGAGGAATCGGTCTTTGGCGAGGAAGAACGAAGCGAACAGCTCGGCCTCTGCGCATCGCTCGACGGCTTCTCATCCTATGTCCGAGCCGAGGAATTTTGGTAGTGGAGTGTGGGCTATGGGGGCGAAATGCGTACGGGAATGACATCGAGTGGATAATAAAGGCGTGGCAAGCTGAGCACGAGTGGTCGAGACTCCACCCGTGCATCAAAGCGCACTCGATTAAAATGAAAAATCCGCAGAGTTTCAATGCAAAAGATCAACAGACAACGTCTCCCTGTGTGTGTCTCGAGCACTTGGCTCGGCACAAGAAGGAGGAGACAGAGCTACTCTACGGAGCGAGAGACCGCACAACGGGGTGGGCATGAATCGAATTGCTTTGTGTTTCGATGCCATTAAAAACCCGAGGGCGTACCTTGAATCGCGGTGGAGCTGAATTGAAAACGCAAATGCCGAGCGGAGTTGGCCACATTGTAATGAAGAGTAAATGCACTCGCGGGTGGCCATATGGCCACCCCACACCGATCGACATTGGGATCCTCCCGAGGACGAACGTCCCATCCATTTCAATAAACATCCGCATCCGTAAGGGAACCATGAACTTATTACAAATTGAGTGACATGAAATTACATAATGGAAAATAAAAATTACATTTTGAAATAAAAATTACATCTTGGAATAATAATTACTCCTTACAAATCATCTTTACATGTAGTAGAGAGGTTATTTGATCACTTTATTACTTGTTTCTCTTATGCAATGGAAATGGAGTATCAATTAAATCTTGAAAAACCCTAGAAACCTAATGTAACTTGATCGAGTGGACTTCTTGATGACATGACCGAAATCTAAGTGGTGATGATTTCATGACAAATGTGTTAACTCTCCAAAATTTCTCGGTTGTTATGTGTGTTAAAGAAATATTAGAGTTAACTATCAACCACTTTTTGAGATTAGGATCTAGCCTTCCTAATGCTCGAGAGGGCTCTCTCTTAATTATTTTACTTTGTTGTTTTTAATTGATTTTAGGCTAGTTATGTAAGATTGATTTGGTTTGATTTGGATTTGTTGGTGGAATTACCGATTTAGATGGATAGTTGTCTTTCTACTTTTCCATTGGGCTATAGAATAAAAATATCAAGAAAACAAGACAAAATCAAGTTCTAAAGGAAGTGTTTAGAGGGCGTGGTAGTGAGCGAAAAATCGGATCTTAAAGGCTTCGAATGGTGAAGTGGTTTTCAATAGGAATCAAGGAGCGATTAAGAATTTCTTAAACCAGAGTAATGAAATAAGGTGAAAGAGGTCAATTGGGATGGGATATAAATTAAGGGTTCTCAGATCCAAATATCGTGAGGAAAACATTCAAATTAATAACAATTCGGAATGCAGAGTGTAGTTAAACAAATTCTACAATAATATTCCTGTTATAACATTTAAATTTTGAAAAACATGCAAGTTTATGGAATACTTAAGAAAATAACAATGAAAAATTGAAATATATTTCATCGAAGTAGCTCAACACACTGAATCCCTGTAATGCAATGCCTTTATTACTTGTCCCTTGTGTCTGTTGACTTGAAAATGGTACAATAAACCTCGGTATTTAGATTAATTACAACTATAGAAATGTTCAGGGAATCCACACCAATACTTGAATTGTCAAGTTTTATACAAAAATTAATACCAACATATCTTGCTAGCTAATCATGGTTTATTCAAAGGAAAACAAAATATCTTCATTTAAGAAGATAGAGACACCTAGTGTAACTAAATGCAAGTTGTCCTCGTTTATTGGATTTGTTTGTTTCTCGATATTTTATTGTCTTATCTCTCCGGTTGTTGCTTTCTACGTCGCTTGCCTTTTATCTCTGATCACGACTGTATATATACTGGTCATATGACTCTTTTAACTACCGTGCTTTCATACGCAACATGTGAATTTCTTCTTTTACCTTATCGCTTTATCTTCTCGCTCTGTTTTCACCTTTAACCTTGCTCTCTCTTTTACCCCGCTTTACTTTTTTACTCGCTCACGAGTAAATCATATAATTTTTCCCAAGCCTCTTCATCCGGAAGTTTAATTTTTATCATTCTCTATGTAAATCTAATATGCTTCGGTGTACTTGGTAAATTTAGGCTTGTTTATAAAGAGATGATTTACCTCATGCTAGAGGTAAAAGATATTTTCAAAAATACGAAGGAGAGTACTTTTCCTGCAGGAATTCCTTTCAAAGAGGAATTGTTGGAATGTTCTTTAGCCACTTCTTTGATCTTTTTTGTTATAATATTCATGCCTCATTAGTTTATCATTGATCAATAATGGATTAGGCAGACCTTTCTCCCTCAAAACATCAAATATGAATCTATTTATCTGTTAGCTCCATATTTTGACACTTATCTTCAAGTCGTGTCATCGTGTTTCTCTTTGAAATTACCTTTTTTACATCTAAAATTGTTTATGTTCGTCACTTATCCCAATTTATTCTAATTCATGCTTCTTCTTTTAATTGGGAAACTTAATTATCTCGGTTGTTTCATATGGTTTCTTTCCAAGTTCTTCTTTGACTTTCTGAATAGATTCACTTCGTTTCTTTTATCGAAAATATTTACGCTCAAATATGACTTGGATAGAAGGCCAAATATCATTAACGACTTAATGATATTGGCCCATAGTTTTTTGTCTTTTGCTTGGGCCAAAGGCTTTGAAAATGTTAATTCCTTTTCTAAGTTCTAGATCACCATTCAATCTGTTTTGACTTCTCCGTTTTCAGCCTTTATGCGGCATTTGTACAAATTTCCTTCTTTTTCATTTTCAAGACTTTTTACTTGTTCTTTAATTATATTAATCTCAGCTTTTTTGGATTGAAATGTCTTGAATTTCCTTAATCAATTTATCGCTTTCCCATCATTGGGATGAGTCTGTTGTTGTCTGAAACTTATGTTAACCTGAACTGTTGTAGTAGTTAGGGACTACTATAGCCACTAAAGCTAATTTTGAAGCTATGGGAATAGCAAGACGTAAGTAATTGCTTCCATGTCGGCCTTCTTTTCGGAATCGACTTTGTCCATTTCATTCGCCATCTCTTTCGCTTGAGTCATCTAACCGAATGATGAGATTCATCATTTCATCCTTTTGATTTTCATTCTCCAAAACTTCTTTAGTTTGTGGATGTTCATTGTAGGTACTTTCAGTCGCTTCTTCAATATAGCTATGTTTGCATTCTTCTTCTTGATAAGCTATTTATGTATTTGATGTTCTTTGGATCATATCCAACCTCCATGACCAATTCTTCAAGTGATTTTTATTCTATTATATTTTTCTTGTGAGGAAGCCTTATCTAGTTTTAACGCGTGCTTCTCGATATTTTCTAGAGAATTCTGCACTTTTTGGACACTCAAAGCCTTATTTTTCATAATGGAGTAGATCATTTCTCATGCTTGTTTATGAAACTCAATTTGATCTATTGGATGTACATCTTTTGCCACAACTTCAAAGGTTGTTTTCTTGTAGTCTCCTAATGATTTTGGAGCATGCATCGTTATTGTAAAAAGGTCATTTGAATTTTCCTAGTTTTGTAATCAAAGGTCGAAAGTAACCCATTTCTAGTCACTAGGAGTTTGTTTCCAATATTGGGCTTAGTCACAACCTTTTAATGCCCTCATTATTCAATTTAATTTCTTTCTACTTCTCCATTATATATTTTTCTTTATCCACTCGGTTTTCTTGATAATGAAACCTACTGCACTATGTTTTTTATGAATGATTTGAGCACTAGAGGTTGATAGTCAGATGTGTTTCTTTTGAAACGGGCTGGAGGTGCATTATCTCTAACTACTATATCTATATCAATGATTTCAATTGTGTCAAATATCTCTTCTTGTTCTATCAATGATTCAATTTATCCTTTTTCCGTACATTAGCTTGAATTTGTGTCAAAAGTAGTATTTGCGTAGAATAAGAGCCTTCCTCTCTTGCTCTCTTTGAGTTCTGTCTTGTGTCCGGAGTATGTAGGATGGAACTAGTATCAACTTGTTTCTCCATCTCTTGTAAAATATTTTCCAACCACTCTAACCGGTTGGAATACTTTTTCAAATATCCGAGTTTGACTCATGAACAAAAGGGGTCAATTTGAATTTTACTCTTAGCTTGCCGATGACTCCCAAAGGATCATATTACCACTTGAATCTATTATTGAACTTGAAATCTTGTAAACACTTGTCTCGCTTGCTGACCAACATTTCTACTATTGCAAATGAAATGACCTAACTAGTTCTTAATCTTAAATCGAAGCTTTTCGTCGAAACAAAATTAACTTCACCTCGAATTTAGGATCCGTTTGATGTATTCTAATGAAAAATAACTCATTGGGAGGTATTTGGGGAGCTTATATGGCGTGAGTTGGCTTCCATACACCTTAATTTCGCATGGTTATGGTAGAAATACCATCTCCGTCCTACTTTGTTCCGAAAATTGCAACACTTTCTTTATCTCTTCATCGACTCTAGGTTGAATGCTACTCGCTAGCATATTGATAATCGGCTAAATAAATGAATCAATGAAGTCTTTGTAGCTTAATTGCGTGGAATCATTTCGATCAAGGATGTCCGGTAAGACTGCTGCATTGAGGGGTTACCCTCGCGTGTCCCAGGTTTTGGAGGTTAACCGCAAACCTTTTCGATTGAAATATAGGAACAAATGAAACAAAACAGGAGTATTTAAATATTCCTTCCTCGGTATTTTAACCAATTTCTCTTCATGGATGGAATCGATAGATATTCATCCAATTTTAGAAAAACTAAATTTTATCGAATTACCCAAACGACCAAGATGGTTACTTGGAATTTGTAATCATCGATTATGTAATAATTCGTATCGACCAAGATGGTCATCAAATTTGTGAGTTCAAATGTTAGACATCGATCGACATCAACTTTAGTTTCGACACCAGCAAATATGTTTCAAAAGCGCCAATCAAGACATCTTCAAGTCGACTCGCCGACAAAACAACAAGTTTGTCAAAATACTTATGTAATCAAATTTATCCTAAGTCTTAACCTGAAAGGTCGAAAATGTTTGTAGACCACTTTGTAAACCTTATTGGATAAAAAATATCCTAAGGTAAAAAGGACCAAGTTTCAATCTTAAGTCCTGTGTTTAAGTCCTAAGGACTAGCGCTAAGACATTAGTGTCAAATGAAAACACACTTTGTAAAGACCTCATTCTATTCCCAGGACTAAATGTCAATCAAAGTCCTAGCAACCTAAGTCTAACATTCCCTAGCGCAATAGTCAAACCATAAACCCTTTTATTAAGGTTTAGATGATGGGTCAAACCTTATAAGTGCCAAGGTTCGGGTTTCAATTAATAAACCCATGGATCAAAGTCAAAACCTTATTGTGCGGAATTATTAAGGTTTGGGTAGCAAACCTTATGGCACAAAAAGTCTTATTAAAAGGTTCGATGTAATGTTGTAAAACCTTTAGGCAAAAAGGGTTTTTATAATAATGTTGGGTTTAATACATGTTGTAAAACCTTTATTCAAAGGTTCTGTTAAACATTGCCATAAACCTTTGTAAACAAGGTTCGAATGGCTTGGTTTATGTTTTAAAAACTATGTAATAAAACTTTAAAACATTACATAGTATTTACGATGACGCGTCTGAAGTCGTATGTTTACACCATGTGAATAGGTGTAATAAGAACCGCGCGGAAAATGTGTGGTTGATAGTTGTTAAGCCGTACTCACCGGAGTCAAGATCGATGGATAAACATGACAGTGACTCACTGTAATCCGCGAGAGGTAACTAGGACCGCCGACCTAGATGCCGATCGACCATAACCGCCGGGATCAAATCTCCTGTTCACATATCCCGATTACTTTGCCTTGGCTTTGTACTTGTCACTCGATTAATAAGCCGTTTGATATATCCAAAGTCTAAAATGGGTATTTTAATTTAAATACAACGCTAAGGATTGGGGATTAATCCCTAGGTGTATGTGTAAGATAGGATTCGATCCCTTTTCATAAATGATTTCTCAACCAATTTCTAAAATGGGAAAAACAGAGGTTCGAGGCAGATTTTTGAAGCCATGAAAGTATGAACTCCTAATATATATAGAGAAAAGTGTTCTTTATATGAAGGAGAGGAGAGTGGCAAGAGAAAAAGGAAGAAATAGTTTATTCAACTTCAAGATGACGAGTAAACTCTCTTACATTGTATATCACATAATTTGGTAGTGAGTTTTGGTTCTTGCGGGTTTATATGAAGGAGGAAAAGCTCATTATACTTGCATAAGTTTCAACGATCAAAGTACGTTGATGGTCGACGAGATCTACTTTGATTGTGCCAAACTCTGCTCAGCTACCTTGAAGTCAAAGGTCCACTAAAGCTTCAATTCCTCGCTCTTTAGTGTGCAAATCATCCATGTCTTTTTCTTAATTGTTGAAAGAAAAGAGTTTGTATTAGTTAGCCTATTCAAGGGATGGTCCAGATACGCAACATCGTAGTGCAACCGATGATTCATTGTAGCGATATTTCTCTTGGCTTGAAGAATACAACGGATGCACACTCGAGGGGGACCCGGAGACGTAGTCCAAGAGGGATGAACTTCATCACAAACTTCTTTGTCTTATGGTATTGCTTATGTGATTGATGTGAAAGTGTTAAATCTTAACATTCATATATTTACATATTAAAATCATTTCATGTCTAAACAGGTTAATGCATATAATAATTGTTCGAAGATACCGCCATTCACATTTTGTACAAGGACTAGGAAAGATCTTGGTAATTTCCGCATTTTAAAGAACTTGAATGTTAATCTCTATAAAGTTCTATAGTGATGATTCAGAGGGCCGGAGTAGCCTCCGGATCTCATCCTTTCTTTAAGGGTGACATATCCCGAGAAATTCTCACAAACAATCTCTGCAAATTGAACCGAGTAACTCGGTGTCATTTTTCGTATCATAGTGGTATCAAAGAAGCCAGTTCTTTCGCAGTGCACAAGATGGGAAAGAACACTCGCCGATTGTCGAAAGCTAAGGGAACTTGAAGAGTCCAATTTGCAAATTCGGCGAGAGAATGCCGCATTACGCGAATGGTGGAAGCACTCTGAGAGCTACAAGCAAAGTTCGCGATCAGACTAGAAGACTTAAAGAGAAATAAAAGAGGAAGCGGCCCTCTTATGAAAGATGCATCTTTCAATGGAAAAATCCCTACACTTTCAAAGTAGTTCTTCTCTCATCTTCACCAAAGTCGACATGGGAAGCCATTGGCTCCTTTTTATAAATCGCAAGCAAAAAGATGATGTTGATTCATTGATATCACCGTAAAATGATTCCGAATCAAGAATTTTCCACTCAAAAACTCAGCGAGATCCCTGAAAGGAAAGGCTTATCGATGATGAAAGCCATGGGATACCGAGAAGGCAAAGGCTTGGGGAAAAAATGGACAAGGGAGACTTCAACCTCATCCGGGTACAAGAGAGACCTAAGAATTTGGGTCTAGGATGTGATGTAATAAAATGTGACTATTGCGAGAAGCTTGGTCACATCTCGACCGATGTTGGTCAAAACATCCGGAACTATTACTAGAGAAGCTCTAGGATAGAAAAGGTAAGAAACCTCAAAACTCCTTAAACAAAGAATGATTCTGATAGTGATTTTTTTATCAAAATTGGATAATTGAAATATTCAAGAGGATCTATCCATGTATCTTTTGCAGAGTCCTTGGCATTGTGCGAACAATGTTGGAAGTAAAAAGGCTTACATCAAACAAAATTGGAGCAACAAAATTCAGCCTTCGCAGAATGATAAGGCATTGACGAGGTAAAGAAACGATCGAATCGCTTGTTTCAATCAAGAAAGCAACTCCAGTAAACTCATCATCAAGTAAGAGGAGAAAACTTGTCAAAATCGCAAATTGTCAAGGCATGTCAAAGAGAAAATTGTCCAATTCTTCCAAGAGAAACAACATCAACACCAACATGACTTGGGAAGAATCCAAGTCACCTGTTGGAGAACAAACAAGTGCTCAATGGAATTGGGCGCATTTCATGTCTTATAAGCTTAAATGATTTTGTAATAATTATCTAGATCTAGTAAATTTGTAACATAGGTTCTAGAATTGAATTTGTTTTCAAAAAGTATTGCAATAAAACTTTTGAGAACCAAAAGTTCTTTTAGTTGGAGGTGTGATCCAATTTTTAGAATTATTAAAATTGTATCGAAATTACCTAAACGACCAAGATGGTTATTTGGAATTTGGTAATTATCAATTATGTAATAATCTTAGGTATTGATCAATATGGTCATCAAATTTGTGAGTTCAAATGTTCAAATTGATCGACATCAACTTCAGTTTTCACACTAACAAATATGTTTCAAAAGCGCCAATCAAGACATCTTCAAGTCGACTCGCGACAAAAACAACAAGTTTGTCAAAAGACTTATGTAATAAAATTTATCCTAAGTCTTAATCAGAAGGCGAGTCAAAATGTTTGTAGTCCGCTTTGTAAACCTCTATTGGATAAAAAATATCCTAAGGTAAAAAGGACCAAGTTTCAATATTAAGTCCTAGGTTTAAGTCCTAAGGACTAGCGCTAAGACATTAGTGTCAAATGAAACACACTTTGTAAAGACTTAATCTATTCCTAGGACTAAATTTCAATCAAAGTCCTAGTAACCTAAGTCTAACATTCCTAGGCTAATAGTCAGAACCATAAACCTTTTTATTAAGGTTCTGGATGATGGGTCAAAACCTTATAAGTGCCAAGGTTCAAAGTTTTCAATTAATAAACCCATGGATCAAAGTCGAAAACCTTATTGCGAATTATTAAGGTTTGGGTGTTAAAACCTTATGGCGCAAAAGTCTTATTAAAAGGTTTGATGTAATGTTGTAAAACCTTAAGTGAAAGGGTTTTATAATAAGAAGTTAGGTTTAATACAACGTGCTAAAGCCTTTATTCAAAGGTTCGGTTAAACATTGCCATAAACCTTTGTAAACATGGTTCGGATGGCTCGGTTATGTTTTAAAAACTAAGTAATAAAAACTTTAAAACATTACATAAAGACATGATGACCGCACGATCGAAGTTTCGGAGCTTTCTTTACACTCATGTGAACAGTGTAATAAGAAACCGCGCGGAAATCGTGTGGTCGACAGCTTGTTAAGCCGAACCGCCGGAGTCGAGACCGGCGGATAAACATGGGGACAGTGAATCACCGGAACCGCCTGAGGTAACAAATTCATGACCGCTTTCACTCTAGCCGGACGGATCGACCATAACCGCCGTATCAAATCTCTCGTTCACACATCCACACTTCCGCTCCTGCTTGTAACCGTCCCGCCCGATTAATAAGCCGTTTGATATATCCAATTTCTAAAATGCATTTTAATTTAAATATCAGCACTAAGGATTGCATTAATCGTGTGCATGTACATAGGGATTCCATCCCTTTTCACAAAATGATTTCTCAAACCAATTTATAAAATGGGTAAACCCAGGTTCGTAGGCAGATTTTTGAAGCCATGGAAAATATGAAAAGAGTGTTCTTTATATGAAGGAGAGGAGAGGTGGCGAGAGCAGTGGAAGGAAGAAAGAGCTTTATTCAACTTCAAGATGAATTAAACTCCTCTTACATTGTATATCAGATAATTTGGTAGTGATTTTTGGTTCTGCATGTTTATATGAAGGAGGAAAAGCTCATTATACTTGCATAAGTTTCCAAACGCATCAAAGTACATTGATGGTCAGACGAGATCTACTTTGATTGTGCTGCCAAACTGCTCAGCCTACCTTGAAGCCAAAGGTCCATAAAGCTTCAATTCCTCGCTTCTAGTGTGCAAATCATCCATGTCTCTTAATTGAGGAAAGAAAGGTGAGTTTGTATCAGCTAGACTATTCAAGGGATGTGGTCTTACATTTGCAACATCAATGAGTGCAAATCGATGATTCATTGTAGCATATTTCTCTTGGCTTGAAGAATACAATGGACGGACACTCGGGTGCAGTACCCGGAGATGCAGTCCAGGAGTGGTCGAACTCCGTCACAAAATTCTTTGTCTTATGGTATTGCTTGGTGTGATTGATGTGAAAAGAGTGTTAAATCTTAACATTCATAGATTTACACATTAAAATCATTTCATGTGTCTAAACAAGCTTACGCAGGTACAATTGTTTAGTAATACTCGCCATTCACATTTTGTACAATGACTAGGAACATTCCTGTATTTTCTCATTTTAAAGAACCTAAATGTTAATCTCTATAAAGTTCTGACATGTATGTCGTCAGTCCGTAGAGGGCCAGTGTAGCCTCCTAGCATCTCATCATTTCTGCAAGTGACATATCCGTAAATTTCTACACATCACTCAAATTGAACTAAGTAACTTAGGTCATTTTTCGCGGGACTGTATATTGAGCAGTTAAACAAGTTGAAGTCGGAGGAAGTGACGTTAATATGGACAAGTAAAACCCAGGATAAAAGCAACCAAGTATTCACTTCGCTAAAGAAAAGACACTTCTGGGAGGTTGTCCCGGTAGACATGGACATAAAAACATGTGGATAGAATCATCTCACGTATTCATCGCAAGAAAGCACCCTGCAAAATGCACGATAGCATCGTGACAATCATTCGGTTCCTTCTCCTGAAAAAATGGAAGTTGAGTATGGAGGGTTACTCTTTGGGGTTTCCTACCGATGGAGGAATGAAAGGTTTGGAATATTTGGAACCTCTTGGGAAAGTCCAACTTTCAAACAGAAGTTCAGAGGATGGATTCTCACAGATAATGCAACATCAGAGCTTGCTGGATCTCAGTAATATCCGATTTATGGATCTCCAGCAGCTAGATGGTTAATAAAATCTCTTAGCTCGGTTACTAGAGCTCTTTCATTAGGAAAATAATTAATTTGCGTAGTCTCGATTTATTTCGTAGGAATTGAAAGGTCCGTGGGAAAATGTACCTAGGTAGGCTTTGAATCCCGCATGTGGATATCATCAACTTGGTTCCATGAATTTATCATGGCTCCAAAGAAAGGGAGACATATAAGGTTACAATTCCAAGGACTCAGACGTGTTGATTTTGAAGTCTCTCAAGGAAGAAGAGGTGTGTGGTCAACATCTGCACACATGGGTGTGGTTGCAGCAGTGTTAATGGATAAAAATGCCTCGGGAGGCCATTGATTCATTTAATTTATCAATTTATTAATTTTTGTGCCTAAGTAATGGCTTCAAGCATTGTGGGGGCTTCACTCAATGAACCTCTAACATATCATCGTGCGCTCACAAGATATTGGACAATACCCTTAATTTGAGTACATATTAGGAAAATGCCTCTATATCCAAATTATTTAACACCAACATAAACTCACACACCTTCCCAATTTAAAAAGTCTCTCACTTTTCACCATATATTGCAGGTAATTTCATTTTTCTCATTGACATTTTTTATATTCCTTTATATTTTTTTCTATTAACTCTGCGCTCTATTTTTTTATACCCGCTCACATAAAAATCCTTTACCCCCTATATATCCTCAGTAACATATTATATCATTTTTTCCTCATTATGTATCCCGTAACATGAACCCACGTGCAGCATAGAGACGTTTGCTCGTAGCGAAGCTCCCGTGGTTTCAGTGGCTGTGGTCATCCCGGAAAATGGAAGTTTTGGCCTCAGAGAAGGGCGTTCCGTCGTAACAGTGGGCTTTCTTGGTTCTCAAAGCTTCAAACTAGACCCGCAATGGTTCTTTTGGCTCTTCTCGCAAATAAAAAAATAAGGGAAAAAACTGCTGGTCGGGTTTTATTGATTTTAAACTCGAGGTGGTTAAACATATGGCGCAGGTTTGATTTTTCAAACAAAGAATCGCGCTATCGCACAACGAAAAAATTGATATGACGGGTTATCGCATTTGATGAAAATATAATCGTGGTTTTCAGGACTACTGTGGTGGCGGATGCAATGGTAGCATCGCCATGTGGCAAATGGGTGCAGTGGAAAAACACCTATTTTGCACGTCAAGCTTTTAAATTGGTGACCGTCGAGGGTGCGAAACCTCTTATTGGCCATTAGATCTCATGAATCGTGACTGTGCATGTGGTGTGTGTGAATTGTGCTTTTAGATAGGTGGGACCCGAGTTTTTATATGTGGGGTGATATATGCGAAGGTTTAATATAGAAAGGGATTAGGATATCTACATATTAAAGTGGGAAGGATTTATAATGAAAGGTTAATATGTTTGACTGCGTGATGATATTTACAGGCGCAGTTAATTATCAAAGTGGGACCCAAGACAATATAGTGGGAGATGAAAAGTATATTAAAGTGGAAGGGCCAGCAAGTAGTGGGGGTTAGTCGTAAAATATATAAAGCGTATACATACAACATATAAAAACTATAGGTGATGTCATGCATATACCAATGATAGGCTAAAATGATACTCGAGGGATTTTTACAGTGGGTCCCGTAATATTTTTAAACATATTAAAACTTTAGGATAAGTGGATTTTGCACAGCTGATGTAAAAATGGAATTAGCAAAAAGAAGTTGATTTCGTCAAGAATGCGTGTACTGTGTGAAAGGCAAGAAATAAGAAAAAGGTAAGCAATAAAGGGAAAGGGGGTATTTTGCATAAGTGGAAAATGACCTCCAAGAGTGGAAATATGAATTTTAGCAAGGGGAATGTGTTTAGAAGGATGTTAGTAATATGAGATGAAACCAAATTAGATGCTTTCGCGAAAAAGTCTTCTACCTACCCTATTTACTCCTAACATTTTTTACTTCATTTATTTGGGTGCATTGGAGTCATGCTAGTTCCTCTTATTTTCTTTTCGATAATCAAACTAACCTACTTATAGCCTTATAACTTCCAATGGCTCAGATTAAACTTGATGAGCTGGCATATTCTCTACCTAACTCATTGATTCGCCAAAATTAAATGAGCCGGCTAGATCTTTTATTCACCAATTAGATCATTACACGAAATTTAAAAAGCAGGAATGAATAAAGATTAACATTGTAGGATCATCATGAATTGTGGCATTTTTGACAAGCTACGACACACTCCTCTTTATTTGCACAAAGTAAAACTAAGAGTAGAGCATTTAGAATGTGCAACACTTTCTAGATCTATTTTTCTGTTTATTTTTTCAGTGGGATTCATATTTTATCTTATGGTCTTTTTCTTTTTTAGTCCTTTTTTATTTTTCTTTTAAAGACATACCTCTTTACACTAATATGAAAACATTTATACATGAAGTTGCAATTATGTACAATATTACAAGACTTTAACATAGTCAATTCAAAATTATGGATCCCTGTTACTATAGGACCCTAACAAAGGACTTGAAGCATATGATGATATTTCCTGGTGAGATGTCAAGAACTTTTAAGATTAGTGGCCTTGGAACTTTGACTTTGCTTTCCTTGGAACAACTTTTTGAGCTCTCTTTTGCTCAATCATATGATGTTGTTACCTTTTAAAGCTCGGCCTTCTTCGGGCTTCTAACTTTAGAAGATAATCATCCAATCCAATCTAAAATTTGCAATGTTATTTGTCAATCAGTCAAGTAAAACAAATGAACTAATGTTAATCCGAGAAAAATTAGTGTTTCCAAAATTCTACTCATTGACCGGTCCTGCACTCGGTGATTTTGCTCGTCTAACTAATACTTTAATAAAAATGCATTGTTACCTTCTGGAATTCATAAATCGATGTATGGGTCTTTCCATATAAAATCACCACTTTACTCATCCTTTTTCTTTCTCTTTCTCTCTCCGGAATCCCATTTTGAATACTTTTTATCACCTATGAAAAAATCAATCCGCTTTGGTTTTCTTATCAAACATATGTTTTGTCTGACTCACCACGTGATTTGATGTAAACTCCTTCCTGGTTTGGTCGCGGAAAATGAATTGTTTGATTTATCCTCCTTTTGGATGCCATTTGGTTCTCACCTGCAACTCTTTCAGAATCACTTTTCTATCATTAAGCACTCCCTTAAATGAGGATGCAAAAATAGCAAGACCCATCCCATATACCAATTGATATGGAGATGTACCACAGATTTTTTCGTAGTTAGTAGTATGTCTCGCCCACAAGGAATTAACCAACCTTTTTATTCCAGTGTCTTCTTGTTATCTTCTGACAAAGCCAGATGATATTAACTAGGGCTTTTGTTTCGTGGATTATGCTAATCCATTACCTTCGAGGGTAATAAAGCGTTGGAATGGCTAGCTGTTGATGTGGTATTTTGTTACAAAATTCTATCATTTTATTGGATTTGAAGGCAAACATTTCATTATCAAGCAATGAGCTTTTTGGGCATCCAAATATAGAAAAAGGTTATCGTGCTAAGAAAGTAAGATGAATTACAAAGCCAAGGCTCGTCTAGTAAGGGATGGCTTCATCCACTTGGTAAAAGTGATACAGCCGCCAATATCCATTTTTGATGTGGTTGAGGAGAGGGTGAATTTCACTCAATGAAGTCTCAAACCCCACTGTTGAACGAATTTCTACATAGATAGGTTTGAGGGCAATGGTAACATTTTCTCTTATTCCCTCTCAAATGTCGACATTACCTAAGTGACAGTGAGGTCACATAATTTTTACACATCGCATAAAAAGAGCAGGCCAAAGTGAAAATCTTGCTTCCTCAAAATTTTATTAGCATCAGCAGAGGTGTCCTCCACAAGCCTCGCATGAAATTCTTGCATTCCTTTGATCAACTTCATCTTTTAATAAGAATTTTGATAGGAATTCCACCATGATATTTCCAAAATAAAGCATTATCTATGATACAATATTTCATCGCTTGCATTTTCAAAAATTCTGCCTCTTAGTTCTAGATAAACCAGGAGGAGCTTATAGTTTGAGTAAAAAAATATAATGTTTGCATACTAGGGTGAATATATGAAGGCTTCACCGTATCCGAAGAGTCACCATCTCATCTCGATCATCTAGTTGAGCAATGAAATTTGATATCTAAGGCTCCGTAGCGCTCGACAAATCATGAGTTTGGCTGCAACCTTGGCCTTTAATCAATTTTGTAGGCTTTATTTCAACACTCAGACTCCAATATAGTGGAAATCCATTTGTCCTCTTTTTTTCCAATTTCTCCCTCTAAGCCCATTCCTTTAGTTAGAAATGTCCTTTACTATTGAATTTGGAACATATGCAATTATGTGTAGTATAAAATGTGTACACTGGAAATATTTTTTATAGCTTTCTACCAAAGCAAGTGATTGTTTTTTCCACAATATTGTACTTTAGTGCTTCTCTATCTCTCAAGGATTTCATCACAATGGGTTGTTCATAACCGATCGTTTCTTTTTGCAACAAGACTCGTTGCAATGGTGTGTTTCAAGCAAAGAAAAAAATATAAAATCTTTTTGAAATTAGGACTTATGAGGACAGTGTGTTTTAGTGAGAGCTTCTTTTGATCTCTTCAAAAGTCCTCGTTTAGCCTCTACTATCCACTTAATCGTCGAATCCTTTAACATGTATTCAATTATCCTGCATGGCCCTACTGCAATTAGAAATGAATCTTCTAAGGAAATTTTATTTTACCTAAGAAATGCCTATAATTCTTTAATGTTTCTCAGGATGACCGATGTTTTGAGATTTCTCTCATTCTAGCTTCGGATCAATTCTAATTCCCTCTTTTGAAATTATGTGTCCCACGAGCTTTACCTTCTTCTTGTAAAGTCCAAACAAGTAGTCTCTTTGGGATCTCATGGAAATTCCAATTTTTCTACATTTAATAAAAAAATCTTTCCCGTCATCTAGATGTTCATTATCCGTGTTTCTTTGGAAAAATATTATGATGTCATCAAGATAAATGACTAAAAATTCATGAATTTCCTTTTACAAAAAACTACATACATAAATCTTTAGAATGTAGCCCGCATTCATCAATCCAAGGGATTTTTCAACACATGAAAGCTCTCAGGAGTGATAATGTGGCTCTTTGCTCGATCTTCAAGTCGGACTAGGGATTTGCGCGACATCTCGTGAAAATCTATCAGCAATGAAATTTTGGATGATCCTACCATACTCCTGCAGAAATTTGGTCCATTTTGGGGAGAGTGATAGTTATCTTTCAAAGTTGACACTTTGTTTAAATTTTCGGAAATCAACACAGATAGTCCATTTCCTCTATTTTCTTTCAGTGGGAACTAAATTAGAGACCCAACTGCAATATCTAATCGAGCTATGCATTTGTGCTCTGCATATGCATCATTTTTACTTCTTTAATCAATGGACAGAAGAACTGATTAATTCTCTTAAGATTTTGCTTTAAAGGGTTTATGATTTTCTTTGATGGGTATTTTTTGTTGGATTATAATGGTACTCATAAGACTTGAGGCTCACACTCCAAGAAAAGACATCTTTGAAATCTTTAAATAGACTTATGTACTTCACCTTTTCAACAGTGTAATGCTTTGGATAATTTGCACAGTCGGTTTTTCTTTTCTATTCCTATGTTACATTCTCTACTGTGTCCTCGACCTTTAGGCTCCATTTCTTGGTTTTTCTAGCTACATCATTGGAGTCAAAAAGATCCTCTAATGCTAACCTCTTTAGGGAAAAAAATGTCTTTGCGGTTTAAAATCTATTATTCATCATTGGTTAGTTCTTCTATTTCTATTGTTTCTAATTTATCTATTTCTACTCTAGAGAATCGTAGCTGTTCCTATTGTATCTACATCACTTTATATCTATCTCGTGTAGAATGCGCGCTTTAAAATTCTCCCTCAACATTCATAAAATTATAGATTTGAGATTCTTGTGAAAAATATTTTGCCAATATTTCAAATTATCCGGTCATATTTTGGCCTATCTCTCACCTCGCAATAGCAGTATCGATGATTTGGCCGAAAGGTGACTCCGATGCGTCGGCAAAAGGAAAGCCAAACCGTGTGCCCGCATGTCTCCGCTTTCTCGAATAAAACAAAGCCGGCCTAAGAAAACAATGAATCAAATCTAGAATGGTTTCTCTCTCCAGTATTGGCTTCGCCTAGGATTATTCACAAGATACTCTCCTTTGATTTGTTTTATGATTAATTATGAGTCTCCCATGCTAGAAACTCTCCTTGGCTCCAAGTTTTACATACACGCAATATTAATGCATCATATCACATCGCTTAAGGTTAGTGCATTTAAAGTTTAACCTCGAAGTCATGACCTTTTGAATGATCGCTCTCAAATTATAAATCCATACCCAGCCTCGTCTCCTAATCGCTTTACGCAGCCCATCGAAACTGCGTCACTACTCACCTAGACTCGTTGAATTATATTATTACCGTCACACTTTCACTATGCTTTATGTTCTGACCGTTGTACTTTTATCTTTTCCGTTGTCCGAATTGCATAAGATAGAAAAATTGTAGCATATGACATGTCTAACTATAGTGATCCCCGTAATTTTTTCTCCCCATGAGCTTAGATAATAACATCTCCTCCATATTTCCGAGGGATACCAACAACTACAATATCCATGAGATAATACTCTTAGTCGGGTATTGGACTATAGCTGCACAGGCATATTTACTGTGCCAAGGCATTTAACTTGACTCAGAATCAAAGGAAAATAGATCTTTTGTATGGTCTCAGTGATGTCTAAGTTAAGTTTTTCCATGACAACTTTTGGCATTAAGTTATGAGATGCTCACATCTAACATCACATTGTATAAGATTTTATCATGTATGTTCAAGCTAATGTTTAATCGGAGGGGAACTTCCTTCGTTGATGTTTACCATTAAAATTCGTAGACCAAACAACAACCTCGCTTTTGATCATCATCTGAGGTTAACAACATCTTCTCCTTCACCTATATCTGTGTTGTTTCAATGATTTGCCTTATATAAATCATTTTTTACTAGTTTTGTTAAAGGAATCGTTATTTTCAATTTGGCTATCTCAACTTGATTATTGAATGGTACTTGATTTTTGCCTAACCTCGAAATGATTTCCTTCCTTTACCAATTGCAGCATTTGTGTATTTGTCTGTTTTATCCACAATTGGTATTTCGCTTATGTGTCCACCATTTTACTTTCAGCTTTTCTTATCTAGAAAAATTTGAGTGGAAGTAGCTAGTTTAAGTTTGAGTATCAAGAGATGTGATGTCTAAAATATTTTGGCTTGAAGTTTTCTCGAGTTTATCTAGGGAAAATTTGTAGAACTTTGCTTGGCTGTGAGGCTGCTACTCGTTTTTCTCGTTTGAGTTTGGACAAGCTTTTCTTAGTAGGGTTTCTATTTTTTCTCTACTTCTAAGGCCATATTGTTTATGAAATTCATATTATTTTCGTACTCCATAGCCTTGTTTATAGACAGCGGACTCTCTAGATTCTAAATGTAATTGTTCTCCTCAGGATTCTAACTATAATTGTTGTGACATTTGTACAATTCTTGTTCTTCTTGGGTAAGAAAAATAGTATTTCCATCATTTCATTCCCATTAAGTTTATCTCGGGTGTCTAGGTATTCATCATTTTGCCGAGAACTCTCAAGATATTTCTTTTGGCGAGGTGGTCTAACTCCGTCGATCGTGCAACTTCTCTTGCTTTACCTCAGATAGGGATTTCCCCTAAAAATTGGGATTTGCGACTTTGAGGACCTTGTTGATTATCCCACTTAGTTTTGCTTTTCCATGTTTTCAGCACTCTATCCATTATTCTTTCCATGCTTTATATGCTAAACCATCTGATGCCTAGTATCCGCTCGATGGATGGTTCATCCTTAATGGTAACTCTTTCTTTCATTTCTCATCCTAGCTCTTCTAGCTAACAAGTTGGCTTCCTCACACTCACCGCATCACTTTGCATTTGTTCTAATGTTGCAGTGGTTTCTTTCTCTCAATTGATATGACATGTCATGAATCAAAACGCATCAGAAATTGGATTAGAGCCAAGTCCGGTGGGTCTCGATGGTCTACCGGAATTTCATTATAGATGTTATTAAACCTAGTACAATAATCCTGTAATAGATTCATTAGTAGATCTCCTCAATGCTCATATATTTAGACAATATTTGCAGGGTTTTTCTTTCTTTCCTTTCATCTATTAATGAAAAAATTTGATGAAAAGGATGCTAAATCAACAATATGGATAGCAGGTAAATACTCGAACCATTTCTTAGATTCTCTCTCCCGCTAATGTTTGAGCAAATAATATCATTTGTACATCCGCTTCATCAATTTCATGGGATCTCGTAAGACCAATCATTTTATTTACATGTTGTTGGGAAGTATATCGACTCAGTACCATCAAAATGAAAGATTTTACTCCTGTAATCTTCATGCATGACATGGGACCGAGCCGGCAAGACCAAAGCATATCCGGCTACCATGAGCTAAGATTCTAGCTTCGGCTAGGGAGGTAAAGTGGTAGTGCTTGGAGATGAGCTTGAAGTGCTTGGAGATGTACTGAGTACCAGAAGATGGGCTTGAAACTTGTAGGTGAACATCAAACTTTTGCTAGAGAGGAAGTCTGATGAATGGTTCCTGGAATGAACCGTAGTGGATATTGTAGATGAGGGGGTACTAAATATAGCTAGATTTGCAAATACTCCTCCAAGTTGAATGGTAGAATGCTTAGGTAGCAAAGAATTGGGGCAACACTCACTCGACCGCTGGAGATATGCTTCATCTATATCTTTAATCAAATTTGGAGGTCAAAACATCAAGTTCATCAAAAAGTCTTTAGAACCTGCTGATCTAAGTCAAGTTTTACAGTATCCTTCTTTCTTTAATGAACTCAATAAAATCGGGATCTGTTACAATATCATAGAGATTGAATTTTCATATTTGGTTATAAATAAAGAATGCTCAAATTGATAAATCAAATTGAATATCTTGTAAGCTTTGATAATTCTTCACGAGTGAATTTTCTTCTGAATAATTAGCTACTACTTCCAAACTTTCTACTTTCTTTTAGTTTTTCTTAAAATTTCGTCAGATCATCAATACTATAGCCGGCTGTCGGACATAGGGATGAGCCCCGGTATAGTATGTTCTCAGGGAAGGCCAAAATTTTAACTTTTAATGAAAAATGAAACAACCCCAAATACAACCTTATAGGTGAAAAGGATGAGGAAAAAGCGTTTCCTTTAAGGTTTATTTAACTAAGGATTGATTTCCCTCAAGATGGTCACCGCAAGATGTTAACTCTCGAAAATTTCCCAGAGGTTGTTATGTAAAGAGTTAAAGAACATTAGGAGGTAATTGCTATCAACCACTCTTTGGAGATTAGGATCTAGCCTCTTCCTAATGCTCATCAGAGGGCTCTCTTAATGATTTAACTTTTGTTTTTTTAAAATTTATTTTAGGATATTTATGTAACATTGGGATGATGAGATAGTAGGAAATATTGCGGAACTTCTCACGGAATATCTCAGACTTATTTCCGACAAAAATTTCCGCGAGGCTAAGGAATCATGGGGACTTAGGGGTAATATGCGATCACTCCGAATCCACATGCGCATCGTGAAAGCGGCGCCCTTATCGACCGAACTCCTAAGTATAAGCATAACGTTAGGGAGAAATCGATAAAATGCTCGTTAAGCGTGTATCACTCGACTGTCGAACCATGGACCGGTGAGTCCTATGGTGGTTCAGAAAAAGCAAGACGAAGGCGGGAAATCTACATCTCAGTATATTTACACAAGTTGAATGATGCATGCTGTGACATGATCCATTTCCTACACTCGTTCTTTCGAGTTGACATTCCTTGGATATCGGAAAGAGGCCGTGAGGACGTATTTCTCCTTTACCAATGGGTTCTCCGGTACCATCGCATCACAATCACACCCGAAGATCACAACAAAACCACATTTTCCACCGAATGATCCTTTCAAGATACGGCCGTTGTCGCTTTGGGCTTTTATGCTCTTGCCATCTTTCTCTTGTAGGGTAGTAGACGCCGTATTCAAAGAGTTCATTCATAAATTTATGGAGGTATACTTTGATGATTGGACCGTTCTCCTTGGCTCAGTAAAGACGCATGTGTCGAAACCAACGCATGATGTTGGATGCGTACGAAGCCACCGCATTTCTCCTTCCGAATATCAACAACGTATCTTCTATGTGCCTTTAGGAATCTTGCTCGACACATAGTTTGCCGGTCAAGGGCTAATGGTGGACCCTGTGAAAGTCATCGTGATCATCGTCCGGCGCTTCGACTCGAGAAGTAGCTACATTTCGATCTGGACATATGGGCCACAGCTGCAGTGTCTATTCAGTGGATACGTGCGTTGATCACAACTCTCTCGGAAGGATGTCTCATTCTTTTTGGGATGACGCAGTGTCAAAAGAGAGAGCTTTGGAGCTCCTCAAAGAAAAGATGATCTTCGTGCACTATCCTTATTTTCCCCGATTAGGCGTAAAGCATTTTCTAAGTGTCCACGTTGATGCTTTCCCAAAATTTCTTCTAGAGCGGTCCTTACACGCACTCGAGGAGACATCGATCACCCAATTGCATTCACTAGTTGAAAATCCTTGGGTGCGGAGCGCAACCATGCCACCATGGGAGCGTGAGAGTGGATTGGCCATGGTCTCATGCATTACAGAAAGCATCGGCATTATCTCGTTAGGGGACACTTAGAGCGCAGAGGCATGCTCAAAGCGCGAGGAGGAAGTGCAGCACAGAGCTGCGCCCGAGGGCGCACCTAGGGTGCGGTAAATAGCGGACTGGAACAATCAAATCAGAGTAAAAAGAAAAAAATTACCGTTGGATGGAGTGGGCGGCCTGGCATTTAATGAGGTGTGGATATCAAGAAATTTTTTACCGCTATGCCCGATGGTGAGTTCCAAGAAGCGTTACTCCTCACCGCTGGGCACTCGCCGAAACTATAAAAGAAGTGTGATAGGTCGTAGCAAGGTTCCGGATCACTTGGAATAGCTCAGTACTTTGGCATATTTTGTCCTGGACGCTAATTTCCAGTGCCGTAAGAATCTCTATGTGCCTCATAGAATCTCTTTTCATGTCTAAGAAACCCGCCTCCTCCTCCGGCGTGAGTAATCCTCGAGTTTTTCTTTTCAAGCGCCAAGATGATGGCTACGAATCCCGCTTTCGAACCTTCGCATTGGGCGGTAATCCTGGTGGAACAAGGCACCGAGGAAGTGGTGGAGATCGGGTCCGAGGCCGAAGAATTTTTCTCCACGCCTGCGTGAAGAAGGGGAAAGAAAAAGCACAGGGCTCGTGAAAGCCCTCAAAACTCTCCACAAAAGGGTCGCGGAGATCGCTCGTACTTGCCCGCGAGACGTGAAATCGCCGTAAGCCCCACGTGCACCTGCCATGCAGAAGAGGTCTCGTGCCGTAGAATCCATCAATTGGTTACCTCCTCTTCGCTCGATCGCGCTGCACTCTACGCGACACGCTGAAAGAATCCTCGACGGCTCGACTCACCTACTTTCATGTGCCGCTCGACTCCCGAGCCAAGTCCCTCTTATTGGTGAGCCTTTTGGAAAGCTCACATGCGGAATCAAATTTTGACGATCATGACTCAGGCCAATCTGGGCGTATACGAATCGCGCTCCAAGTTATATCTAGAATGAGTTCGTGAGTGATGATGATTCGAACGTCCCCGTAAGCCGGGTGCACTGCGCACGCGCGCGGTCCTGGCTCCCTCAACTTGCTCAGATGCCGCATTTCGGCCATTACAACAAGTCACTTCGACCGTCCAAAGCATGTCGCTTCTTTCACCGGTCCATGATGGGTAAGCCTGTGTGGACTGCAAGGATTGAATCCCTAATGACACCGCGCTCATCCATCGAATCACCGGGTCTTCCTATGGAGGGCGAACTCCTCTCGAGAGCGTTGGCAAGAAATATGGAAGGGGAACCGCCGAGTATGTGCGACAAAAATACCATGTGGAGTCGGAATACCTCGCAGCCTTTCAATAAGGATAAAACCATCGCTGATACCACTGCATAGCCGGGTACCAAAGATATTGGCGTATAAAATGATGCGAGAAATTTTCAGTGTCACTCTTCTGTCCTCGCATACGTAGCTCCACACACACAAAAGCCGCCATGCGAGAAAGGGGTCTATTTTCTACCGGTCGCGAACATATACAGGTGTTCTTCTCTTTAGATAGTGTTTCTTTTGGTTCTTCAAAATGGTTTCTTAGGAGTGAATTCATCCCAACTATCTCCTACTTTCTTTCAAATGAAAACTCAATTAATATTTTAATTAGGCCATGATGATGCAAAAGTAGTTTTCTAAGAACTCGCGTATTTTTTGAACATTAGAGGCCATCCTTTAAAACTATTAAGCAAGAAGAAGGGTAGATTTATTTCATCATCTCAATAAATTCATCATCACTCTAATATGATAGACATACAAAGTGCCAAATATACCCTCACAAAAGTTATGAATTTTTTGTAAAATCAACAACATATTCTCTCCATTTATTTTTCAAAGCTATACCAGGAATACCTTTCTCAAACACCGAAAATGTCCATACTCGGTAGCATTTTTTCTCGCAGGCTTTCATTATGAAAATATTTGTTTTTAAACCAAAGCATTCTCTCGCCTTGGAAACTCTCCGTTAGCTTCTTCTATGAATGATTTTGGGGATGGTGAACTTGATATCCCCACTTTCATACTCTGATCCATCGAATGGACTCGGAAAAATGACTTCAGATTTCTTTGCGAATCCATTGAACTTCCGTATAAATCCTTGCACCCATCCAACCCGTCAGTAATAACCCCTTAACCTCGCGAGTATCCTTCTGAAATATTTGGTCCCAATCGCTCGATCTCAAAATAAGCGCATTTCTCCTCGATACAAATTGCTTTTCTTTTGGGCTTAGGTACCGCTCGCCTGCTCGATCTTCCAATCAAGAGAGAGTAGCCGCGAAGGTTGTTTTCCCCAAAAATGACTCCTCTCGTCTCTCGCATGAGAAAATCGGCCAAAGGAATGCTGGCAAAGTGAGTGATGTCGACGAATGAATAAGGTAATGCAATCATCATGAAAATGATCGGGTTAAGATTTTGATATGGGATAAAAAGACCGCGAAGATATCTTATGATGATTTCTTTTAAAACTCATCAACAAATGATATGATCTAAGGATGTGACCTAACAGTCACATCTAAGTTCTCGTTCGCTAATCTTTTAATTAATGATGAATTGTTATGGAGCTGGGATGTAAGGGATTTAGTCGAGGAGTTTTCGTATGGATAGGCGAGTGATAAATTCGAATGATAAAATAACTTTAGGAAACATATGATTTAACCATATTATATCTTTCATGTTTTGCTGTCAAAAATAATTTCACACAAGCTTTACCTTAGCCTGATTTTGTCGCTTTGTTGTGCTTTTTCCTTTATCCAAAAAATATTGATATTTTGGTTGGTCCATAATCTTCTTTCGACTCATCGTTTGCTTTATCGAAGCAGTGCTTACAAAGTCAATTTGCCGCAGACGTACTTGGTTATAGCAAATCGAGAGCCGCGTAATGTACTTGTTAAAACTCTCCGCGAAATATGGAATGGAATGGAATGAAATGAATTGTGAGTATGGAATGGAATGGAAATATGAATGAAGTGAAATATGGAATGGAATGATATGGATCATGGAATATGAAACGGAATGTGAAGTAAGTGAAGTGAAGTTATGAAAGTTAATCTACAACTTATGACTTAATTCGCGTAAAAAGAACAATTTGAAAGTCTAAAGTGTCGTAGACTCGATTTTCACCTTATACCTTCTCAGATAAAACATGCCAATCAATGACTGGTTTTCATATTTATACTTTTATTTTTTATTTTTATTTTTAATTTATTATTATTATTATTAGCTCTCATTTTCAAAGATTTTCACAATTTCAGGCGGCCCAAGCTTTCAATGAGTTTGGAAATTTTACTTCTTGAAAAATATTTGGAACTTTGAATCAAATAAGAGGGCCCTAGCCTACCTTCTTTAAAGTTATTTTCTGCAGGTACTTATCATGCCATCTAGTCCTTTGGCCGTTGGACCATGTTTCTTTTTCTCCGGACTCGCATCTTGTCCCGATCCCCATCCAATTCATTAACTGCTCCGCCTCCACAGTGCTTTGTGCTTCCGTTAGATCAAGTCTAACCGGACCGCCATTTTGAAAGTTTGGATTCCAACCTCATGGGAAACAAGACTTATTTTCCATAAACAAGTTCGTTAGTGTGACCTCGTTGTGTCTCTCCATGTAGTTCTCAGTAGGCCCACAAGGCTTCGAGAAGCCTTTTCTCGCCCAATATCTTCTATGTGGAATGAACAAGCATCTGTCAGATCCCTTCAATGACCTTACTCGTAGATTCTACTCGACTCATTTGCTTGTGGATGGTAATGGGGAGTGGATTTCCGTGTCCGAGTTTGCAATTTTATACCATTTGTTCCACCATTTTTGATGTGAATTGAGCTCCTTGATTCCGTAGAAAATTTCTCTTGCACACCACAAAACGAGTAAAAATATCCTCAAAAAGAAAATTAACCACGTATGCTTCAAATAGGCAAAAGCAATGGCTTTGCCTCTACCCATTTGGTAACATAATTAGTGCAAACTAATATATATTTCTTTTGCTTTGATGGAGGATTAATAGGTCCTACAAAAATCCAAAGCCCATTTCTCAAAAGCTTCAGACAGTACTTCTGAGGTTGCACGCATCTCGACGAAGGGGAAGGCTTTCTACCCTTTGGCAACCGCTACACATTTTGACATACTTTAGCATCTTTAAAGAGGGATGGCCAATAATATCTTAGGTGAAGGATCTTATAAGCTCGTCCTCTCTTATTAGCAAAGCGTCCACCACATAGGTTCATCACGACATGCCTTGAGAATTTCTCAGCATCTTCGTGGTTCTCGAACACATCTTCTCGCAATAAAAGTCCGGACCTGCTTTTTGTATAGCTCATTAGCAATCCAAGAATATTTTGCAATCGGCCAAAAATTATTTTCTCGCATCCATAAATCGAAGGAATTTCGAAACTAGATAATCGGCAATATCCGCAAACCAGGGAGTCTGGAGTAGTAATTGCAAAGAGATATTCATCAGTGAATTGACTCTTCAACTGGAGTGTTGGTCTCTAATGTTTTCGTGAGTCTAGATAGGAAATCGTACCTGCATCGTGATTTTGTTTTCTAGGCCTCATCCAGTAATGAGTGATGTTAAATTCTTTGGTAAAAACACACAACCATCTTGTGACTCCACCATTAGTAATTGATTTGTTCATTAAATACCTAATTGCAGCAGTGATCTTCGTGTGGACGAAATGTTTCATATCCCATTATATAGTGTCTCGAATTTATTTATGGCATGAACAACGCTTTCCAAGAACTTTTTCGAAGCATGCGTATAATTCTAACCTCGAGGAGTCAAATTTTTACTCAGTACAGTAGACGCACAAGGAATCCGCATTTTTCCCCAACACGCCTCCTATGTCGTATCTCTGAGGCATCCGTCTGAAAATGTGAAAAGGTACTTCTCAGCTAGTCCCCTTAAAATAAATGCTTCTGCAGATCAGGGTTTCAAAGTGCCAGCGGGCACTCGTAGATTCCAATTGAATTACACACTCTGGCCGCAGTTTGAAAAGTGGAGATGCCATCTTAGTGAAGTTTTCTATAAATATTCCGTAACATCCTCGGTAAATCCCAGAAAACTCCCTTTTCCTGCCACATATTTCTCCTCGACAACTTGGAACTAATAGTCCGCAGATGATTTCAACTTTGACTTATCAACTCCTAATCCCACATCTCTAAAATGTGATGGGACTAGGACAATCCCTTTCGCAGAACATCATAAAACACTCTTTTCATTACTTAATGAAAAGGTTTCGCTTTCTTTGCATATTTTTAGAAATTTTTCCAAGCTTTTGCTAAGGCTTCTTCAAAAGTGCAAGCCTACAGACTCAGAAATCATCCATGCATACTACTTCACACAAACTTCATGTATTAGATCTAAAAATATTCCTTAATAATGCCCTTTTGGAATGTTGGTGTGCATCGCACAATCCAAAAGGTAATACTTCGGTAGGCACAGGTACGCGGATAGGTAAATGTGGTTTTATCTTTCTTGATCCTCAAGTGCAACTTGTATTTGGTAAAATCGACCGAAACTATCCGAAAACGAGTGCGTAGTTTTTTCTCAAGCTAATGTATCTAACACCCGATCTATGAAAGGTAAAGGAAAATTATCTTTAAGAGGCAGCTTTGTTTTAATTCCTAAATAGGTCAATGCACACCCTCCATTTACCATTTTTCTGACATAAATCACCAAAGGAGAAACCCACCCACTATCCGCAAATGACAACAGTTGACATTTAACAATTTCGCAACTCTTCTTTTAAACAATCTCCCTAAGTGCTTTGGATTCATCCTTCTCTCGAGGCCATCTCGATTGGCTTTACACTTTCCTCTGTGTAGATACGATGAGTGCAAGTCTTTAGGGTTTATCCCTTTCTATATCGCGGTACTCCCATGCATATGCGTGAAGAGTGTCTCCGTAACATTTTGACTTACTTTTTCTCATGTTGAAATTTCTTTAGGTTTTTGTTTATGTTTGTCAGGTTTTTTCCGGGAATATCTCACCGTAGAGCTCGCCAAATTTCTTCCATGGAGTAAAGAGACATCTCGTCGTGAAGACTCAACATTGGATTTTTCTTTGAAATTGTTCACGCGTGTATTCTCAAGAAGATTCATGATTTTCAAGGTATTCGTAGTAGGACTATCTTCACTAATTTGATGAACAGTGAAGAGAGGTTGTACATCTTTCATCATCACTCCATCGAGTATCATCTAATTTCCGTGATTGCTCTTTGGCCGGGAGGACACAAGGTGAATTTCTGCGTTGAACTTTCCACTCGCAGATGTGGTCATATCACCGAAATCTATTGCAGCCTAATGAGAGCATCAACCGTAGCTAACCAAGGTCTTCCTAATATAATAGGATGTCCTCCTAGATCATTTTTAGGAGTTAGGATAATGAAATCCGCTGTGGATACTCCCAAGAATCTAAGTGACACCGGAATGTCTTCTAACATCCCATATGTTTTGATTACAGCATCTATCCGCTAGTTGTAATAGTGTGGTGTAAAAAGAAGATTAGGAAGTTTTAGTTTTTCCATGATTTGCCTACTTCATGATATTGATTGCTACTCCTCGTATCAACAAGTGTGTTTCGGAATTTCAATTCCATCGGAGTATGTATTAACGACCGGATTTCCCGTGATCTAGATATTTTGGAATGGCAAATCTTTCCCAATCGTTATGTCTCGCTTATTTTTCTTTACTTCGGGCTGGTATTTTCCTTATCTCCTTTTCATTCTTTTTCTCCGCTTTTTTTTATACCTCAACTCCTTTATCGTCTTTGCTAGAATTGGGATTTCTTCTTCGATGGCCTCGTAATAATGGAATCTTAATACAGACATTTCTTAACTCATCTAGGAAATCATAGTTAGGTATCATAATTTGTTTCTCTCACACCTCTAACAATTTGCAGTCTCGCGGAAAGGAGGTGTAGTAGTAGATGCTGATGGTTGTTCTCTACATAGGAGTTGAAATTATTGGTTCTTTCTCGCTTTTGATTTTTCATTATCTTCGGCCTCGAAAAGATGCGCTTTTCCAAGACTTTTATTTACGCGTAGAGAATCTTCCTCGTAATTGTTTTGTTCTTGCATAATTGTCAGTAAGCTTTCTTCTTTTTCAAGCACTCTTCTAGACCCAAGTTGAAACATCATTAAGGTCTAAAGGAGTAATCAAATGGGTTTGAAAATTGTTAGACCTTCTATCATACATGTATTCTCGAGGGCTTTTTATCGTTGTTTCTCTGCATTGGTTGCTGCAAATCGATTTTTCTTTTTGAGGAAATGGCATGGAAGTGGTGGATTTCTTTGATTTTGATTTTGATTTTGATGCTGTGGGATTCTGCTAAGTGTATACCTTTTTGATGAGGGAAAGTGCGATATGATGGATATGAGGGTGGATATTGATACATCCCGAAGAACCTTCCACAAATATTTTGTGTCCCTTTGAGCCCCAAGGTTGAGATTGGTTTTGAAATTGGGGCCAAGCGATGCTGCCAAGAGTTCGCAACTAGGTGTTGGGAATAATACATTTGATTACTAAACTCCTGTAGTGTTTTCAGGTCCGCCTGTGTCTTCTAGAACACAAATTAAGAGATTCTGCAATTTTGTGAGTTTTTTCTTTATGGAAATACAACTTTGTGCAGTGGATCGAGGGACACTCTGGTCTCTAGGTTTTTTGAACAAATTGCGCGCAAGTCTCTATTACTTTTGGCATCCAAAGGGATGCTCTCTTAAGGCATGCTTCTTCCTACACTTGACAAAGACATTTCTAAGGGCACTCGCTTCAGCCTTTCTCCTTGTTTTGTAACTTAAGGGTGTCTATTTTCTCACTAAGTACTCCCTAGAATACAACTTCTAAGGCAAGGGATTGAGGGACAATTTCTTTGGTCTCATGTTTTTTCCTTCGAACAAATTGCACAAGTCTCTATTACTTTTGCATCCAAAGGACACTCTCTTAAGGCATGCTTCTTCCTACACTTGGGACAAAATATTGCTAAGGGCATCGCTTCAAATTTTCTTCCTTCGCTTGTTTTGTAAACTCTCAGGGTACCATTTTCTCACTAAAGACCTCCCTAGAATACAACTTTACAGGCAAGGACTGAGGGACAATTCTTGGTCTCATGTTTTTCTTCGAACAAAACTGCACAAGTCTCTATTACTTTTGCATCCAAAGGACACTCTCTTTAAGGCATGCTTTCTTCCTTACACTTGGGACAAAAGATTGCTAAGGCACCGTCACATGTACCTTCGCTTGTTTTGTAACCTAAGGTGTCTCATTTTCCTCACTAAGACTCCCTAGAATGTCAGCTTTGAATTCATCAAGAATATCTCCCTATTTTCCGCCCTCACTTACCTGCTCCAAACAAGCTAGCATTTATCTTGCCTTCGCAAGAGCGTGTGGTCTCTTGGTCCTTTTTAGAATCTTAGATTTTCCTCTCAAAGATTAATACATAATTCCCGCTTATATCAGTAATTAAAGTTGAGATATGTCTCTCTTTCCCATCATATTAAGGGATATCTATCCATTCATCCCTAATTGTCTTCAACAAAAGAGCTTTCAAAGTATCTTGGTCTAAGTTTTCCATTTTTTTCCTCTTGATGTTATAGTCAATCTTTCCACCAAATCTTCTGCATATTTTCATCCTCTTTTGCATCATCTCGAACACTTATTCCTTTATGGTTGACCGGCATACAAGAACCAAGTACATGTCTAGAAATTCCTTTTCTCATTTCATCCCATGTGTCCTAATAGACCTAGTGATTAAACTCTGATAAACCATTTTAATGCTTTCTCCTTTCCATGTTCAAATAAGACAGTCTCGTGAGATCTTTCACTTTTTGGTCCATGAAAGTTTGGAAGAACGAGAGATGAGATATTTTTCGTTAGTTGCATTAGTCTCTTCATCTATTATAGGGAATCCAAAAGGACTTCCAGCTTTCCCTTTCTACCTCTTCCTCCTTATGCATTTCCTCTTCCTCTACCTTCTTCTCTTCACCTACTACCTCTTCCCTCTATCTTCCTCCTCTACCTCTACCTCCTCCAAACAAGCAGGTATGTTATCCATTAAATACTTCTCTCTTCCCCTCTCTTCTACCATGATAGATTCCTCCGAACTCCAGTATAGGGTTCAGCGAAGAGACAGTTGTTCTATCAAGTTCTTCTATCAAGGGTATATTGAAGAAATAGTCATCTTCTTCCTCTTCACTAGGATTTTTTAATTCTTCTCACCTGAATGTATTCTCCGTGAAGTGCAAAAGGTTATCTCGTCAGGATTCCCTGGATCTTCTTCCTCTAGAATTGCTTCCAAAGGTGAAGCGTGAGATCTTCCCGATGGGATATCCGACCTTGGAAACTTCTAGAAGCCTATGACTAGTATAGTATGGAAATGTGGCTTTGATTTGGAGTAGTGTGCTACTTCTCGCCTTGGTGGAGTGAGTGGATTTGTGGGAATTAAGCCTTTTGCCTCTTATAAATCTGCGAGAATCTCCTTTTCACGCATATCATTGTTTTTGGTAACAGGAAATAAGGCTACCTAGTTACACTTCAGCAAGACTCCGCGCCAAATGTTTAGTCAATTTAGTTTCCTAAATCGAGGCATAAATTATCGACTGTATTGTAAACCGATGAAGGGTAATGCACTATATGTGCCTAAGTACTGTTTACTTGCTGTTTCTTGTTTTATCGATGTTTTGGGTTTTTTATGTTTGATTTCTAATATGTTACTCTATGCTAAGAAACAAAATTAAATCTATGTCAAAGAGAAAAATAAAGGAAATGTTAATAAATCTATTAAAAACAGTAGTTTGATTGCAAGATCTATTCGTACTTAGGAAATATAAAGTCAGAGAACTTGTAATCCATGGATATTACATCCCGCTAATGAACATTCATGAAAATTCAACTTAAACACTATAACTTAATCTAATTCATTTAGTTAGAGATTTGTTGAAGAGCTTTAGAAAATATTAATTTAGTCGCAATGAGGATCTCCTAAAATTGAAACAAATAAGAATCGTGTAATATTACAATGGAATTTCATTCATTTATTAGAGGTTTATTAAAGCTATTTAGAAAAAAATTACTATAATGTATGATTCCTATAAAATGCCTAAAACAACTTATAACATTACAACTAGATTCTATTCATGAGTTAGAGGTTTACAAGAGCTTTTTGAAAGAGATTAAGTATAATGTGATATGACTTTCTATAAAACAAACAATAATAAATAACCCATAGTATTACTACTAAGTCTTATTCATGATATAGGTTTATTGGAAGAGCTTTGAAAAAGATTACTTGCAATAAGATGAGGGATCTTCGATCTAATTGAAGAACAGAAAATGCTAATAACTCAAAATAGTACAACTAAATCTCATTCATATAGTAATGATATATTGGAAAAGCTTGAGAAAGAGAATATTGCAACAATGATGATCTTCTTAATTCAAATAACAAACCTAAATGCTAGTAACTCGTAATATTACAATTAAATTTATTCATTTATTAGAGATATATTGGAAGAGGCTTGAGAAAAAGACGTATCCTAATATCATGAGGATATTTTATCTAAGAAAATTACATGAAACATAATGCTAAAATATATAATTTCAGAAAGCAGCTTCAAGTAAGGAAATATGATGCCTTGAATTTAAATTCACTTATCTAGAAAGCATAAAAGCCTTCGAACAGCAAGGCCTCGCTATCAATTCAGCATTAAATACATTTAACCTTCCTTGTTATTGTATCTTAACAGCATCAAAGCAGGCTCCTTTATTATCAAATGCTTGGAAAAATGGGTAGTATCACCGCGAATGATAAAATATAACAATCGCTTCTTCTTGGAATTCACTGAACAATTTATATGCAATTACATAAATAATATTGAAAAAAGAGAATAGCACGTGTAGTTTTAAAGTAAAAATCAAATTGAAACTCTTTTTAGGACTCGTGATTTGGTCGTGAAGAAAATCAAGAGTCCTTATTCTCAGAGAATCAGCTTCGACTTTTGTTTTGACCACGTGCTTAGGCACCTACCTGTCGATTCAATCTTCGTGGATGAGAAGGAATGATGAGGGTATTCCAACCACTCATGTATGTATTTTATCTAGATGACAATTTAACATACTCAAACACCAAAACAATGCAATTTTATCGTTGATCGCTGCTGCATCGACTCCAGATTCGTAGCTAAACCTGCTCAAAAATCAGCTAAGACAGAAAATTGCTGCACAGTTGGGTTAATCATTGTATGCAACCTTTAAGTAACATTAGCGTCCTCATTGATCTTTAGGTCAATAAAACGATAAATGAATGATGAATAATGAAGTTTGGCAAAAGAGAAGATAATTTAGGCTCAAATGGCATAAATTCAATTCTCTAGTATCGTTATATCATTATTCTCATTTACACTATTAATCATTAGCATATGAACTATGTATAAGCCAATAATAATACCATCATCATCTATACAAAAACATAAAGAAAAACTAACTTTAAAGAATAATTAGAATAATTCATTAAACATTCAAAGCACCATGATTAAACATATTCAAATTAATACAACCTTATCATCTTATTCGAATGACCTCTCATTAATACAACCTTATCATATTACATTCAAAGGACATCTCATTAATGCAAACCATATCATTCGAATGACACCTCTTTGAAAACATTCATTTCTACATTTATGGATGTCTTATCTCGATGGAATTGTGGCGGAGGGATGTTAGCTGGATGGTGTTGTGGCGGTGGGGCAGATTGTTATTTAAACAAGAAGACAAGAAGGAGGAGGGGGTCTTTTGTTGGGAGAGGAAAGGGAGAAGGCTGTTGTGAGGAAATGGAGAAGGCCGTTGTGATGAAATAGAGAAGGTTGTTGTGGTAAAATTTATCAAGGGTGGAAATGAGACTCACTGTTCTCGGGATTCTGGGCACGGGGGCAGAGGAGGCGTCCTTTGGGTTTAGGATTAAATTCTAAATTGGCTGGGAGGAACATTTTGGTTCTGTAATCTGTCCGATCAGCTGGAGAGGAGGATCACGGGTCCAGGTATTCTGGTTTGGATCTCACCGTTTCCAGGTATTCCTCCTCTTAGCAGCAGTTAGTTATTATGTTTCAACATCAGCTAGTATCGTGTTTCAGCATCAGCTAGTCACTGTGTTTTTTTTTGCATTTGCTGGTTACTGTGATTTTACTTAGAATTAACTTAGAATCATGTTTAAATTCTCTTTCAAATTAAATTTTGCTTAACTGTTAGGAATCAGATAAGTGTTTTTTTTTATAAGATGAACAGAGACCTTACACATGGTATTAGAGTAGGTTCAAACTCTCGGACCTGTTAGATTGATATTAAAACCTGCTTGACTCTTCAGTCTTAGTTATGGAAGATAGACAGATTTTAAGTTTAATGATTGTGGCCAATAACATGAATACCGAAGCTATCCCTGATGAACTTTCTTATTTGTTCTCCTATCCCCACTGTTTCTCGATTGCTCTGAAAGGTCTTTTGGTTCATCACTAGAGATGCACAAGTAAAATATTTTATCAAAACAGAATGCGGTAACTGTATTACCAAAAGCAAGTGTCGAGCAGTCCAAGTTCGAAAAAATAAAATAAAAAATAAAAATAAAAATAAAAATAAAAAATATCCTTCTTCACAAACTGGCCAGAAATGAGTGACTCCTTGGATCAGCTAAAAAATAAATTTCAGTTCCTTGGTGATGTAAAATAATCACTGAAAACCTCAAGGACACACCTTTTATGCAATCTAACTGCCTTAAGTAATTGCTCTAACCTTGAATAAGAAAGACGATGCCATAGTCCAATATAATTTATCCAACTTGCCAAGCCAAAATTGGGTATCAGCAAGTCACACTCTGCTACATCAATTATGAGACTTAGAGTTTGTTTCACTTTATCATCAGCAAATATGAATTTTACTGCGTCCTTTGCCAGTCAGAATAACTCCTGTTTTGAGAGTTCAAAACATGAAGCAGCCAGAGCATATTCATAAGAGATTGTAGTGGAGAAGACGCCCGGATCGTCCGTGCACAAGATCAAAGGATGTTTTTCCACCAAAAGTAATTAGAGCTAATCCACTCCTTAAATCGACAAAAGTCATTACAATCTGGAAAATATGAATATACCATATATTTATAATGAAGATGGTTCAAAATGAGAGTAAATACCAGATGGTGAATATATATATATACAGGCATAGAAATCAAAAAAAAAGAAAAAAGGAGAAACTATGAAGACTGGAACAGAATTGCATAATAGATTAAATGATGATAACTCAGAAATGAACATGGTAAAAGAATTTTCCATTTTACTTACAGCTACAATAAACAGCTGCTAAACAAAAACCAAAGTTACGAGCTAAAGAACAGTATAAGTCTGTGCATCAGGTTTAAATCTACCCCTAAACTTCTCATACAAGGCTTGGGCCTCCGCGACCAGACTGCACTTGCAAAGAGAATCCGGAAGCATATTAAGTGCGTCGATCTCTGGCTTACTCTTGATTCTTAACTTTTCTTCTTTGCGAACTTTCTCAGAGCTATGAGATTCTTCTCTGCATAAATTCTCAAGACCTTTCGATACTGAAGATAAACCCCGAGACAACAACAATATTTCCAGCATAAGAGAGAGAGTCTAGCTTGCTGACTGTCGATCAGATGAAAGTGAACTTCCCTCATTTTGACCATCGCTAATACAGTGCGAAGTCAGTATCAGCGTAAATACCGACCCAAATTTTAGAGAGGCCTTGAAACCTCTGTTGCGTGCAAACCACTTGCACAGTCCTCCCAGTAGCAACCGTATCAGCGTAATGATCGAACTGATATGTGGAGAAGACTAGAAAGCTCTATTTCGTGCTAGATATCATCACTACCCGACTGCCTGCGTAAGAAAATTTGAGGAAAATACACGGACAACGAATTTCCAGCTGGGTTTCATGGGGTTTGTTGTCAAATTCTGAAATTCGTTGGATAGCAGAGGTAAAGCCACGCTAAAGTCATGCCACCGCTGAAATATGTCGTGGATTTTGGATACCGAAACAGGTTTAAATCTATATATATGCAGTTTAACTATATATGTGTCGTTCAGATGTAAATATGAATATCAATATTATGCGGTTTAAATATATATATGTGTCGTTCAGATGTAAATATGAATATCAATTACATCAGTTACGTATACTCATAAACGAAAATTATGTATATATGTGCTACTTTAAATGGATTAAAATATGGATTAAAATGTTACGTGTGGAGCAATCTTGAGCTTGAAGCTGACTTCTGTTAATTAGTGGAGCCGGCATCTATGAACTGGTGGAGCCCACGAAGATTACATAACGCCCAACGTTAATGTATAACATAAATTCATAACGTCAAACGTTATCATATGGTGTATCATTAACGGTGGAAACTTATCCCAAGCTCGGGCATGTTGACCACTAGAGTGGCACTTGATGATAATGAGAAGACTCCATGCCCAAGGATGAACCAGGAGATATTTGTACCATCAGATATCATCAGTTCAACAGAGTTTTTAAACTCTATTTCTACTTCTTATCATTTTCTCTGGTACCCAGATTCCACGCCCTACGGGGAATTGTAATAAGTGATGCTAGTAATGATGAGTTTTAAGTCAATATTGAGTCTGTAATAGGCCTAGGTAGCCTGGGACCTTTCCAACAAGTGAGTATTACTCTGGGAGGTTTTTTTTACTTGGTTAATTATCATCTCCCTACTAGGAGTTAATAATTAATTGAGTTTTTTCCTTCAATTTTACCCCAAAGCCGGAGTACAGCTTGATGGTGAGGCCTTGAGTGACTCCTAGTGTCTAGAGTCAATGTATATTACCATACTAGATCACACAAAAAATTTCGTGGAATTTGGTTAGGTCTAGGTAGTGATTTTTTAAATTTTTAGATTTCCTGCAAGTCGAAAATTACAACAAAAATTGTAATTGAATTGTAATAAGTGTTGTCTAGAGAAGTTGTATGGGGTATGAGTAATCAAAATTACACCTCTCACGCTCAACTTTCTACTATGACACACTTTGAGGGGTTAAAAATGTGTTTTGAACCCTCAAAACCCACTTTTCCTAAGTTTAGAGGGAAATCTGGCAATTAATTAAGCCAGAAATTAAATAAATGGAGAAAAATAAATATCCACACATGCTAAATGAGGTGGAAATGAGGTGGAAAATTATGGAGGAGTTAAAGTGAAGTCCCAAGGTGATATGGACTCCTAAAATCAAGAAAAAGACATGTGCGCAAATAAAATTGAATTTCCGGCATTAAATGAGAGTTGCTTACTTGGAAATTCGAATTTGTGAAATAAATGCATATTTGGGAGGATTTGGGAGAATATTTGGTGGAGATTTTGGTGGGAAATTGTCCCCACATGGGTTACCAACCATATACACATGTCATTTCATCATAAAATTCGAATTTGGCACATAAGGGAAGAAGAAAATGATGCCCACTTGCCAGAATTCGATTTTTACACTTGGCATTGGAGCTCCACTTACCAAATTCGAATTTGCCTTGAGATCTCCTCCCTCTCACCACTTGGCATATGGTTTTTCATTGGGATTTGCTCCCAACTTTCTATATAATAGAGCCATGGGCTCTCATATTGTAATCATTGTTTACTAGCTATTGTGCTTGCGGAAGCGCTGCTGCCTTGTACACTTTCAGAAATATCAATAAAGACTTTGGGGTTTCATTCATGAGGTGTTCCTCCTTTTGGAGTGTGATGAATTGTTGATCATTGATATAATTCCTTTTACTCATGCTTTGATCTAATTTGTTTTCATATGCTCTTGTAGATTTGTTAATGTAAAGCTATCTTACATTGACATTTGATTTAGGAGTATGCTCTAGGTATAGAATGCTCTAGTTGGTTTCAAATAAGTCTCTAGAGTTTCTTATCATTGTTTATTGCTAGATCTATATGGAACTAATTCTTGATTGAAGTTTTGTAGAGGGAACATCCTGTTGGGATCAAAGAATCAAGTGTTGGGGGATGTCTTTGGAGGGACCAACCCACTCTTGATACATTCTCAAAGGAGCTCTCATTTGTTCTTTGAACCTTCATAGTCTTATCTTACAAAGTGGTTTTGTAGGGGTTTTGAGACATAGCTTGTATACAAGCCGAATACTTCTAAATTTGAATATCTTTTAAAACATTATACTTCATTGCTTTCATTTGCTATCTAAGAGCTCGAAGATGACTAAGCAAAGAGGAGAGTTTACTCGAACTCTTTGGCTTAGCCCTTTGTAAATTGTTGTGCAATATTTTGTAATTTTATCTATCTAATATTTGATTGGTTTTGTAGCCCTCTTTCGAATTTTTTCTTGTGACAGCTTGAGTGGACAACTGCAAGAAATTACTAACAAGTTGTTGCAGGACCTTTGGGCTGAATTTCAAATGAGAAAGATAACTCCCTCTTCTTTGGTTGTGGGCATAGAAGAGGCTTAGCTTCTCTTCTCCTATTGTAAAGTCTGAATTTATTTTGAATTCTTAGAAATTCTCACTGAGGAAAAGTCTATGATCTCAATTTTTATTTGTAAATACTTTCCTTGGTTTAAAAAAGCCCTCATGGTCATTTCATTCTTGTAAAATTAATAAAAATTTCTGTTTTTGTTGTGGGAGCGTGGGTTTTACCCATTGGCATCCTTATCTCTCCATTCCAAAGGAGAGAATTTGTAGATGGATCGACTTAGTGGTTTTGACGTTTCCGTTTTTTTTCACATCACATATGCATGCTCTAAGTGGAAAGTAACACAAATCGCATAGTCATTTAATTTCTTAATTTGCAATCTCATTTGCCATCACTTACTTATGTTTTGTGATCTATTTCTCATTTGGATAAGTTTCACAATATACTACAAGTGAAGAAGCATATCACTTTCAATTTATGGCAACTTGAGTTATTGTTCTAACTATGAAGCATATTTAATTGAATCATCTCCATCTTTTACATAGCACTTGCAAACTCACTTTCATATCATTTAGGCATTTCACTTTCATACTAGACTTGCATCTCTAAAATTTACCTCCAACTTAAGTTGGTTGAATAGACGTTTTAGGGACCCTCTACCTCTATGGACTCCTCATTGTGAGATCCAAATATTTGGGCGAGGGTGAGGTCTGAGGATTAGAGTTCAATTGTAACCTTGTTGTAGAACTAATTAATAAAATAAACCAAGAGCACTATCTCATCACATTTACTTGCAAAGTTCCCAAATTTTTTGCTATCTTGATGGTTTAAAGATTCACATGCAAATATTATCTTAAGAAGCACTTTGGATGCAAGCATTTTAATTCCTTAAATTTTGCAACAAGCTTAATTCTATGGTACTTGGAAATTTGCTTCTACATACTACTTCATTGCATGTTGTCATTTTAATGATCATTATGCTTATGGATAATTGATATATCTCGTTTCATTGGCAAATACCCTTATTTGGTGTTGCAAATTTAATTTCATATTGTGATCTTGGTCTAACACTTCCTTTGTGGGATTATTGTCATTATATCTTGAATTTAATTTTTGAGCAAGCATTTGTTATCTACTTTAAAGCACTGGTCTATATTTTGAACACGTCATTGAATATTGCTCATATACTTATATGCTTGTTTACATATTGGAATCGAGTCATCTTTGATAAGTAACTCCTGCTAAACAATTCTCCTAGAAATCTCACATCTTTAAATTAGTTTTCCTTTAGGGACCACCCCCCTTAGCTAACCTAGGAGATAGCTTAAACGGAGAGAGTTGGGAATAGGTGACAGCCCCTTCTCTGAGTTCCTTGCCACCAACCACACCTGTGGGGTTGAAGGCTTTTCTCACTAACTGTAGGTAGGTGTAGGCGGCAAGCGATTAACATTTTTTGGCGCCGTTGCCAAGGACAAGTGTTCTTGTACCTGGGAAAATGACTAACTTTTAGTTTTGGCATATTTGAATTTTAGATTTAGATTCTTGCTCAAGTGGCAACTCCACTCAATCCTAATTTTGCAAGAGTCTCTACTAGGAGAAATTCAAGTGGTCTAATTAGCCCCTCTCCTGATCCTGAAAGGGATTTAGAGAGAGGTTAAATAGACTTTCTCATAGTAGAGCTCTTGCTAGTCTTGGGCAAGAGGCTATTTCTGACATTCATTTGCTGTTTCAAGGACAAGTTGAGCCTAACATCATGAATGATCTTTTGGTCCTTGTAACTTTACTAACATTAATGGCTATCCTCACAATATCCCTAACAAGGCTATTGAAAAGTTGCCTTCTTTTCAAGGTAACAATGCCATTAGCGCTACATCACATGTGAAGAACTTTAATGTTTGCATCTTTAAGTGGTGTAACGTTGCTAACTATGAGGATGTAAAGATGACGCTTTTTGTTCTCTCTTTAGAAGAGGATGCTCTTGATTGGTTCACTGAGCAACCTGCAAACTCGTATGATTCTTTACAAGTGATTGTTAATGCTTTGATGGGAAAGTATGGAGAGAGAAGAGAGAATAGTCATTTGATTAGTGCCATTAGCACCATGAAGAAAAATGAGAATGAAACCATGGAGGAGTTTAACAAGAGATTCAATGAATTGGTTAAAAGCATGCCTACTACTGTTAAACCTCCTGATGAATTTCTCTTATGTTCCTATCTGGATTCTTTTGGTGTTGACACTAGTTATGAGTTGAGAAGAAAGGAGCCTACAACTTTGGGTGTAGCTCAAACTGAAGCCTTGAAAATGGAGAGGGCCAGAAAGCAATCAGGAAAATCTGAGATTCCTGGTTTCACTAGAGGGCCATCGAAATCGAATGATTCCAAAGGCAAGGCCAAGGAAGAGGCTACCCATGATCCTATTAAGGAATTAACTCAACTCATCAAGAGCATGGAACCAAATCACACTAAAGAAATGCAAGCCATGCAAAGTAGATTGGTGGCCATGGAAATATTGCAAGTGCAAAGATTCCAACCTAGGCCAAATAATGGATGGCAAAAGAATAAAGGCCCTCAACAAGATTATAGGCCTCCAAATCCATTGGAATCCACCAACATGGTAGATCAGATTCCCCCTTTTTGTAGGCCATGTAATGAGTTCCATGAAGAAGCCACATGCCCATATGTAAAGAGAATTATGCAAGGTAGCATGTCGGGAGAAGAACATGTAGGAACTAGTGGTCAAATCAATATGTTCTCCATGGAAGATGAAATATATACCATTGAAAGTAATCAAGAGGTTGACCATAGTCCTAATAATCTTGGGGTTGACAATATGATTGCAAATTTTGACAAAGTCACTAAGATTTTTGGGGAAAAGCCTACATCTGGACAAATTCTTGCTATGGCAAAACAGAAAGGGATGACTTATCAGAGAAGGGATATTCAAGACCGGAATAATCACAGAAATTTTTCTCCTCCTACTTCAGAATTAAATTTTGACTTGGGCAATTGGGTGAATAATGCAAAGGTTTCTATCCCAGTGATAGAGCTTTTAAAGATACCATCTCAAAGGGCCAAGTTACTAAGTGCACTTGAAGTTACTCAAAGGGAAGAAAAGCCTAATAATGAACCAGAAGATGAAGAAATTGTATTGAAAAGTATGAACTGTTATGTGGGGAACGAAGATCATCTGCCATTTTATGTTTCTTTGATAGTAAATGATCATCTTTTACACAACTGCATGCTTGATTCAGGGGCTTCATCAAATGTTATGACCAAGAAAGTCATGGAACAACTGAATTTAAGGGTATCTAGGCCCTATCACAACATATGTTCAATGAATTCTAAAAGAATTGAAGTATGTGGGATAATTAAAGATTTACAGGTTTTCTTAGCTGCATACCCAGACAGAATAATGACTATGGATATTGTTGTGATAGATGTTCCTGATTCATGGGGAATGCTCCTATCAAGAAAATGGGCATCAGATTTAGGTGGTAGCCTTCAAATGGACTTGTCATATGCCACCATCCCCATGCCAGATAATAAATTTGTCAGACTTGATCGAGAGTTAGAGAAAATATATCATGTTGAGGATCCAAGGAGACCCAACAATGAGAATATCTATAGATCATGCCAGACAGGAAGTGATTTTGTGTTGACAAATTTTCTTCCCCCCTTAACAGAACAGATGCAAAATAAAGAGATTAGGCATAGCTCAAAAGGCTTGGGTACTTCAAATCTTCCATCAAAGCATTTTCAAGACAGAGCAGAAGGATTGACAGTGATTGCATCATCATCGCCATCACAACTAACCAAGAAGAAAGGAAAATAAACGAAAAAATAAAAATGATATAAAAAATGAATCACAAATTTTGAGCAGGATCAAACCTCAACGCATCAAAAGTCGAAAAAGGAAAAGGAAGAGGTTGGTGTATCTGATGGCCACAAACAGGTTAACAGTGGGACAAGTCATAGTCCTAAGATAGTCAGAATTGGCCAAGGCACATCAGAGAAAGAGCCAATGGATTTGCCTGTGAGTAGGCAGGTTCTCAAGATGGATTTCACCGAAGACATTTGATGCCATAGGGCATCTTTTTGTATCATATTTCTAACCTTATCCCTTGTAAATTTTGTTTAAGAAGTTTTATTTCATGAATAAATTGTGATTTATGTTTCCTAGAATAAATTTCCATTTCTGTACTGGATTCTATTTGATGTTATTTTGAATGGATACTGCTAATATATATCTTTGGTCGGTGGATGCAGATTCCAAGTTCTTGCACACTATCACTTCATATCTAGCATGCATCCCCATATGGAGCCAAATGTTAACCACTAGAGTGGCACTTGATGATAATGAGAAGACTCCATGCCCAAGGATGAACCAGGAGACATTTGTACCATCAGATATCATCAGTTCAACAGAGTTTTTAAACTCTATTTCTACTTCTTATCATTTTCTCTGGTACCCAGATTCCACGCCCTACGGGGAATTGTAATAAGTGATGCTAGTAATGATGAGTTTTGAGTCAGTATTGAGTCTGTAACAAGCCTAGGTAGCCTGGGACCTTTCCAACAAGTGAGTATTACTCTGGGAGGTTTTTTTTACTTGGTTAATTATCATCTCCCTACTAGGAGTTAATAATTAATTGAGTTTTTTCCTTCAATTTTACCCCAAAGCCGGAGTACAGCTTGATGGTGAGGCCTTGGGTGACTCCTAGTGTCTAAAGTCAATGTATATTACCATACTAGATCACACACAAAATTTCATGGAATTTGGTTAGGTCTAGGTAGTGATTTTTTAATTTTTTAGATTTCCCGCAAGTCGAAAATTGCAACAAAAATTGTAATTGAATTGTAATAAGTGTTGTCTAGAGAAGTTGTATGGGGTATGAGTGATCAAAATTACACCTCTCATGCTCAACTTTCTACTATGACACACTTTGAGGGGTTAAAAATGTGTTTTGAGCCCTCAAAACCCACTTTTCCTAAGTTTAGTGGGAAATCTGGCAATTAATTAAGCCAGAAATTAAATAAATGGAGAAAAATAAATATCCACACATGCTAAATGAGGTGGAAATGAGGTGGAAAATTATGGAGGAGTTAAAGTGAAGTCCCAAGGTGATATGGACTCCTAAAATCAAGAAAAAGACGTGCGAAAATAAAATTGAATTTCCGGCATTAAATGAGAGTTGCTTATTTGGAAATTCGAATTTGTGAAATTAATGCATATTTGGGAGGATTTGGGAGAATATTTGGTGGAGATTTTGGTGGGAAATTGTCCCCACATGGGTTACCAACCATATACACATGTCATTTCATCATAAAATTCGAATTTGGCACATAAGGAAAGAAGAAAATGATGCCCACTTGCCAGAATTCGATTTTTACACTTGGCATTGGAGCTCCACTTACCAAATTCGAATTTGCCTTGAGATCTCCTCCCTTTCACCACTTGGCATATGGTTCTTCATTGGGATTTGCTCCCAACTTTCTATATAATAGAGCCATGGGCTCTCATATTGTAATCATTGTTTACTAGCTATTGTGCTTGCGGAAGCGCTGCTGCCTTGTAGACTTTCAGAAATATCAATAAAGACTTTGGGGTTTCATTCATGAGGTGTTCCTCCTTTTGGAGTGTGATGAATTGTTGATCATTGGTATAATTCCTTTTACTTATGCTTTGATCTAATTTGTTTTCATATGCTCTTGTAGATTTGTTAATGTAGAGCTATCTTACATTGATATTTGATTTAGGAGTATGCTCTAGGTATAGAATGCTCTAGTTGGTTTCAAATAAATCTCTAGAGTTTCTTATCATTGTTTATTGCTAGATCTATATGGAACTAATTCTTGATTGAAGTTTTGTAGAGGGAACATCTTGTTGGGATCAAATAATCAAGTGTTGGGGGAAGTCTTTGGAGAGACCAACCCACTCTTGATACATTCTCAAAGGAGCTCTCATTTGTTCTTTGAACCTTCATAGTCTTATCTTACAAAGTGGTTTTGCAAGGGTTTTAAGACATAGCTTGTATACAAGCCAAATACTTCTAAATTTGAATATCTTTTAAAACATTATACTTCATTGCTTTCATTTGCTATCTAAGAGCCTGAATATGACTAAGCAAAGAGGAGAGTTTACTCGAACTCTTTGGCTTAGCTCTTTGTAAATTGTTGTGCAATATTTTGTAATTTTATCTATCTAATATTTGATTGGTTTTGTAGCCTTCTTTCGAATTTTTTCTTGTGACAGCTTGAGTGGACAACTGCAAGAAATTACTAACAAGTTGTTGCAGGACCTTTGGGCTGAATTTCAAATGAGAAAGATAACTCTCTCTTCTTTGGTTGTGGGCATAGAAGAGGCTTAGCTTCTCTTCTCCTATTGTAAACTCTAAATTTATTTTGAGTTCTTAGAAATTCTCACCGAGGAAAAGTCTATGATCTCAATTTTTATTTGTAAAGACTTTCCTTGGTTTAGAAAAGCCCTCATGGTCATTTCATTCTTGTAAAATTAATAAAAATTTCTGTTTTTGTTGTGGGAGCGTGGGTTTTACCCATTGGCATCCTTATCTCTCCATTCCAAAGGAGAGAATTGTAGATGGATTGACTTAGTGGTTTTGACGTTTCCCTTTTTTTTTTCACATCACATATACATGCTCTAAGTGGAAAATAACACAATTCGCATAGTCATTTAATTTCTTAATTTGCAATCTCATTTGCCATCACTTACTTATGTTTTGTGATCTATTTCTCATTTGGATAAGTTTCACAATATACTACAAGTAAAGAAGCATAGCACTTTCAATTTATGGCAACTTGAATTATTGTTCTAACTATGAAGCATATTTAAATGAATCATCTTCATCTTTTCAATAGCACTTGCAAACTCACTTTTATATCATTTAGGCATTTCACTTTTCATACTAGACTTGCATCTCTAAAATTTACCTCCAACTTAAGTTGGTTGAATAGACGTTTTAGGGACCCTCTACCTCTATGGACTCCTCACTGTGAGATCCAAATATTTGGGCGAGGGTGAGGTCTGAGGATTAGAGTTCAATTGTAACCTTGTTGTATAACTAATTAATAAAATAAACCAAGAGCACTATCTCATCACATTTACTTGCAAAGTTCCCAAATTTTTTGCTATCTTGATGGTTTAAAGATTCACATGCAAATATTATCTCAAGAAGCACTTTGGATGCAAGCATTTTAATTCCTTAAATTTTGCAACAAGCTTAATTCTATGGTACTTGGAAATTTGCTTCTACTTACTACTTCATTGCATGTTGTCATTTTAATGATCATTATGCTTATGGATAATTGATATATCTCGTTTCATTGGCAAATACCCTTATTTGGTGTTGCAAATTTAATTTCATATTGTGATCTTGGTCTAACACTTCCTTTGTGGGATTATTGTCATTATATCTTGAATTTCATTTTTGAGCAAGCATTTGTTATCTACTTTAAAGCATTGGTCTATATTTTGAACACGTCATTGAATATTGCTCATATACTTATATGCTTGTTTATATATTGGAAATCGAGTCATCTTTGATAAGTAATTCCTTCTAATCAATTCTCCTAGAAATCTCACATCTTTAACTTAGTTTTCCTTTAGGGACCACCCCCCTTAGCTAACTTAGGAGATAGCTTAAACGGAGAGAGTTGGGAATAGGTGACAGCCCCTTCTCTCCCTGGAAAAACCCCCTACAACTCTTGGGGAAAACCAGTTCGAAAGCTCCTCCTTATTTCTGGAAAAATGCATTTTACAGTGAAAGAAATATTCAGCAAAAAATCAGCAAACAGACTTTACAACTTATCTCGTTTTCCGTGCTTAACCACCGCCTCGGAAAATGTGCAAACAGAAAAAACAGAACAGCAATAAATGTTGTACGTCCTCCTCGATTTTCGTGCCCAGAAATCTGCAATAAATGCAGTTGTACGGCCTCCTCAAAATCTGTGCGAACAGCAATAAATGCTGCTATCCAAAATCTCGATTTTCGTGCCAAAAACACAGCAGAACTTTGCTGTACGGAACAGCCCTCTGCTGCCTCGATTTCTGTGCCCAATCTTGCTGTACGGCCCTACTGTACGGCCTCCTTTCTAGAAAACCGTGCCCAAAAATTCTGCCTTTCACTATGCTAACTCCGCTGTACGGTCTTGCTGAAATGCTGCCTTGGAAAGTGTGCCAAGCTGCTGCCTCCTTCTCCTCACTGCCCAGAAATCTCCCTTGCTCTCTTTCTCTCCTTCTCTCAATCTGCTCATGAAAGAATGAATGATCTTTTCCTCCTTTTCCTCCTTTAACCTAACCCTAAGTGACTTTTGGGGAATCCCTAAATCCAATGGCTGAAATAGATTGAGATCTAGGGTTGAGATTAAATGCTCATTTAAATCTCACTTTCTATTTTTTTAATTCACCCCACTTTAATAAAGACCCACTTAGTCATTTATTTCCAAAGTCATTTTTCCTTTCTAATTTTACATTGACTTTATTAAAGTCACTTTAAAATTAGACTTTAGTAACTTTATCACTTAAAGTCACTTTTAAATTAGATTTGACTTTATAACTTTATAGTCACTTTAGTAACTTTATCACTTAAAGTCACTTTAAAATTAGATTTGACTTTATAAAAATTATAAAGTCACTTTAGGAGAAAAATTAAATTCTTTTGGACACTTTTCCCTAGGCCAAAGATCAAAGCCTTAGGGAACCACCTGTCCTCCGGTACCAAATTTCAACAGTTCAAGTCTGAGGTGAACAAGGAACCAAAGGTGGAAGCTATAACAAGTGCCACTGTTCTTAGGCGTTACTAGATTGAATTAATTATATATGTTTAGACTTTAGAGCTAAAGTTTCAACATTAAGGATTTAGATATTTCTTTATCTCTGCCCTTTACTCAATCTGTAATTCTAAAAGTCAAGGCAAAATGAAGATTTTCAGTGACGCTTCCATCCAAAAAAAAAAAAATGATTGATGACTAATTGTTGACTTTTCAGTAGATTCTAGACTGCAGGCTGTAGAAGTTGTACATGATAACGCGTCATATAAAATGAAATGTTGAATCAGGAGTAGGGGCCTATGATCATAAAAAATACAGATTTTATGACTTCTAAGACACATTTGGGTTAATATATAGATATTTGGGTTAATATATATATAGAGCGTATGGTTTAAATGTATCTTTTGGTTTAATAATATATAGCGTATATATATGCCCCATAATGTTACTTGTAAAAATGTACAGGAAATAGTCTCCAACAACCTCGGAAAATTTCTGCTCGGAGCCTCTGGCTGTTGCAGGGTTAGAAATTACAGGTTTTCATATCTGATAAATGAGAATTTTGTTATAGAGGATGGCATTTCCCCACTCAAATTGTACAATGGAGCGCCCAGCATTGACGCCGGAAGAAGAGAAAGCAGTAATCAGGGAGAGTACAGAAGCTGCAGAAGCCAACATGAAGAGGGTGACACATATTATCTTCTAAACTTCAGATGGTGGAAACACTGGTTAGATTATGTTTGTGAGGATTGGACTAGCACAAGCAAGGACACTACTGTGCACCATCCAAAGTCATATGAGCATTTGTCTACTATTTCGACTTCGCCAAAAAATGCCTGCCAGTATTGACAATTCAGATTTAGTTGTGGATGTCAAGTGTGAAGACTCTAATGTGGAGCCCGAGCTTCATGAAACGTTAATGGAAGGGCGTGATTACATTTTGTTGCCACAGAATGTGTGGAGGCAGTTTCATAAATGGTGAGTTTGGACATTTTTAGTTTTTTTTCTTTCATTTCAGATCTTAATTTAACATGAAACAATTTGCATGAATCATGATGTCTAGGATAACAGATGCCAAGGCCGTAACTAGTATATTAAACATTTATCTTGAATTAGCATGCTGTTTGGTGGTTCAGCATTTTCTTTTGAGTATTATATTAATTTTTAGGTACATTGTTAGTCTTAAAAAATCTATAAAACCAAAAATGCTAAATCCTGCCTCTTTTCACTTGACTCTTGTCCAAAAATGCTAAATCATGTATTTTGCTAACCATTTGTGTTTAACACAACTGGGAGCCTTATCATGTAAAAACAAGTATGTATTCTTTATTAGAGGTTGTGCTACCTTGCAGGCCTTGTTGCATCAAGAACTAAATTGGCTAATCTGAGTTTCTGGTATTTCATGGAATTAATAGCAATTGCTATGTGTACAGACATCTGGATGACCATGGTGTATATAGGATCTATATCAATTGTTAAATATAGAGAGGCTTTTTCGTATGTCCACATCTTGGTTATAGATTGAACACATATAAGCAAATCTATTGACTATCATAATTATATCAACATCAATAGAAACTATGACAAGTATGACTATTGGAGCAATTTTTGGATGTTGGCAATCACATGTGAAATGTGGCAATCATAACTATAGATATGAATGATCCTCAGATGTTTCCTTTTGAATTCAAGAATCTGGTGCAGAGTAACTGTGTTGGCAATGACTGAAAAAATAAAATAAACTTGGCATTGACCAAAAACTCTGCTGCCTATCAAAAACTCACCACGGACCATTTGTGGATGCTAAAGTGTGATATACCCTATATTATAAATAATATATGTTATATAATAATAATAGATAATATTATCCTTACACAGGGATGTGTTCCTACAGGCTTTGTAGTATAAAATTATAAATATGACACGTGTATTTTTCACATCAACCAACATATGTTATATTCAGTATATTCCCTATATGTCTTATATTTTACATGCTTTATGCAATAATATTCAACTTAGGTTGGTACAAGTGGTACAAGTGAATAGGTTAGAGTGCCATATCTAAGTGGTATAGGTGATTTCAAGTTTATTGCATAACTTACTCATACTAATCTGAGTGAATAGAGTTAATTAGGTGAATGCTTACTATTGAGATATCACTCTTTCTCTGTAGTTTAGCCGATCTAAGCTCGTATAAGTTGTATTAGTAACCTTGTTTGTTCTATGTATCACATTACTTGAATTACACTTGTACTTTCTGACTAATATTAGCCTAATCAACATTGTGCTTACTATCCTTATTGATTCACCATGCTTAAATAAGTTAATGTACTTTGTTCAACATCATGGATATTACTTAACTAGTACTTTTTATTATAATGCTTGATTACGATATTCCCATTACTTTGATTAGTAGTATAAGCTTGTAGCGTATTACTAGTACAATGGGTTTTCTCATTAGTGTTACCTATTCTCTAAGCTTTGATCTGAATGAGTACCACCATCTCATATAACAAAGATACAAGCTCATGTTCCTGGAATAGTGGTGACTCTATCCTCTTAATGGCCTTAGTATTACCTATCTCTACCATTGACCGAGTTCCATATCATAGATTGACTGTACGATTCTATGCATATAGATGAGGTAACGGAACATTCACTGTGCTCATATAGGAGTAATTAGGCATGTATGGATACTAAGAGCATAGTAATTATGATTTCATGGGTTTTTCTCGTAATAGAGCTTATCATAACAATGTAATGGGTTCACTACTACATATATATAAGTGATAAGATTGGGATAACATAATCATTACCATTACTTGGTGGTTATACTATCTGCCCATTTGTCCTGTACCATTATAAGATTAAATATGTTCCATATCTATGGGAACAAAAGGGAAGCGATAGGATGGATACTCACCAATGGCACTCATTATCTAAAAATATAGGTATTCTAATAACATACGTATCTGCTTATTACTAGTACAATAATTGTGATCTACTTGACTCTGTTAATTACAATTGTGATTATAACAATGGTTATAATTAAGAAGTATCCATAATAAATACTGATCAATGAGCTTAAGTAACACGTATATTGGGTAATAACAAGGAGTGTATAACCATAATCAGAGTGAGTGCACTATATGAGTGACAGTGAACCATATGACCTTCATAGCTTACTGAGTGTAATACCATATCTATTTGGATTAGAGCTTACATATAAAAGCATGGTTTCCAGTGCTCTAAGTGATTATGTGATAAACCTGTATCATATATGTACTGAGCTCGTGTATCTCATGTTCATTTACTAATATATCATTACCTAAGTAAGTTTCATTATAGAGAAGGTGGTAGTGACGCATATTATGCCTAAGATATCACCCTATCTAAGTAGTTAAGCAACTCACCGGTCGTAACCTCATATCATGCTAGCTTAGTCTGTCTGAATAGGGTTCCAATCATAACCTAACATGTAGTTGATCTGTGTGTTTCCACATCAATAAGCCCATACATGTATCTGCTTTAACATTTCGATTGTTTCCATCACTATTAGTAACACCTGTACCATTCACTAGTTAAGTATGAATAAGAATAGATGTAATGGCAATCATAGGCTTGATAAAGGTGGAATCCTATCTGCTATAACTTCTACTCGTATATAAGAGAGACCTTCTTGCTTCACCTATTTCACATGGTATACTTATTGTGGAAATAGCCATACTTGACCTTTAGTGATACTTAGGCTTGTTATAAGATTCTAGTAGTCCACATGTTCATAAGATCAGTATTATATAAGATATACTATTCAATGGATTCACATGGTTAACCTTTTATAACGGTAATAAAAGCTCTTTTAGTATAGAGGTTTATCTCTCACCATGTTACATAATAACCATGATAGTATTGTACTAATATGGAGTTAAGGGCCCCGGATGCGGGTGTTTCAATGGCGAGTTAATGGGATGGGACGGAGGGGTGGCAAGCCCTGCCGACATCTGCCCAACTGGTACGAGGTGTTAAATGGACAGTTGCGCAAAGGCTTGCTTCATTTATACTTCCCTCCTTCCAACGCCATGGGCACTGCAAACTTCTGCTCTCGCTCGAATTCGACTGTGACAAACCATTCCTCCGCATGCTCCGGCGGGATTCTCACCATGGGTGCAGTTAAGAAAGCTGATCGGCTTGGTATGGGAAGGACGGACCTGGCGCATGTAGAGGCCTGTTGCAAGGTGGGTGGGCATCGAACGCAACAGGTTAAATATCACCTGCTCTCGGCTTTCCATCAGAATCGTTTTGGCATCGTCAGTTGTTGCGACTACAGTTGGGAGAGGGTCTATCAGTGCTTGTTGCGTTTTATGAAGAGGGAGGCTCATTCTCCTGGGAAAGTTAAGCTGCTACTGCGTCCTCAGCCGAGCTCGGGCCACCCTTCGCTGTGTTTCACTGTTGTCTTTGACGCGTTCTGGACCCCGCTCCATCTCACTATGCCGAGGATTCGACACCGTTTGAGGAGCAGAAGAGGTAGCTCTCGGAGCCATCCCTCTCATGCTCGGTCCAGCCCATCTCCGGACACTTCCTCCTTTGGTGAAGGCTCGAGCCACTACCCCAGAACTCGTAGCGGTCGGGGGCGCTCTCATGATTTTCGCCTATTCTGGGGTCCCCATTCGCATCGCCCTCCAGCCTCCTATGCTCCAACAACTGGAACTGCTCGGTTCACCTTCAACAGTAACCTCAACCACCCTCGGATTACTTCCATTCTCTCGGTGGTTTTTCTTGAAGACAGCGTGCAAGGGGAGTCCAGCTCGCAGCCGGCCGTTCCTGAGGCGAATGTAGCTGCTCCTGACACCCAGTTCTCGAATTTCAATCTGGGCGGTGGCAGTTTCCCGGCGCAGCCTCCGTCTTGCCCAGTAGATTCTGTTCTGGATGAAGACATGCTCTCTGTTGAACCTGGTGCCCCGGCTTCTCACGACGGGCCTGCTCCTGACATGCACGCCACCGGCTGGTGCAGGATTGTGGAGGAGACTCCGGAAGACTAATGGGTTTGTTGCTTGGTCTTTTTTTCTGTTTCTGTCACCCAACCTTCTGGGTTTTTTTCTGTTCTGGAAGCTATGATGTTTTCTGGCCCCCTTTTGTTTCTTCTGGGTCAAAGTATCTCTTGGAAAAATATAGCTCTGCACCCCTGCGTGGGTTTCGACAGTCTACTACTCTGCTTTTTCCTGAATTTTCTGCCTCCAAGGCAGTAGTCACTGACTTCGGTCTCGATGTAATTTTACCCACTTGTTAATAGATCAGTTTTACTTAGAAAAAAAAAAAATATGGAGTTAAGGGTAAAGGTTCAATATTCTTTATTAACATATCACTATCTTCACTGATTCCCATTGATTTTATTAACTACGAAGAGTATGACATAATCAAATACTAGCCTAACTTACAGCTTTGTAATCATAATCACACAGCTTACTGGTCAGGTATAGAGAGTGGTCATAGCCTATCCATGAATTTGTAAACTTTATTTTGAATTATCTCTTAAGAATGAATTTTACTTGCTGGTACATGGATAACCATAAAGAACGGATGTTACTTAACTCTAGTGATATCGAATATATGCTATTGTTTGACTTTACTAGTGCAGGGATCCCAACATGCCTTATGTCATTTGAAATATCTTTGCAGGAATATGAAATATAGATCATAGCTCACATTATGAATGACATCATGTATCAATTCATTTTATTCACATGTCCATATGATTGAAGGAAAATAAATAGAAGAGTAACTACATTTTAAATATCAAAATGAAACATATAGTTGAACATGGTTAAAGCAAACGCATCATAGATAGAACATGTATGAACTAAACTAGGGCAGTATCTAAATGAAAAATTGTATTGGACATATTGATACATGTGTGGACAAGTGTTTTAACCGAGTACGTATATAAGTTCTGGGATCAATAACATTGATAACAATATAGATGTATATGTTGTAATGTGTGTACGAATGTTTACATTGATAACAGTATATTTGGAATGTGTAGAGATTGTTATATGGGTAACAATTTGTTATGAACAATATAGATGCATGTGCTGTAATGTGCGTACGAGTGTTTACATTGCAGATTGTGTACAAGTAATTGCTTTGCAGAAAACAGATTACAGAACCAAAATACGTGATGACAGAATCCCCAGAACAGTTGAGACTCCCGAGATTCCACGATAGGGTGTTGACCCTGGTCCTATTGGGAGGGGTGGAGGTGTTGCCCACCGGTTATCCTCCGATACCTGGAGTCATGGGAGGACTGTGCGAATCATGCTCCCCTAGACGTGTGATGATGACTGCCGGATGCCTACAAGCATATCTGGTCGACGTAATCGACGCTGATATCCTTAAGGTCTATGAATGGATCAGTAAAAATGATGCCATGGCATATTCCTGTAGAGGACAGATAGGATGGGAGTGGAAGAGATTAGGAAGGATAGGATGATTTTACAATAGTTTGAAGATTTGGTTGAGAAGGGAAGTAACAATTAAATTGCAGATACATACTTATTCAAACAGAAAGTCAATCTTAAAAATCAGCCTTCTACAATCACCCTAATCTCTAAAAATACAATTATTGATATGAGTATATGAAACCCTAACTTCGGGACGAAGTTTTCCGGAGGAAGTATGTAACAACCCACACCCTAAGTTCCTACTCCCTAATATTTAACTAATAGCTACATATAATATACAAACATAAAGAAAAACTAACTTTAAAGAATAATTAGAATAATTCATTAAACATTCAAAGCACCATGATTAAATATATCCAAATTAATACAACCTTATCATCTTATTCGAATGACCTCTCATTAATACAACCTTATCATATTACATTCAAAGGACATCGCATTAATGCAAACCATATCATTCGAATGACACCTCTTTGAAAACATTCATTTCTACATTTATGGATGTCTTATCTCGATGGAGGAGTTGTGGCGGTGGGATGTTAGCTGGATGGTGTTGTGGCGGTGGGGCAGATTGTTATTTAAACAAGAAGACATGAAGGAGGAAGGGGTCTTCTTTTTGGTTGGGGGAGGAAAGGGAGAAGGCTGTTGTGAGGAAATGGAGAAGGCTGTTGTGATGAAATTGAGAAGGTTGTTTTTATCAAGGGTGGAAAGGAGACTCACTGTTCTTGGGATTCTGGGCACGGGGGCAGAGGAGGCGTCCTCTGGGTTTAGGATTAAATTCTAAATTGGCTGGGAGGAACATTTTGGTTCTGTAATCTGTCCGATCAGCTGGAGAGGAGGATCACGGGTCACGGGTTACAGGTTTCGACCGCTCGAATCCTTCTAGTTCGAACAGTTATCGACCCCAAATTAAATGGGTAGGGTCGCATCCTTCTGTTTGTCTCTGAGATTTGTGGTTTATCTGATTGTAGAACAGGGTTTTCTTCCCTCGTCTCCTTGTTGTAGTTTTGTTGTATCAGTTCTGTTGTCGAAGTCTTCTCCTGTGCGAGAAAACTAGGGTTTGTAAAACGATTCTGCATTCAACCTCTTGTTATACTTCCGCTTATCCGTTTGTTGCCTTGTCTTCTGTTTAAGACGTTGTTGGTTCTGGGTTTCAAAAACACCAATCTGTAACTTTGATATGTATTACTTCTTGTTTATAGTCCTTCGAGACTCTTCAGCAGAGACATTTATATTTATAATCAATGGAAAATGTTCTTATTAAATTCTGTCAATATGAAAAGAAATTCGTGATACCTGGAAATGGTTATATGTCTGTTAATTCGTGAGTATTTGTGAAATTCTCCCGCTTGTGTGAACTTGCCGAAAATCTTATGCTTTCAACTCGTAATTTACTATGACTGCTCCGATGCCTGTGTTCAATGTTGCTTCTATGCGCCTTAATTACAATTGCGCGTTAATTCAATTTACCCTACACGTTACAGTAAACAATATACAGGAAAAATAGCACAACAGTATTTGGCTGCAATTTAATCTCAGATGGTTTCTTGAAACAAAATCTTTGTTTCGTTTTATTATTCTCTCTCTCTCTGTATGATGGAAATCAAAAACCTTCAGAATGTATTTTTTTCTTCCTTTTGTATCACTGTATGAAACAGTTTTTTTGTTTGAAACTGTCAACAGTTTATTATAGTTACATTCTTGACTTTTCTTCTTTTAATCTAAATGATTTGTAAATACAAACTAAAAGAAAACTTTAAGTGAAAACTACAGAACTTAATTGACTGTTAGACCCTAATGATGGAATTTCTAAAATAAAAATAAAATAAAACCCAGGTTCCATGACCTGTCCACAAACCAAACGTAACAGTAAGACAAACACCTGTCATTTTGTTTACCCTGAGCTGGATGCTCCTGCATCAGTGGTTGTTGATTTCTCACCAAGAGATTTTAAGAGGAAATCAATGGGCACTTGGAGAACACATCAAAAATATCAGAGACACAGATTTGCAGTGATAGCAAGGGCGCAATGATAGTGTGAGGGCACCAGCAGATCGAGATCAACAGTGATTGAAGACAGCATTGTCAAAGGTAATTCTTCACAGTGATTTCCAGTGTTTGTAGGAGAATGATTTATCTACGGAGAGGTCGAGTTTCCTAGTGTTGCGAGTTACTTCAGAGAGGCCAAGTTGTCGAAGCAAAGAGATATATGTCAAAGTAAACAATTTGCACAAGAGAAGTCGAGTTTGCTAAGAGAAATGAATATGAGTGGAGGCCAAGATTATTTTCCAATAGTGCGAGTTTGCCAGAGAGGGTCGAGTTGTCAGGGCCGCACGTGTGGTTCGATTTAGTGAGCTGGAGAGAGGCCGAATTGAATCAGGAGGGCCGAGTTGTCTCCAGGAAGCCAAATCAACTTGCAAAAGTGACAGAAATAATTTTTCGAAGGTTTGCTAATTTACGACAAACAGTTGTCATTTTCAATCACATAATTTTGCTAAAGAATAATCAAAATACTCATCTACAGAATTGGTTTTCCCCACACTGGGGTTTTTCCAGGGACATTTATCCAAAAATATTGGTGCTCATTATTTGTGTGTATGCAATATTTTCTCAGTTCCTATGGTTTATTTATCTTCTGTAAAGTTGCAAATTGCAATAGTGTTTTATTCAATATTTGGCGCAAATAAATTGCAAAAGACAAATAATCAATTGGTAGGAGAATAATAACCAGTTAACTGCAATAGTATTAAAATTTCACAAGATGGAAGGTGTTAAGTATGATATAGGGAAGATGGAACATGCTATCTCAATCATGGATTCCCAAATAGTGCCCCTCCTATAACCCAAAAGGCCTTAAGGGACTGGACTAGGGTCAAAGATTAACCCCCCTGGTGAGGTGAGGGAACAAGAATACGTTCAAGGTATATCAATCTTCTAGATCACCCCATAATCCATACCAAATGCCCAAGAACAAACTAGTATAAGCACCAGATTGCAAAATTATCAAAGTACCTTTTGAATGGTAGCCCCACCTTTGTCCAAGTGCTAATGCCAAATGGGTGAGAAGCACATGGCTAATGCAAGTGGTGGAGACACGTGGCATATCATCATCTTATGGTGGCTAACAAGGGTTGTTCACTGTCTGGCTGACCGACTGGCTATCAAATGTAGGAGAAATTTTTTTCCTATGGGGTTATCTATTTTGGTAGGTAACACAGCCAATTCAACTTTTCATAGAGTAATCTCCCTTATTAGTGCATCATTTTGTTCAAGGCCAACCAAGGAGGGAAATGCCTTGTGATTTTACTTATCACCTCTAATCTATTGGGATGACGGTTGGAGAGAAGAGAGAGATGGTAGTCGACTAGCTTTGCTTCTATATCTTAGTGATTCGAGAGCTTTATGCCTTCTAAGTCCCTGAGGGAAGAAATGTGATTGTCGTGCCAGTGTTGCATCATAGATTTACAGAAGAACTTTGCATTTTTTTCTCCATCTGACCTAATATTTTTATCTCTAGAGGATTTCCTCTTGGCTTCTACACTCTTCTAGCTATGTGAGTAAAGCAGCTTCTTCCACTGCTAACTCCTCGTAACACCCCTCTAGGATGATAGTCTATTGAAGTTTATTCATGCGATCTTCCAACTCCTGTTTGGCCTAAAACATATTCCCAAATTCTTCTTTGTTCCATTTTTTTAGCTTGGATTAAACAAATTCTAACTTTTGTTGAAAACAGAACATAGCTATAGCTTCAATAAAACTTGCTTCATTCCACCATTCGTGGTCTTTGTCTTGAAAGAATGGGTTCGTGAGCTAAAAGCTTTCGAGCCAGAATGAAGCGATTTCTATTGAAGGTATAGCCATGTTCCATTTTCAACAAAAGTCTACTAGTAACTCCTCAGAACACCCCTCTAGGATGATAGTCTATTAAAGTTGATTCATGCGATCTTCCAAATCCTGTTTGGCCTAAAATATATTCCCAAATACTGCTTTGTTCCATTTTTTCAGCTTGGATTTAAAAAATTTTAACTTTTGCTAGAAAAGGAACATGGCTATACCTTCAATAAAACTTGCTTCATTCCACCATCAACGCACTTTGTCTTGAAAGGATGGGTTCATGAGCCAAAAGGCTTGGAACTAGAATGGACAATTTTTTGGACTGTCTTTGATGCTTAAGTCTGGGCAGACAGGCGAGTGATTTGATCCTTCACATGGCAAGACAAAGACTTCAAGATATATGTCTTCTCCAACAGCGATTCAAAGACTAGGAAGCAATCTAGATTCTAATCATGACACGTTCTAATGTATGCCTCCTCTACGGTTGTCCCAAGTGAAGAGCCCATGATAGTGTCCAAAGTTGCCTCGTCGTATCTTTGAAGTGATCTGCTTCAATATCCAATCGACGCAACCCTTCCTACTTTTCCTCTAGGGATTTGATTAAGTTACAGTCCCCTCCCACTATCTAGAGGCCATTTGTAGTGTGGGGCTTGAGGTTGCATAGGGTCTTGAGGAAGTTAATTTTGCCTCCCACAACATGAGGTGCATAGACATTGTTTACAACTCCTACTTCCGCCAATCCTATTGGTTGGAATTTGGCTGATAAGATCTAAGGATAGGCAAACAAATCTGAAATGATTACCTGCCCTACATTCCATAAAAGAGCCAATTCTCCTAGTTGTCCAATAGCATCAATTGTTGCAACCTTTTCACTAGTACATTTAGATTCTTGTATCATCATAATAGCTAGTTGTTCCTTACGAATTCTATTTTTGAGAAGTCTTTGCCTGCCTTTACAATTAAGCCCTTTGATGTTCCATGAGATAATGTTCATTGAAGGTTAGGAGGATCGAAGGAGAATGCCTCTGTCATGATCGTGATCCTTCTAGAGTTGACCAACATTTTCCCCAATTCCTGGAGGAGTTGTTTATTTCTTCTTCTACCTCTTTTTTTGTCGTCTTTTTAAGCGTTAGGGGGATCTTTAAAAGAATGAGTTTGCATTCCTAAATGGGGATTTGAAGAACTTATATCTAAGAGATCCTGGGTTCTCTAAGTCTTAGCTTTGAGAAGAGATTTGCATAGAATCTACACTTGATGCTCTGGGATAGATTGGGGGTCCTTTCCCTATCATGCTGCCACCATTGATGGGAGATCCAAAGCTTCCATATCCATGTCTTTGGTAGTTTCCTATGTCTTTTTGTTCATTACTTCAGTCATTGTTGCTTGATTGGTTGTTGGGTCCATCAAGTTTACTCTTGGAGTTTCCTTGCGATCCAGGGATGGATTCAATTGAGGCTGTTGCAAGGCCTTGATCTTATCTGCAATCAGATCAGTCTTGGGAGGATCTTTAGGCTGGAAGCCTTCATTGGAAACCAAGGTTTCAAACTACTGTGGGTTTTGAAACCTTTGTTCAAAGTCAAAGAGGGTTGGGATCGGGGGTTTCCATGTCTAGAGGTTGGTTTTTCAAAACCATCTGGATCTTTTTGAGAACCAGGGTTTGGGGGAGGTTTGACAGGATTCAGATGACAATCTCTGAAGAGGTGTCCATATTCATCACATTTCCTGCATTTGAAGGGTATGTGCTCAAGTTCAAGGATTGTTTCAACACCATGGCATGATAAGAGATATCAATGGAGGTTGGAAGGAGTTGAGAGATGTTCATGTATATGCAGAGCCTTGCATATGAAGTGTAATATTCCTAATTAGCATTGCTAATTGGAATATTTCATTTTTGTTTAATTTCGCCGCTTTAGCTAAAAATAATAAATAAAGTGAGGAATAAGAGGGGTCATCTCACTTTATAAAATAAAGTGCTTTCCTAGTTGATTGACGTTGTAACTTAAAGGGGTGGCCTTGGGGGTCCACACGTGTATGAGGGGAGGCCTCACGCTGACCCAAGGGTAACTGCGCAGGCCAAGGAGGGTGAAGGACGCAGTTAATGTTTTGGAGGGAGTTTAGCACTATAAAAGGAGGGACTTCCACTTCATTTGGCAGGTATGATTTGATATTGATATTGAGAGCTAGACTTCTGTCTGCTTCAGCACGCCGGTTGTTTAGTCGGTCTGCAGCACTGTTTAGTGCAACCGAGTGTCTCCGTTCGGAGATCTCACCCTTAGCCTCGGGGGACTTCGAGTGCCTGCCCTGGTAAGGTTATTTTCTTGGTATCACCCTTGTGTGCAAGGTGAATCGAGTGCACATACAAAGTGTGTTATTCAAAAACATCATCCTTCGGGTTTCCGGTGGTGGTGGCGGCGATTTTACGGTGGAGATTTGGAAGGGAGAAACCCCCTTCTTCGAGCACGCGCCGGATCCGAGAATGAGACGGCGATCCCGAGAGGGGAAGCGCGAGATCCGACGGGAGGACTCAGTCTGAATAGTGAGGCCAACGAGATCCGGTGACAAGAGCGAGAGAGGGCGCGAGATACGAAGGGATAGCAGCCGAGATCCGGCCTTGGAGGCCATGAAGATCTGGAATGATAACGACGAGATCCAGCCTTGGAGGACGCAGATCTAGAGAGATAGCAGCAGATCCAGCCTTGGAGGACGCAGATCTGGAGAGATAGCAGCAGATCTGGATAGGGAGGACTCAGATCTAGCAGATCTAGCCTTGGGGGACGCAGATCTGGAGAGATAGGACGCGGATCTGGAGAGGTAGGACTCAGATCCAGCAGATCTGGGCAGCTAGGACGTAGATCCAGTCAGGGAGGACGCTGATCTGATGAGCAGGGTCTTTGTGTGAGGGTTTGGCAGCGTTTTCAGTGTTTCCAGCCCTGAGGAGTGGTTATCTCATCTGGAGGATTTGTGGCCAGCGTTCATCTGTCTTCTGCGCTGTCACTAGCAGAGACAGCGTTTTCACTTGTGAGGGCTGACTGGTGGTGGAGCATCAGTTTCACATTTTCTGGGGTTTGTCTGGAGGATTGAGATCAGCGCCCTCACAGTTCCGACTCATGGTTCCAGTGCATTCCGGCGACGGTTCTTCATAGCGGTTCTTGACCGACTAGGACGACATCCTTATTTACTGACCATTATTTGTTTTCTGAGAGGGTCTCCACTTGCCTAGGGCAAGGATAGGTGCACTCATTCTGATTATCTTGTACTCCTATCTATGTGTTCTGAGATTAATAAAATGGCTTAGTATTCTGGCATTCTATGTGTACTTGTTCCATTATCTGGTTCCAACATTTTGTTTTATATATCTGTCTGGCATATTTCTGTGTATTACTGGTTATTTCCCTTTGGGGATATTACAGTGGTATCAGAGCATAATTCTGGCTCAGCCTGTGGTCTATGACATCGGGAAAGAGATCATACAGAGCAATAGTAGTTGCAATACCAAAAACGCAGTTGGAAAAAGGGCCAAAATATAAAGGGTCAAATTTTGAAGTTTGGAATTATGAGAAACGTTTTCTGGGTTTTTCTGGGTTTTGGACAAGGATCACCTTCCCAAATTCCTAGAATTTTCTGAATAGTTTTCAGTGGTTTAATCGGAGGACGAAGTTAAGCAGCAGTATGGTTTTGCAGCACCCGTGCAGTTTCTGAGCAGCCTGAGAAGGGCTCAGAGCAGCGTATCCCAATGGCAGATGATGATGTGAGGTTTAAAGAGGCGGTCCTCCGTCACATGCAGGAGACGTCACAGAGGATGCAGGAGACGTCACAGAGGCTCTTGGCCATGGAGATCAATCAGAGAGAACTCCCTAGAGTTCTTCAGATCGATGAGGGATCGGGTGTGTCTCGCCACATACCAGTGCACGATGCTATTCCCATTGTGACGGCTCAGCGATCCACTATGCCCACATTCTTGCCAGAGGACACAGGGACAGCAGTGCAGCGAGAGGTAGATCCGACCCGGATGGCTGACATTCTTGCAGAGTACCAGGCTTTAGGACCAGCGTTCATGAAGGCTCTCTCGTTCAGAAAATATATCCGGATCCAGTATGGCATTAGACTCCGGGGGCACCGGCATCATCATGGTGGAGACTACCACCGCACAGCTAGTAGAGATTATGTTCATCTCCAGCGTGATAGTAGACCTCACAACTTTCACAGAGGGAACAAGCACTCACATGATAGGGGCTTACAGCGCACAGTGGACAGATTCCATCTACCGACATTTGACGGGTCATCCGGGCGCTCAGAAAAAGCTTGGGTGGACAAGTTGGATACCTCTTTCCAGTTTGACCGAGTATCGGAGAGGAAAACCATTGAAATGGTTACCTCGCACTTGGAGGATGAGGACACACAGGATTGCAGGGAGTTCGAGGATGCACCTAGTGTGACACAGGACTCACCATCATTAGAGTCCTCCTTGACCGTGCCGGTTGATATCGTAGTGGAGGAGATAGAGCCTACCCCGGTAGAGCCATCCACTGAGGTGATGACTGGAGCCATGTCCGAGTCTTCGGGTGGTAGCAGCACACGACAGATGGGTGAGGTATCAGGAGATATATCCACTATCGATGAGGCATTAGGAGATACAGAGGTATTGGATGATGGTCGCAGACAGCAGTATCATCGGCTTCGGACGGACCTTCGAGTTTTGAGGGAGAAGGCCACGTCAGTACGGGAGACCATTTTGTTGCAGGACCAGGAGCTGGAGGGTATGAGAGTGCCTTGCGCCAAGTCGGCGGCCAAGTTGGTCCGCATTGGGGAGCAGCTGGATTCCCTGATGGTACAACCAGAGGGCACGTTGGAGTGTCAGATCATTCCCCTTCAGGTATGCATGGATGGGACCAGCAGTGTTGTTGGGTCATCTCTTCCCGTTGGAGAGAGAGAGGCAGAGCCACCTAGTCAGGTCTCATATGTTGACTTGGATAGTGGTATGAGACGATCCGAGTTGCACAGGGTACAACAGCCACGTGTTGAGGTTGGATGGCGAGAGATTTTGAGTTGGTACTCGGTGGAGCAGGCTATAGATGAAGGGGAGGTCTCAAGAAGAGATCTCACTGGAGATGCACTTCGACACACCATGGGGTGCAATGACTTTCTTCCCTTCTCACAAGAGCAGATAGAAGATGGGGGACATCTTCGAATGGATAACATCTCTCATGCTTGTGTTGGACATCCCTTGAGCCATACACATCATGATGGGAGGGTTTTGCCTACCACCTATTTGATTCTTGATAGGGTCTCATTGATCCTTAAGAAGTTTATATTCCAAAATCCCATGAAGTGCAAAATCAGAAATTTGATTTGGGAGGATGGTAGTCCTCATGGGAGGAGTACCAGGATGAGGAGAAGGAGGCATCCACAAGTGATTGAGTGGATGGGGATGGTGAGCAAGGAGCTAGGAGGCTACTTGCAGATCTATGATACCAGGCAGCAGGAGGCTTGGCTGCGCTGGTTACTCTTGAAAGAGTTTGGCCATCACTTGGCAAACACTCTTCCTAAGAGTAGGAGGATGGGGAAAAGATGGATGGATACTTGCATCATTGAGCAGCATAGAGTATGGATGCACGGTGTTGATGTGTTACTCATATCATTCATTGTGTCATCATCACATGAGTTGCATGATGGAGGTATGGGGAGGCAACACTATTTCTTGTTGCTTTGCTTGGGAGAGCAGGGGCAGATTTGCTCCCACACTTTGCATGATGTTGCAGGAGGAGGAGATGGCACTATCTCCTTGGTCTTTGATTGGGAAGCACTTCCATCTTGGGAGGTATTCCATATTTGTTGCAGCATTATTAGAGGAGTCTTTGACAAGGAACATGTCAAAGAACAGAGTCTTGTATTGACAGGAACTTATTTGCATGAGCTCACAGCATTGTCACCTTGGAGCAGAACATTATGGATGAAGTGTGCGCAGCAGAGATATGAGGGATCTATAACCCATAGGTCCCAGGATCACTTCATATTTGTTGCACAAAGAGGAGGTAATGATGATAGAGACATCTATGGCATATTCTTCTTGACTTGGGTTTCCAAGCATGAGGACGATTATCTTCTTGCAGCACATGGTTCATTCTACTTCATAGCATGCCAAAACACTATGGAGGACTCATTTATGGATCCATGTACCATCTTACTTCCAACATATGGTGAGGGTTTTGTCCATACATTCATTGATTTGCACACTCTTGCCATTCCTATGCAGTGCATTGCTTCACAAGAGGGCAAGCTTGTCACATTGCTCCATGAGTTGTATTGGGCCAATCTACATGATGGAGGCAGCCATCTCTTTTGTGGCCTTGGGAAAATGTTTTATCATCACATGTATGTTCATTTTCCGCACTATAGCATGTATCATATAAAGACATGCATGATTAACTATGTAACAAGAAACATTTTGCCATGTACTTTCATTAAGCAGCAACTTGTGAAACTGCGTTGTACTTGTTTGGGAAGCTGTTGGCACCTTCTTGCACCACATGAGACCTTCAGCATTTCCTTCATTTTGCTGCTGATCATGTCTTCATTTGCTGATATATATCAGATTTGTAGGGGAGGCTTGATTATGAGGGAGACACATGAGCTGGATGTGTCCGTGAGTGGGAAAAATTCTCACAATTTCTGCACTACATGTTCTAATGGGAGCATGGGAGAAGGCATGGCCCCCACTACTATATATGCGCTCTCTTTTGATGTGGGCCATGAGATTGATATTCATCCATTGTACAGCCATGGGCAAGTGTTTGGTCTTATGTTGTTGTCATATTCAGCAATTTACTATCCATTAGTAGATGTGATGAATCTTGTAAATTGCTTGCCGTGTAATTTTCTGAAGTTGCAGTGGATGAGACTGCGCTGTATCCTTGTGAGAGATTGTTTGCATTATGTATCCTCATCTAAAACTTTCAGAAAACCTCTCATCTGGATGATCCATGATGACCATATCCTATTCTTCATGGATGAATTGTCTTGGGCCAGCTTGTTCTTCATTGTTGGGGGAACCTTCTCTGGTGGATTGTTTTTCACTTTGCCATTGGAGGGCAATAATTTTGCAGCCCAGGATCAGCATACACTCTACACTTGTTATGAGTGGAGAGAAGGACAGCATGGGGTAAGCTATGATGCTTTCCAAGTTCAGATTTTCAGCCCACCTTCATTACCAGAGCTTGAGGTGGAAGGAGATTTTCAGGAGTTGCCTTGTTGGGAGGTGGCTCATTTTGTCTGGATGATTGCTGGGAGATGGAGGATCCACAGGAGGGAGATATTCCTCATTATATTTCCGACTCCATGCCTTGATCGGAGAGAGGTGATGAGTTGGCTCACAGTTGATGGGCCAACTTACACATTCATAGATGCAGAGCAGCAGCAGTCATGGTCTTTAGTCATAGCCAGAGGCAGTGAGCAGTCCGAGCCATGGGACTTGGGCTATTATTGGCCACAGTGGCGATGGGATCCGGGAGGACTATTGATTGGTTGGTACCATGAGAGGCCAGTTTGGGATCCTGGCATTGAGATATCCCTTCATGTCAGGGTGATGCAGGAGATAGAGAGGTTTCAGTGGGACCCAGGCACATTTTGCAGTATCGGCAGGGAGCATCAGCTAGAGAGTAGGCTTGTTCAAGCATTGCTTGAGAACAAGCAAATTTTGCCGGATGAGGATGCCACTTGGGAGAGCGAGCAGACTTTACAGCATCCATCACTTCAGTTGCTTGAGGACAAGCAACGTTTTGCCGGGGGAGACTGTAATATTCCCAATTAGCCTTGCTAATTGGAATATTTCATTTTTGTTTAATTTTGCCAGAAATAATAAATAAAGTGAGAAATAAGAGGGGTCACCTCACTTTATAAAATAAAGTGTTTTCCTAGTTGATTGACGTTATAACTTAGAGAGGGGGCCTTGGGGGTCCACATGGATATGAGGGGAGGCCTCACGCTGACCCAAGGTTAACTGCGCAGGCCAAGGAGAGTGAAGGACGCAGTCAAGGTTTTGGAGGGAGTTTAGCAATATAAAAGGTGGGGTTCTCACCTCATTTTGGCATGCTTGATTTGATATTGATATTGAGAGCTAGACTTCTGTCTGCTTCAGCACGCCGGTTGTTTAGTCGGTCTGCAGCACTGTTTAGTGCAACCGAGTGTCTCCGTTCGGAGATCTCACCCTTAGCCTCGGGGGACTTCGAGTGCCTGCCCGGGTAAGGTTATTTTCTTGGTATCACCCTTAGCCTCGGGGGACTTCGAGTGCCTGCCCTGGTAAGGTTATTTTCTGAGCATCATCCTTCAGTTTCAGTGGTAATTAGCAGCAGTTTTCTGGTGGAGATTTGGAGAGCAGATACCCCCTTCTTGAGACCTAGCGGGTTGCATCCAGGAGATAGGACGGGAACCGGGAGACGGACGCAGATCCAGCCAGAGGAATTCGGGATCTCGAATAGTGAGGACGCCAGATCCAAATGACTGGGCAGGCAGAGGACGCAGATCCGGATAGGGAGGACGCAGCTCCAAAGAAAGGAGGAACCGATTTGGATAGGGAGGGATTTGCATCCGGCCAGATCCGTAGGAGAGACTCGTATCCGGATTGTGTAGGACCAGATCCAGCAGATATAACTCCGGAGGACGCAGATCTCGGGAGAGAGAGGACGCCAGATCTCGCGTAAAGGACGTGTGATTCGGCCAGATCCGTAGGAGAGACTCAGATCTGGACAGTGAGGACGCAGATCCAGCAGATCTAGCTCTGGAGGACGCAGATCTGGAGAGATAGGACGCAGATCTGGATAGGAAAGACTCAGATCCAGTCAGGGAGGACGCAGATCTGATGAGCAAGGTCTTTGTGTGGGGTTTTGGCAGTATTTTTCAGTGTTTCCAGCCCTGAGGAGTAGATCATCTCATCTGGAGGACTTGTGGTTGGATTCATCCCTTCTTGCCAGCGTTTCATCTGTCTTCTGCGCTGTCACTAGCAGAGACAACGTTTTCATTGGTGAGGGCTTGATTGGTGGTGGAGCATCAGTTTCACATTTTCTGGGGTTTGCTTGGAGGATTGAGATCAGCCATCTTCTAGTTTCCAGCTCATAGTTCCAGTGTATTCCAGCAGCAGTTCTTCATAGCAGTTCTTCAGCCAGCTAGGACGCTGTCCTTATTTGCAGTCATTATTTGTTCTGAGAGGGTCTCCACTTGCCTAGGGCAAGGATAGGTGCACTCATTCTGATTATCTTGTACTCCTATCTATGTGTTCTCAGATTAATAAAATGGCTTAGTGTTCTGGCATTCTATGTGTACTTGTTCCATTATCTGGTTCCATCATTTTGTTTTATATATCTGTCTGGCATATTTCTGTGTATTACTGGTTATTTCCCTTTGGGGATATTACAATTTCTTTATCTTTTATAGACATATCTTCCATGGCTCTGATTATTGCAACTTTGTCCTCTACTATGTTTATCTGTGAGGTTGATGAAGAAGAGGCAGAGATGTCATGAGAAGTGATTGGCACTGCAGTTGCCAATACTCCTTGCGGTGCCAAGTGTTCTGCCAATGTAGATGGAACAGCTGTACTTACAGTTGGGATCACTGTAGGAATGAAAACCTGTTGAGCTTTCTTCAGATTTTCATTTTTTTGCATGAAAGCTTCTATTAGGCTTTCCATTTCTTTTATCTGGGCTGTCATCTTTAGAACAAGTTGCTTTAGTTCATCATTTTCTGTCTTTTGCTGAAGGATTTCTTTTGCTTTCTGAGAGCAGCTATGTCTTCATTTTTCTGTTTGATTATAACCTTTGCCCCTTCAATGTTTGTTGGGTTAGCTCCTGCTTCAATTACTATATCCTCCAATGCTTTGATTCTTAAGTTATTGGCATATAATGAGGCTTTATCCAATTTCATTTGATTTTGAAGGTTTATCAATGTTTTCTCAAGCCTGATAGAATTCATAGTCTTATTGACTATTTTAGAATACAACATCTCTGTATTGCTCTTGTGGAATTCTATTTGGTCCAATTCATGGACATCATCTGCATCAACTTCCAGGTCTGTCTTTGAATAGTCTGCAATTGTTTTTGGATCAGCCATTGTGGGCTTGAGAAATGACATAACCAATTTGTTTGAAGAATAATCAAAAGCTGAAAGGAGTCTATCTTTATTCCTAGGCTTTTCTTTAAAGAACTTGGAATATGCTTCATTTTTGATTTCTTCATTCTTTTCTTTGATTTGTCTGAACCTGATTTGAATATCTGACTCTGTGTTGTCAGGTTCTTTAGAAGAAGAAGGCATATCAACTTTGGTTTGTTTATCAACCATGATTGTGTCTTTCTACTGTGCTCCAAGTTGGACATTTTGAAGTTCTTTGAGTGTTTCAGTTACTATCCTTGTTGATTCATCATCAGTTTCATGACCATTGTTATCTTCAACATCAATAGCTTTATCCCTTTCTTCATCAGTCAATTTACTTTTCTTACTGTAGGGGATTCTGAATCTTTTATCTAAAACAGTTTCAGCGATGAAACTATATTCCTTTCTGCTTCTTTTATGAACAGTTTCAGCTTCTTTGTTGGCTGTAACCACCCGTGTTTGATTTACCTGTTTATCCTTTCCATTGTTTCCCTGCATGCCCTATGAATCATCATCAAATAAAGTATTTGGCTCCCACTCAAGTTTATTGGCATATTTTTCAATTTGGGGCTTGGGATCATGCAAGAAGGCAGACAACTTGCATTTCAATCTGATTTGACTTAAAATACCCTGAGGATCATAATTCCACATAAAACTGTATGGGAATTTATATTCTTTCAACTTGACATTAATTTCATTCGTTGCTTCTCTGTTGTTCACAATGAATGGCCCAACTTGATTTTTTCAGTTTGAACTGAGTCTCTTTTCTAGAGGCTATGAAATTGACTTCATCTGCATTCAACAACTGCCTCAAATATTCTAAAGCAAATATCCTTGTTGTCACAAATCTTGGCAATTTATATGGGGCCAAGAGTGCACCATATACTCTGATATCTGTGTAATTCTTGTATAAGTACCAATCCCCTGTTTTACAGCTCTCAGATAGTTGTAAGATCCTTTTTGTTTCTTCATTAATTCTAGGGGTCTGTTTTTTATTCAATAAATTCATGGCAGGTACAAAAAACAAGTCATTAATGTCTGCATAGTTGTATTCCCTGTTCCATTTTCTCAAAATCGATGACCAAAACACAACTGAAAGTATATTCCCTTCTGGATCTATCTTCTGAAATTCAATAGGAAATTTGTCTGCTTGATAATACAAAAAGAAATGAAGTAGATATGAAGTATATTTAAAGACTCCTTCTTCTGGGAATCTGGACAGTTGATAGTGCATGTTTTCTGCAATGAACTTGACAAAATTGTACACAATGGATGGAGACTGACCAGGACTCAAGGTAGACAGAAAACCTAGGATAGCAACATCAGTGAATTCATCACTGTTATATCCCAGTATGAATGATAGCATGGAGACAATCTGTCTGGTTTCATTTGGAAAATCAAAAGTATCAAATGGAGGATTGAGCTTAGGGATATCAACCTGTTTGGGACATGGAGGATTGAGCTTAGGGATATCAACCTGTTTGGGACAAAAAGTCTGGAAGACTTTGAACTTAGAAGCAAAATCAAAGTCTAAGTAAAGCTGAGTTAAATCCTCTATTGACAATGAAGCAACATTGGGGTCAGGGTTTAGTTGCAGCATAGAGTTTATGGATTCTGCATTGATGTAAAATATGACCTCTCTGTCTTTATTGACAATGCACCTTTGGTCTGGAAGATAATAGGACTGACACAATCTGACAAAATTAGGGGCTGAATGAGTAAGAGGGACAATGTACTTTGGCAAATTGGAATCCCAGACTGGTATATCTTTATCACCTTTCTCTACAGATTTGCCAAAACACCAGTTATAAACATCAAGTAAATTGAACTCTATTGAAGGGTCCAATATTCTGTAATCAAGATCAACCAGAGGACTATTTTCTTGTGAAGTAACTGGAGGTTGGACAAGTCTGACAACTTCTATGGAATCAGCAGTGAGTGCAGGGGTGGGTTTATCAAGTTTAGAAGACTCAGGCTGAGGGATTTTAGCAGAGGCCTTCTTCTGAGGTTTTGGGCCTCCTGATTTGGGGGTTACTTGTTTCTTTGTCATTTTTTAACTGAACAGAGCAAGCTTAGACTGTTTGCTGAGTTCTTCTGTTGGAAACAAGGGACTTTTGGAGAATTTCTCTGGTAAAATAGGGTTCTGAGCAGAGTTTTAGATGGAAAGAGGGTTTTAATGCTCATAAGAAAGGCTATGATCAATTCCAGCAGTGAAAATGACCAGGGAATGGATAAAACTTGAAAAAACGGAAATGAGGGATTCTGGGGAAAATTTGACAGTGTTTCCCCTGTATTATGGATGTTTTTTGCAAGCTTTATATGGGTAATAAGGATAATTTCAGGAAATAACAGAAAAATTGGTGCTTTTTCCTTTGAAATTGAAGTTTTGGTGGATAAGTTTGACGAAAAATACCTTTAAAAAGGTATAATTGCGGTCGACTAGTTGCAGGGTGCGCGCAGTCTTCAATTTCTGGAAATTTGGTCTACCAGAGGGTACTGTGGCTCCTCGTGGTTGAATTGCAGGGAAAATGGCTTATTAACTGGTCACTGGTTCACTGGCAAGTTCGAAAATGGTGAAAAGGGCTCTGCACAGGCTCTCAAAGGTTTACTGGTACAAAATGGTGAAAATTCGATGAAAATAGGCTCTGTAGAGTTTTTTAAGGTTAAACGGCGCAAATAGAAGAAATGTTATGAAAACATTGGGTTTTAACGTATTAAACCATAGTTTAAACTATAGTTAAACTACATTAACTAAATGTTAGGCGGGAGTGGTTTCGGAATACGACTGGGTGGTATTCGCGTAGCTCTAAAGCGGTAAGTGGTAAATCACTTTTTGAACGCGATCGAATTGTTTTGTGACACGTCAACGCAGAGTGGTTTGGGAAAACCACCCATATCGCGCGACTTTTACAAAACATCGGTCGATTACTTTATGGGCGCGATATGAGGTATCGGCCGTTGGATTTGGCTTTGACAAGCGAAGGGTCACGATTTAAAAGGAAAGGAGTGGGGAAATGAAAGTCATCGGGTTCACTTTGGGCCATAGGATCTTTAAATGAAAGAAGATCAGACAGTTATAATTCTACGCGATGGGGGAAGGAATGGAAACGTATTACGCCGTCGCGTTGATTTGTAACCGTTGGATTAAATGAATGGAGGGGATTGGAGGGATGATATTAATCCCGATGATAAAAAGGATTTGATTAAGTTTTATATAGAAAACCAACTTTTTCAATGAAAAAATGATCGGGAGGGGTTTTAAATTGGGATTTAATCGGGGTTAGGACCGACAGTTTAGGGTATATGGGATATGCATTGCGGATTTTAACTCAAATTAGGGTTTTAACCTTAGGTTAGGGAGTCGGGCAAGGGAAAATATACAAGGAGATAGGGTTATCTCTTTTGAAGTTTAGTTTAAATAAAACTTCGGGAAATTTTTGCTTTAAACACATATAAAACATGTTTAAAGGTTTTTTATATATTTTTTATTATATGGTTAATTAAACCAGGGTGATTTAACTACCATAGGGGCGGGATATATATATATATATATATATATATATATATATATTTTTAGCCAAAGGGGGTATAATGCGAGTGTTTTATTTAAACATATGGGGATTAAATAACTTTGGCTAAAGTTATAATAAGTGGGTTTTTGGGTTTATTTATATAAAAATAAGTTATATATAATAGGAGAAGGTCATTTCTATAGGGAGTTAATACATAAGTCAAAATTAATATGGAAATTTAAAAGATAATTTGCATTAATCTTATCACTTAACTTAAGATATAATGAAATTTTGAGGGTTTAATGTTTTCAAATGATGTAGGAAGTTAATTAAATGAGAATTATAATGCCTTTAAGTAAAAATGGAGTTTTACTTAGTATTATTCAGGGAAATGAATGCATGAATGGAATAATGATGTGATCTTTGGGATTAATATAGACATTTTACACTTTCAACTGATCAGTCATAGAGCCTTGGGTTCGGTCCCAACAAAAGTCAAGGAAATGCCTTGAGCCTTTTTGACTGATAGTTTAGAATGTTTCATGACTATGGGAAGGGGAAGTTAGTTATTTGGCAGCCCATGATGAACGATATTTACATTGAGACTTCTCACCTTCTTCTACCTACCCAGCTTACCATGCTAACATTTTTTCTTCCTTTTTTAGTAAGGTGCATTTGAGCTAGCAACCTTTACAGCATTTATTCTTTCTGAAAGCAAGTGAAACTGTTTAATTATACACTTATTTCATCCATGAATCCAGATTAAACTGTTGGATTCACTTATTTCTCTACCTAACTACTTAATTGTCATGATTAAACTGTATGACAATTCATTATTCTCTATCTACAACAAGGAAAATTGAAAAATGACAAGTTAAGGTTAAACTGTTTAACTCATCATGGACTATGGCATTTATTGACACTCTGCCATAGTCAAAAAGTAAAAAGTAGTGGCACTTATGCTTGCACACTTTCATCTTTTATTCATTTTTCTTTTGGGGTCTTTTATTTTTTCTAAGTCCTTTGATTAGTCTTTTAGGACTTTTTACCCTCTTTTTGATTTTTCTATTTTTTTTGATTTTTTACAAAATATGTGAATACAACTTGCAGAAGGCAAAGTATGTACAGATTTACAAGAATATCAACAGTCCAGTCAAAATTATGACCCCTATATCATAGGTTGCTAACATCGACTTCACTTGGGGATGGCCTTTCTTTGTGAAATGCCAAGAACTCTAAGATCAGTAGCCTTATCCATTGATCTTGGTGATCCTGTAAATGTCTTCTATTTTCTGCAACAATCATATTTATGATATGTTATACTGCAAAGCTTAGGGCCTTCTCTTCGGGCTTCAACTTTGCAAATAATATATCCAATCCAATCTACACTTTGACTATGAATATTTACAATGATAAAGTAAATAAATCTAATTGTTAAGTGACTTGTGAGGAATAGTAATGTTTCAACATCCTTCCATTTACTGGTCCTTCTTGAAGCTCGGTTCCATCCAAATTCCTGATGAAAAAGGAATTATTACCTCTGTGACCATATATTACATAGGGTCCCTGCCATAGAAAGTCAAATTTCCCATGTTTACCTTTATCTTCTCTTCTTGAATCTCATCTTAAAACTTGATCTCCTATGAAAAAGTCATCTTCCTTAACTCTTTTATCAAAAATCTTTTTGATCTTGTCTTGTAAAACTTGTGACTTTTCATAAACTTCATCTCTGGTTTGTTGAAGGTGTATGGTTTCATTGATTCTTCTTTGAATGTCATTAGTTTCTACCTGTGATTCCTGGATAATCTTCATGACTGGAACACCCAAGGAAGAAGGGAAAACTACATTTGTACCATAAACAATCTGATATGGTGAAGTTCCTATAGACTTTTTTGTAGTGAGTCTATCAGCCCAAAGGGCATAGACCAACTTCTTGTTCCATGTCTTTTTATTGTCTTGGAGTAGTTTTTTGATGATGTTGACTAAACTTTTATTTGAGGATTCGGCCAGACCATTACCTTGGGGATAATATGTTGTGGAATGACCTAAGGTAATATGGTATTTATGGCAGAAAGCAATCATCTTCTTAGATTTGAAAGCAGCAGCATTGTCCGTGATAAGTTTGTGTGGGCATCCAAGTCTAGATAAAATATTACTTTCTATGAATGAGATAATAACTGAGTCTGTAGCTTGCCTAGTGGGAATTGCTTCTATCCACTTAGTAAAGTAATCAGTAGTAGTTAGGATCCATTTGTGTTGACCTGAAGATGGAGGATGAATTTCACCTATGAAGTCTAACCCCCATAGTTGAAATGGTTTTTTAGTGGATATTGGTTTCAGAGGTAATGGTAACAGTTTCTTTTTACCTTCGAAAATTTGACATTTATGGCAAGAGGTAACAAACTTTTTAACATCAGAAAATAAAGATGGCCAGTAAAAACCAGCTCTGAGTATTTTATTAGCTGTGCTCTTCCAGTATAGATGGCCTCCACAGTCACCTGCATGAAATTCCTTAAGGATCTTGTTAGCCTCAGATTTCAATAAACAATTAAGTAAAATCCCAGTACTTTCTCTCCAATAAAGTGCATTATTTAAGATACAGAACCTCATTGCCTTTTGCTTGATGAATCTTGCCTTGGTTTTTGTCAGTCCAGGAGGAGCTTGTAAATTTGTTAGTACAAAGATTATATCAGAGTACCATGGCGAGTCTTGACAGGCCTCACTGATCGATGGAGTTGACATCTCCTCTTGTTCATCTACTTGTGCAATGAAATTAATATCTAAGGCATTGCAATTTGATTCAGCCATCAGTCTGGCTAAACCCTGTCTTTTAATGAGTTTAGTTGGTTTAATTTCCAGATCATATTCAAGGATTGTGGCTATCCACTTTCCTCTCCTACTATCTGGTCCATCTTGAGTCAAAATGTCTTTAACCACTGCATTGGGGACATATGAAATTATGTGTGAATGAAGTATATACACTCTGAAATCTTTTATAGCTTTAACCAGAGCCAAAGCCTGTTTTTCTATTATGTTGTATTTCAGTGGTGCATCTATGAGAGCTTTAATAAAAAATGCAATGGGTTGTTCAAAGCCTTGATCGTTTTTCTGCAGAAGAACTGCAACTATGGTGTGTTCGGATGCAAAGGAAAAGATTATGAAATCTTTTGTGTAATCTGGACTGATAAGGACTGGTGCTTTAGTTAAGGCCTGTTTGATAGATTCAAAAGATTGTTTGGCCTTTATTGTCCATTTAATTGAGGAGTCCTTTTTAAGCATGTTGTTAAGATCTTTTATAATTTCAGCCAGATTTGATATGAATCTTCTTAGAAAATTGATCTTTCTCAAGAATGCTTGGAGTTCTTTAATGTTCCTTGGTGGTTGAATGTTTAGAATTGCTTCAATTCTTGCAGGGTCTATTCTAATGCCTTCTTTTGAAATGATGTGACCTAACAATTTGCCTTCTTCTAGCCCAAAAAGAGTCTTTTTAGGATTAAGAGATATACCATATTTTCTGCATTTAATAAAAACTTGTCTCAGATGATCCAAGTGATCATCATTTGTTTTCGAAAAAACAGTAATATCATCCAAATAAATGACTAGAAACTCATGAATCTCCTTGGCAAAGGCAATATCCATGGCCCTTTGAAATATAGCTCCTGCATTTTTTAACCCAAAAGGCATTTTCACATACATGAAAGTGCCCCATGGAGTAATAAATGCAGTTTTGGTTTGGTCATCTTTGTGAACTAGAATCTGATTGTAACCAGAGAAACCATCTAATAAAGAGATTCTGGAAGAACCTGCTACCTTCTGTAAAATATGGTCCATTTTTGGCAAGGGGTAGTTATCCTTCAAGGATGCTTTATTAAGATTCCTAAAGTCTATGCATAGTCTAATTTCTCCTGTCTTTTTTCTGGTTGGCACTAAATTAGATATCCAGTCAGAAAATTTGACTGGTGCAATTATCTGTGCATCAAACATTCTTTTGACTTCTTTTTCGATTAAGGGTAACAAAACCGGATTAATCCTTCTGAGTTTCTGTTGAAAAGGTTTTTGGTTTTCTTTTAAAGGAATTTTATGTTGGATAATGTCTGTGTTGTAAGTTTTTAAGTCTTCATAGCTCCATGCAAAGACATCTTGAAATTCTTTTAAAAGTTCAATGTATTTAGCCCTTTCATCTGATGATAAGGATTTGGATAGCTTGATTATTCTTGGTTTTTCATTGTCCCTAAGTTATACTCTTCTATATCAGACTTAACTGGTTCCATTTTTGGCCTTTTGGGCACATCGTTGGAGTCAAATAAATCTTCTAGAGGAGTTAAACCTCTGGGTAAAATATTATTCTTTAAATCAATCAAATCTATTTCATCTTCAATCAATTCCTCTATGTCTAATTTTTCCATTTCATCAATGTCACTTTGAGTAAAAATAGTAGGCTTTTCAAACTTATGTACATCTAAATTATCTAAATCATCTATTTGACATAAATTTAAATCTATATCACAAGGTGAATCTATGTTACAGTCGTTATCGATTTGACAATTTTGAAATTCATGCTCATTATTCAAAAAGTGATAAATTTGCTGATCCTCTGAAAATTTTTGCCAATATTTCACATTATCAGGAACAATAGGCCTATGTTTAATCTCAGTAGTGTATTTTTGCAATGGTGAAAAAGGAAATTTACCACTGCTGGCAAAAGTTGCTAAGCAATGGGCTTGTATGTTTTGATTTCGAGGGATGATAGCAAAATTACCTTCTAACAATTCCTCAAGCAGTTCCAATATTGTTTTTCTGTATCTTGCAAGTCTGGGGTTGTGAACTGAATATTCTGCATTTATTTGCTTTATAACTAGTTCAGAATCACCCATAACCATTATTTTTTTTCCTCCCTTTTTTCTAATAATTTGCAAACCTAAGATTAAAGCTTCGTATTCAGCCATGTTATTGGTGCATTTGAAGTTTAATCTAAAGGCATGTCCTTCAGAATGGCTTGTTTCAATATTTGTAATCCAAACACCAGCTCCAGCTCCAAATTTATTAACAAATCCATCAAAATCTAAATGCCACAAAGCTTCATGACCAATATAATCATCCATGATTTTAAGTTTTTTATTAGTAAGTTCAGTTGGATTTTCATGTTGATCAGAGTTACTGAGAATAAGAGAATCAAGATCAGTGGGAGTAGCATAAATTGGATAATTTGTAGGTCTGTCTGCACTACTGATCATGTACTTCATCAAAGTTTTTCTGTAAAGCTTTTTAGGCTGTCCAAATACCAAGATAGTGGCATAACTCATATCAAGTTGTAGAGATCCCTGCAATGTTGCTCCCCATGAGCGAGAAATAAGCATGCCATACTTTGGCGGGATGTCAGCTACTACAACATCCATGATCATACTCTTACAAAGATATTGGACTAGGTTAACACACAGATCTTTAATCAAACCAATACATTGGACTTTGGATGAATCAAATGAAAACAGGTCCTTATAAGGTTTGGTTATGTCTAGATTAAGAGTTTCCATTATAGCTCCAGGCATTAAATTGTGGGAAGCTCCAGTATCTAGCATAGTATTTTGTAATATTTGGTCATGTACAGTAAGACTTAAATAAAATGGGGGTACTGACCCATCTGAATGCTTTCCATCTACATTGGGACCAAAAATCAATTCAGGCCTATCTTCATTCATGTTAATTGTATCTTCATTCTCATTCACATTCAATGCATCAGAAATCATAGATCTATACAAATCATTTTTAGCTAGTTCTATTAAGGGAACAACTATTTTTAACTTGGATATTTAAGACTGCATATTAAATGTTGGCTGAGATCTAATGGCTTGAATCACTTCTTCTTTGGGAACTGTGGTTTGTGATGACTTTTCTTGAGTTTCTACTGTTTTTCCTTTGTTCTGCGCTTTTCTCTTGTCTTCAGTCTGAGTTTCTTGGTTTCTACTATCTCTAACTGTTTTTTCAGGAATATTTCGAGGGTTAGCAGAAGTCTTATCAGTTTTAGGATTCTCAATAGAAGGTTTAGGATCTGATATTTTAACGTTAGTAGGATTCTTTCTTGGCTCAATGACTGTTGTTGAATTGGTGGCTTTGGGAGTATTAGCTTTTGGAACATCCTTAGAAGATTGAGCCACCTCGTCAGTAATATCTACAATCTTTGGGCCTTGCTGCTTTTTAGGACTGGTCGGGTTTAAACTCTGTTTGTTATCGTTAGGAAAAATCTGCAAGAATTTTGATTTAGAAGTATCAGTCTTCTTTTTGTTTTGTTCTTGTTGGTTCGGAGCATTATTCTTTATGACAGGTTCATTGGTTTTCTTGCTCCTAAGGTTGTATTGACTGTGAATTTCGTTTATTGCAAAATCATACCCTTGTTTATAATCATAGGATTCTCCAGATTCTACTTTGAACTGTTGAAGTTCAAAGAGTTCCTGGTCCTCCTGGGTGAGGAAAATGGTATTGTTTTCATCAATCCCCATAACAATGTTGATGTCTTCCTCCTCGTCAACACTGTTTTGTGAGCTTTTTGCAAAGTTTTCTTGGAATGGGGTTCTTATATTTTGATTAGGGGAAGGTTCTTTACCTTTCCTAGGGTTGTTGTTTTTTTTGTAATTGGGATTTGGGATTTGGGATTGATTCTCCCATTGTGGTTTTCTTTCAATTTGATCCAGTCTATCAACTACTTTTTCTAGTGCTTTAGTAATGAAATCAAACTTACCATCTAAGTGAGATGCTTCTTCTTTAATAGTAACCCTTCTTTCGTTTCTCAGTCTGGCCTTCTTTGCAAGTATGTTGATTTCTATACCTACAACATTTTGTTGCATTTGTTCTAAAGTATCTGCATCCCTTTCCCTAAGTTGGTAAGCCATGTCTACGTCAAAGCAATTAGGGAATTTGAGTAGCACGGAATACAGGGTGGGTTTAAGGTCTGTAGGAATGGCATTGTAAACACTGTTATATCTTGTGCAAAAGTCTTGGATAGACTCATTTGGGGCTCTCTTAACCATATCAAACTTAGATAGTATTTGCATAGGATTTTTCTTTTTCTCCCATTTATTTAGGAAGGCTCTATGGAATGCAACTAGGTCTGCTATACTACCAGCTCCTAAACTTTTGAACCAGGTTTTTACCTCTCCAATTAAGCTTTGGGCAAATAACCTCATTTGGACATCAGTTTCATCTATCTCATAGACTTCTTAGAAATCATTCATTCTAGTAATATGTTGCTATGCACTAATCTGTGAAAGATTATCAAACAGTGGAATATCTTTTTGATAGTTCTGGGTAGGGTTGTGGGGAAGCTTCCCCCCCCCCTCGTTCCCGCTCCCGAAACGCGCTCCGTGCGGGAGCGTTTCCCGAAAATGCTTCCTGAGGGGAGCATTTTCGGGAGCGCGTTTCCGAACATGTTAAAACGCTCCCTGCCTTTTCGGGAGAGTTTCCAGAAACGCTTGGGAGCGAACACTCCCTGAGCACTTTCGGCGTTTAAAAAACGCTTCGGGAGCGTTTTTTAAATGCCGGAAGTGGTCGGGGAGCGTTCGCTCCTGAATGCTTCTCAGAACCAAAAACACTTCCCGCCGGGCGGAAATTCTTTTCAATGAAAAAAACGATTTGGGGTTCATTTAGCTACTCTTTCCCTACGCAGACCCACGCACGGCCAGAAATGGGTTTTAGGGCTGATGTGGAGGTAAGGGAAGCATTGACATTTCATGGTAATGTTAAATTCTTAAAGTAAAAGTGACATTTCCTTTATTTTTCATTTTCATCCTGAGTCATTTCCTTTATTTTTCATTTTCATCCTTTTACTCAAATTTTTAACATTACCATGAAATGACTCAGGATGTTTAAGAGTGGTTTCGACCTCATTGGATTTCATATGGAGAAACTAGAATTTTAGGTTTCACTCAAAATTCAGCAGACTTAATGGTTTTCAGGGTTTCATGGTTTGGGAATTTGCAATGTTTCCAATTGATTCTATCATGTGTAAGGATATGATATTGGCATTTGATCAAGAGCATGAAGTCCTTTAAGAACCTTGATGTACCCTTCAATCAAAGGAAAACAACTGGTTAGGCATGCTAATCTTTTTCTACTGCATTTTAAGGTTGAGGAGATGAACTCTTCACTCAAACCAAAATCATTGGTTAGGCATGTTAAACTTTTTCAATTTCTATCATGTTATAAGGTTGAGCAATCCAAGTCTGAAGACTTTGAGCTAGATGATGTTTATGTATCTCTTGTTAATGATCCCATTTCTAGTAGCGATGAATCAATGATGAGTTTCATGAGAGACCATGTTGCTCAGTGATTTGTAGTTTTGATGTCTATTTTTGCTACTACTACTACTACGAAAGTTGTAGAGGAGTTTTAGGAGTCCTCAAACTTTGAGCCATATTATTTATGTAGCTCATGTTGATGATCCCTTGTCTAGTAGTGGTGATGATTTTGATCATGATGAGGAGTGATCATGTTGTTGATCTTTAATATGTAGTCTTGTATTAGGCCAATGGCCTCATAGCTTGTAGCATTGTTTTTGGACTTTATGGGCCATTTGGAGCCTCATTGCTTATGTATTTTTCGATGATATGTATTGCACTCGGTGCCATTTTGATATATTCACCTTTGCATGGTATATAAATGAGCAAACCTTGCATATTTTGTCTCTATTGGCTTGGAATCATGGTTGCAAATCTTAAAATAGTTTTTTTTATTAAAAAATAATTATTTAATGTATTTTTTTAAAACCGGTTCATTGAGATCTGACTGCTCCCGGTTAGACCAGTTCCAGTTAGAAACCCGGTTCATTAGGTCCACCGGTTCGGTCACCGGTTCCGGCTTTAATAACTATGCTCACACAGATCCAGAGGTACAAGAGGGGTACATGAAGGCATTGGACAAGTTGGTACCTGACAGGGAGGAGTGTGCTAGATTGCGCCTTGAATTAGGCAAATACTTCAGTTGCACTGCTAACTTTGGTTCTTTCCATGCAATGGAAGACAGGGACAGATTTGATGCTCTCACATGGTGGGAAGCATATGGCGGCATGGGAATTTTGCCAAAGTTGGCTAAAAAAGTTCTCTCACAGGTTGTGAACACTTCTTCTGCAAAGAGGTGTTGGAGCACCTATAGCTTCATACACAATATGAGAAGAAACAGGTTGAATGAAAACCGAGCTGAAAGCTTGGTTTATATGCATTACAACTTGAAGTTGTTGAGCCATTACTGTGATCGGGCAAATGAGGATCAATCATACAGAGTCTGGGACAACAACCCAGAGGATGATAATTTGGAGGACGGCACGGTACGTATGGAAGAATTGGAAGCAGAACTTTTTAGGGATGATGATGAAGCATTAGTAGCACCGCCACACACAGGGCCAGTCCCACCATCTACTGGTAGCAGTGCGGGTGCGGGTGCTAGTGCCAGTGCCAGTTCTCGATATCACACTATTGTTCCTTTGCAGATCCAGCCTCCACCTTCTAGTCATGGTCGTGGTACTCTTGAGAGTACTAGAAGACCACCATTTCCTTGTGGCTCGCACAAATTAGACATTTCTCGTGGGAGTGGCAAGGGGCTAGCGAGTAGATAAAATAGATTTGTTGTTTACTAGTCTTTTCTATTTGTTGTTGACAGTTGAACAGTTGAAACTTGACTCTTTCATATATTTAATGACAATTTAAGTTTGAAGTTTGAATTTGAAAGGTGAAACTTTGAAGTTGGCATTTATAAGTTTAATGTTTACAAGTCATTATGAATTATGAATATGATGCTTCATGAAAGTTATATGGTGATCAATGAATCAATGATGATAAATGTTATATAATATCAATGATGATAAATGTTATGTATTGAATTTTGAAATCAATGAATCAATGATGATAAATGTTAGATATTGAAATTTGAAATCAATGATGATAAATGTTATATATCAATGATGATAAGTGTTATATATTGAATTTTGAAAGCTTGAAACCTTCAAATTGATGATTCGCGAGACTCAAGAGTCAATATGTTGTATGCTTCCAACTTGTGGGCGTGGTTGATGACGATTATAACTTCTAGATGATTGATGTTATATGATTCAATCTATGTTTTTATGTTTTTTATGTCTAATTCATCATTCTACATGTTTTTGTTGACATATATGCATCAAAATATTATATATATATATATATATATATATATATATATATATATATATAAACGCTCCGGACTGGAAGCTTCTAAAAATGGCGCTCCCGCTCCCACTCCCTCTCCGCGTTTTCGCTCCCGCTCCCAAGTAACCTTGGTTCTGGGGCATGTCATGAAGATTCTGAGGTAAGACCAAGGGAGCATATCGGGCTGCCATGGCTTGGATTTTAGTTGAACTGGGAGGTACAGTAGTAGTAGTAGGGATAGTGCTGGTTACTACAATGGATGTACTTGAAGAGCTTGGCAAAGGGGATGAAAAAGAAGTAGTATGGCTAATGGTAGTTGTAATGGGCTGAGTAACTGATGGATATACAACTTTGGGCTGCAAGGGCAACTCAGGGATAAATGGATCAGTTGATGAACTAGTAGTGGATTGTGGATATGATGAGTATATGATTCTATGGGGCAGAGGCAACTCAGGGCTTATGGGCTCTTGAGGTGAACTGACAGCAGAATCAGTAAATGATGTGGCAGCATACAGAGTAGAATCTGATGCTGGAAAGAATGTTGTATATAGCTCAGAAACTGGGGGTTTAAATTTAGACAAAAAATTTGTGAACTTAACAGCTTCTTCAATGTCTTTAATTTTTGAGACACTTACCCTTTTTACTGGACTTTTACTTTCAGTTTCATCTGATTTAGTAGGAACAGAGATAATTTTGTCTTTTTCACTCACATAAGAAGTAAAAACTGGATCTAAAACAATTTCTTTTAAATCCGATTCAGATTTTGTTCTAAATAAAGATTTTTCAAACTTTAAATCAAAATCAATGTCTGATAAGCTTACCAATTCTTTAGGTAAAGAATCAGCTCTTCTCAGAGGTATCTTAGTTTCAAAACTATCAATTTGTTTTTTCTTCTTTTTTCCTATCTGGTCCGGATTGTCTACTATCTCTGGAGGATTAGGATCGGGGTTGGATCCAGTGTAATAGACTTTTTTGGGAGCCAGAATGTTTATTGGGTAAAATACCCGCAACCTTTAAACTTAATCTTAAAGTAGAAAAGATACAGTTAAAGATCTTCCTTCACGATTAAACTTAAAACTGGAGAGTGGTTAGTCCCTAGTATGGTCGCCAGTATGTTATGACCCTAGTAATTCTCAGGTTGTGGGATGAGGATTTTGTAGTTAAGAAAACCAAGGGTAACCAAGAACCGCTTTGGGAATTCAAGATCTAGCCTTCCTGAGTTTCGAGAGGGATCTCTCCTTAAAATTTAGCTTTGTTTTGGTAAAGGGTTTTAAGATAGCTATGAGTGAGCAATAGGACTGATTTCAGAAGTGTGGTAGGAATAAAAAGTGTTTCAAGGTAAACCAGAGGGATCTACCAGAACATTGGGCAATGGAGTCAACTTTCTAGGCAAACAGAGCTAGGAAATAAGACTTAAAGATGCAAATGTACTAAAGGCAGGGTAGATGACCTTCTAAGGCTTTGAATAGGCTTTGTTGATGGAATGGGTGAAATCTGAACAAAAGGGCACTTAAGAATCCTTAAGTTACAGAAAAGAGGATTGAAGGAGGGGATCAAACAGGGACCTAGAGCAATTAAGAATTCTATAGTCCGGTTATCAAGTAGAAAACATAACAATGCCAACTAGTTTAAAACAGGGAGCTTATTATCACTAATCCTGTTTAAATTCTCCTTAGTTGATCATTAAAGAATAAAAACACATGAAATGAATGTATGTAAACTTTTAAAGAAAAACACTGAAAACAGGAAAAAGACGAGACTTATCTTGTCACCACGAGAATCCTTAGTTATGATGTCTCTAATCTAGTTTCCAGTCTGCTGCTTCGCTAATTGACTCACACCAACTTCAATATGTCCAGCAAAATGACTATAGTAATCTTGAGAAATTTTATTCCACACTGAATACTTCGAATAATGAAGTATTTATACACAAATTGTTTACAAAATATCTCAAAGTTTGAGATAATGTTTTAAGGAAAAATAGGAAATGTAACATAAGAAGAGGGACAGCAGCAAAACAGTTTGCAAGTTGTCCACTTTTACAAGGAAAAATAGAACTGTTTATTTTATTTAAACTGATTTTTTGATTAGCTGGAATCGTTGCTGGCAAGTGAGACATTATCTCGTGGAAGATGACTTGTAGAATACTCTTCCTTTTCACCTTTTGTTCTGATACTCTTTATCTCTGCTTTTCACTGTTTCATTGCTGTAATTGAAAATTGACCAGCAGTAATTAACGTGGGACAGGAATTAAAAAGGAAAGGGAATTTAAAAAAAAGAGGAAAATTTATTGGGAGGGAATAAAAAGTCGAAATTAGAATTAACGTGAGGGGAGCTGTGTTAGGGAGGGGAGGTCGAATAGAGGGTGTAAGAGTGTATTGTAGAGTGAGGGGGTGTTATATGCCGCGTGGGATGGTGAGGGAGGTAAGGGGCTGTCGTGGGCAGAGAGGAGGTTAGGTTAATGCGTATGGCAGGGAGTGATGGGTTTGAGTGGTGAGGAGAGCGTTGGATAACGGAGGAGAGGGAAGAGTAACGAGCGCTGTGTGTGAGAGCGCGGGGCGGGTGTAAGAGAGCAGTGATGGAAGAGGGGCCGGGGTTGAGTAGGGAGAGAGCGTAATGTGTTGGGTAGAGAGGAGGGCGGATGTGAGGGAGGGTGAATGCAGATAGCGCAACTAGCAGAGGGAGGTGGGTTGGGGCTGAAAGGCCGAGGGGTCGGAAAGGAAGAGCGCTGTGGGAAGGGTTGGCTGTAAGGGCGAGTGTGGAGCGATAAGGGGTGAGGAGCGTATGAAATGCAGAGTTTGAGGGGCGTGAGGCGGAGCGTAAGCGAGGGGTAATGTGGTGAGATATGGAGTGGAGTGCTGGAGCCGTAAGGCTAGGGAGCGTTCGATGGGGTGAGGGCGTAGTGGGTAGGTCTGCGTAGAGGGGGCGCAGCCGTGAGGGAGAGTTCGAATAGCCGTGAGTGCTGGAGCTGTATGGTGTGTTAAGGTGAGGGATTGCAGAGAGGCCGTAAGGCCGAGAGAGTATTGTGAAGGTTTGGAGAATGGTAAGGGGTTCGAGTTGATGTGTGGAGATGTGCAAGAGATTTGCAGGTTGCAGAGGAGGGGGGCCGAAAGGCTTTGATGCAAAGGATTTTTTTTTTTTAATTTTTTATCTTTTAATTAAAATAGCAGAGAGCAGAGAGCAGTGAGCAGAATTTTTTTCTTCCAAATATACAACAGAATCTTTCTAGAACTTATAGCAGTAAAAATCCGGCAGCAGTAAATTTTCAGTATAAAAACTCAGAATTTTCCAGAAACTTATTTAAACACTTTTCCAGCAGCTCCAAAATGGTGCAGAATTTAAAATGCAGAGATTGCAGAAAAAATAAGCAGTGAGAAAACCTTCAGATGTGTTAAACACCATGTTAAAGCACACACATGGTGTATGAGGAAGATGAGCACACACACACAAGAGACTCAACACAATGAAGGATAAGCGCGAGGCTTTCTTATTTTCTCCATTATACATGATCTACATTTATAATACAATGGTGTGACTCTTGGTTTCATATTCCAAGGTCACTTGGACTCCATTGTGACTTTTCGCATTCCACACCTACCCATGTAGGATTAGGTGTTCCAACATCCCCCCTTAATCCAAAGGGGTATGTGTGAGTCCAAGAAAAGAGTTGTAATACAAATCTGCAAAGTATACATGGAAGCACTTGGGCTGAATCAACTCTCTGAAATGTTGGAAAAAAGAGGTGGTTTAAGGATGACCACCAACACTGGAACGCAAAACTTGTTGCAGTTCCCGGAACTCTTCCAAAACTGGCAAGAAGCTGAAGGATTTTGCTAGAGGAATTGTCCCTCATAGAAAAGGGAGACCTTCAACCTAAAAGAAGGGAGGTCTACTACCTGTGATGGTTTTAGGATTACCAACAACTCTGGAATGCTTTGAAGCATTTCCTAGAACTCAACCAAAGCTGGAAAGAAGCTGAAGGCTGCTAAGCTGAAGGCTTCTGCTAGAGGAAGTGTTCCTCATATATGAAAGGGAGACCTTCGACCTAAAAGAAGGGAGGTCTACTACTTGTGATGGTTTTAGGTTATCCACCAACCAAAGATGATGGTTTAAGGTTGTCCACCAACCGAAGGCATGCTCATGGGCATCCATGTCTCTGGCTACATCTCTGAATCCGGAATGACGAATTGTGGCTCAGGCTCGCTTGAACTGCTGGCTACAACTCTGAACATGGAATGAGAGATTGTGGCTCAGGCTCGCTTGATCTGTCGTCGAAGTTTGTACATGACCACCATTTTCCCCCCTGTCAGGGACAAGGTGAGATGATGGCGAAAACTCAACTGCAAGTTTGCTCAATATTCGTGAACATGTTCTGACATGTGACTTAAACATCTTCTTGGCTGCTGATGTCCATTGCCAAGAAGCGATCCATCCAAGATGAATCTTTGTTCTTGCAGGAGGCTTGTTTCTGAAGCATCTGTTTGAAGAATGAGTGTGTCGACCACAGTGTTTGCATGGATGAAGATCAAAACAGTGATCTTTCATATGACCAACTCGATCACAGTGTTGGCATTTCTCAATCTGTTGTTGTGGAAGTGGAACAGGATTTGGAACAGCTGCAGGTGAACTGTCATACATGAATCCGGCACTTTGAAATATGATGGGCTTGGTGTAGTCTGGAATATGAAAGGACACATCCTTGTCATATCCAAGACCAGTTCTGTGCTTGTTGTGGACAAGTTCTTCCCATGGTCTGATGATGGGCTTAGGAAGTGCACGCTGAGTTGCTGCATCTGCATGTACATCTGCTCTTGTGCAAGGAACTGAATGGGAATCAACTGCAACTTTACTGACATGCTGCTGATGGGAGTCTTTCTCAATCTTCTGAACAGAAACAGGTTCAGAATGGTGACTCTTTTGTTGAAGTTCATCTTGCTGAAGCTGAGATTCCAACTGCAAAAACTCAATCTTTTCTTGTGCATCTAGCAAACAACTCTGAATGTTACAAAGAGCATCCTTGCTCATTTTTATCGTGTCATCAACATTGGAATGAATGAGGTTTTTCAACAACTCTAATACCTCATTGATTTTAGCCATTTTTAACAACTTAGGCTCAAAATAAATGAAAGGGTGTCGGCTTCAACCGAAAATGCACCCGTTTACAATGTGATTCAACAACAAATACAAATGACTCTAAAGAATTTCCAACTATGGAAATCTCAAAGTACAATCAACAATGACTTACATCAACAACTCAAATTCACTGATTCCAACTATGAATGAAGAGGCAAATCAATGTCAGTTCAATACAATATTTCTGCAAATTTTTGTATGAGTGTGCAGCAAAAGACTTGTGCAAGAGGCCTTTAAGGCCGCTGAAATTTCTTCAAGGAACTGTTTTCAATGATGGCAAACTTGTCTTCAAATGTCAAATTCTTCAAAAAATCAGCCTTCAAATCAATGCCACAAATCATATATTGTAAAACTCAATTTCTTCTATGTATTCAGTCTATGTGCTCACATGTCATTTCTTCAATTCTGCTGTTCATTTTCTCTATCTTTCCTCTCTCTCTGCTGCTTTTTTTTTTTTTTTTTTTAATGAAAAAATAAATTAGTTGGGATTAAATAAAAATAGGAATGAGCAATTAATTTAAAAGGAGGGGAATTTAATTAAAGAGGAGGGAAACTAAGGGAAAAGATCAATGAGAAGGAATTAAAATAGGAATTAATTAATATAGGGATTAATTAAAAAAAGATTAATTAAATGAGGATTAATGGGGATTGATTTATGAAAGGGGAGGAAAATTTATATGAAAGGAGGGCGTATATTTAAAAAAAGAGAAGGAAATTTATGAGAGGGAATATTATTAAAGAATTAATAAAAAAGAAAAGGATTAATGGTATTAATTAAATGGGGATTAAATTAATAAGAAGTGGGAGGAGATTTAAAAATCGAAAGGTTGGAATTATTTTAAAGAGTGTGAACGCAGAGTGCGTATTGGGAGGAGACCGTGAGGGAGCGTAGTGAGAGATGAATCGTTTGAGAGGGCGGTAAGGGGCGCGGTGAGAGGAGTGTGCAGGGTAGGGGAGGGCGGAAAGGAGTGTGAGAGATGCATATGTTGAGAGGCCGATGTTGCAGAGATGTGGGGAAGGCGCGGGTTGTAGCAGAGGGGCAGGTTGAGCGCTGTGAGGGCCGCGTGGGGCGAGCGAATGGGAATAGGAGTAGGTGGCCGCGGATTGGGTAACGCAGGTGAGGGGATCGTTTATTGCAGAGAGCGGTAGATAGGGTAAGGAGGGCCGGCAGGGCGCAGACCAGTGAGGGAGAGGGCGTAGGGCTCGGTGGTAGAAGGAGGGGAGCGTTTAGTGGTAAGAAACCGCGTGGGAGTTGTGGGTCAAGGTGGTTCGGGATTCGGGTAGTGTGCTTTGGGGAATGGGGGCCGAGAGGCCAAGAATGTTGCAGAAATTTTTATTTATTTTTATTTATTTTATTATTTATTTTCTTTTAATTAGAGCAGAGAGGAGTAAGAGACTTTAAAATAACAGCAGAATTTCACTGATATACAATAGAGGTTGGTAGAATTTTGCAGTGAAATGCAAGTACAAGACTCGGAAATTTTCCAGAAAATTGCAGAAATTTCACGAAATATAGCAGCAATAGAATACACAGTAGAGTAATGTGCAGAAATTGTAGAACATTTTCCAGTAAAAACTCAGAATTCTTTCTAGGAAAAACCCAGAATTTTCCAGAAACTTATTTTAAACACTTTTCCAGCAGCTCCAAAATGGTGCAGAATTTAAAATGAAGAGATTGCAGAAAAAATGAGCAGTGAGAAAACCTTCAGATGCACAAGGCTTCATCTCCAAACCAATTTCTGAATGCTGCCAAAGATTTTGAACGCTGCAAAATCACTGCTGCAGAAACTTTGAGTGCTGCAAAAATGTCAAGAAATTTTGCAGATATGCACAGGCCATAAACACAAATGGCTCACTCAATTTGGAGCAGGGCCAACAATCGCCCGCTCTGATACCATGTTAAACACCATGTTAAAGCACACACATGGTGTATGAGGAAGATGAGCACACACACACAAGAGACTCAACACAATGAAGGATAAGCGTGAGGCTTTCTTATTTTCTCCATTATACATGATCTACATTTATAATACAATGGTGTGACTCTTGGTTTCATATTCCAAGGTCACTTGGATTCCATTGTGACTTTTCGCATTCCACACCTACCCATGTAGGATTAGGTGTTCCAACAAGATGCACAATGCTGCTTTTCTCCAAACCAATTTCTGAACGCTGGGATTTTGAATGCTGCTCCTCTTCAAAACACTTCTAAATGGCGGCAAAAACACTGCTGCAGAAACTCTGAGTGCTGCAAAAATGCCAAGAATTTTTGCAGATATGCACATGCCATAAACAGAAATGGCTCACTCAAATTGAAGCAGGGCCAGCAATCGCCCGCTCTGATACCATGTTAAACACCATGTTGAACACACACATGGTGTATGAGAAGGATAAACACACACACAGAAGAGACTCAACACACAATGAAAGATAAGCGTGAGGCTTTCTTATTTTTCCATTATACATGATGTACATTTATAATACAATGGTGTGACTCTTGATTTCACATTCCAAGGTCACTTGGACTCCATTGTGACTTTTCGCATTCCACACCTACCCATGTAGGATTAGGTGTTCCAACAGATTTTACTGATACACTTTGACACTGATTTTTTCACCATAAAGTAACAGTAGAATATGACTTTTTAATGTGATTTTTTGCCTTTTACCTGTCAAATTCACATCAGATCTGTGAATTCTTGCCACTGTTCAACAGTGGGGATCTTCATATTCTTCAATTTCCTGTAGCTTTCATTAGCCTCTGTATATTTAGCAAAGTTTGGCTTTACTATGAACATATGCTTGATTTCATTTTCCAAAAAGAATAAATTTTCAAAATATTGAAGTAGTACTTTGCCACTTGGAGATCCCTGTGGCAAAGGTTTGTTGACCTGCTCTTTGGCATATGCCTTGATTTTGTTATCATAATCTTTTTGTGGCATTAACTTCTCATTCAATGCATGAATATCTGGTAAACCTGCTTCTGATAATACTTTGTATTTGGTCCAAAATCTTGTGATGGCCAAGTTCATATCTTTACACCTATCTTCCAAATTATTCATCATGTTTCTCTTATTCAGGACTTTCTTAATTTGAAGGATGGCCTCTATTCTGTCAGCAATTTTCAACTCTTCTAATTCTTCCCTGTTTTTGCTGTTCAAAAATGCTATGAGTTGAACTGCTTGTGGTGGCTTATTCTCAATTTCTTTCTTGGTTTTATCAATCTCTGCAGTTGTAGCTTGTAGGAATTCTTTCTGCTCATATATTATCTGAATAGAAGGCCATTGTGAGTGAATGCCTTCAATGATTTTTGTCCATAAATGATTTTTTATGTAGGCAACCTGATCTGTAAGATTCACCTGCTGTTGAAGATTTTTTATTTGTTTCTGTAATCTGTCAACCCTTTGTTCATGTCCTTTGGAAGTAATTAAGGCATCTCTTTTAGAAGTTTCCAGATTTTTAATGATGCCTTTTAAACTGAGTATTTCTTTATCTTTTAATGACATATCTTCCATGGCTCTGATTATTGCAGCTTTGTTCTCTACTGTGTTTATCTGTGAGGTTGATGAAGAAGAGGCAGAAATGTCATGAGAAGTGATTGGCACTGCAGTTGCCAATACTCCTTGCGGTGCCAAGTGTTCTATCAATGTAGATGGAACAACTGTACTTACAGTTGGGATCACTGTAGGAATGAAAACCTGTTGAGCTTTCTTCAGATTTTCATTTTCTTGTATGAAAGCTTCTATTTGGCTTTCCATTCTTTTATCTGGGCGGTCATCTTTAGAACAAGTTGTTTTAGTTCATCATTTTCTGTCTTCTGCTGAAGGATTTCTTTTGCCTGGGGATTTTCACTTTGAGGCAATTTTAGTTGCTTTCTGAGAGCAGCTATGTCTTCATTTTTCTGTTTGATTATAACCTTTTCCCCTTCAATGTTTGCTGGGTTAGCTCCTGCTTCAATTACTATATCCTCCAATGCTTTGATTCTTAAGTTATTGGCATATAATGAGGCTTTATCCAATTTCATTTGATTTTGAAGGTTTATCAATGTTTTCTCAAGCCTGATAGAATTCATAGTCTTATTGACTATTTTAGAATACAACATCTTTGTATTGCTCCTGTGGAATTATATTTGGTCCAATTCATGGACAGCATCTGCATCAACTTCCAGGTCTGTCTTTGAGTAATCTGCAATTTTTCTTGGATCAGCCATTGTGGGCTTGAGAAATAACATAACCAATTTGTTTGAAGAATAATCAAAAGCTAAAAGGAGTCTATCTTTATTCCTAGGCTTTTCTTTAAGGAACTTGGAATACGCTTCACTTTTGATTTCTTCATTCGTTTCTTTGATTTGTCTGAACTTGCTTTGAATATCTGACTCTGTGTTGTAAGGTTCTTTAGAAGAAGAAGGCATATCAACTTTGGTTTGTTTATCAACCATGACTGTGTCTTTCTACTGTGCTCCAAGTTGGACATTTTGAAGTTCTTTGAGTGTTTCAGTTACTATCCTTGTTGATTCATCATCAGTTTCATGACCATTGTTATCTTCAACATCAATAGCTTTATCCCTTTCTTCATCAGTCAATTTACTTTTCTTACTGTAGGGAATTCTGAATCTTTTATCTAAAATAGTTTCAGCTGTGAAACTATCTTCCTTTCTGCTTCTTTTATGAACAATTTCAGCTTCTTTGTTGGCTGTAACCACCTGTGTTTGATTTACCTGTTTATCCTTTCCATTGTTTCCCTGCATGCCCTGTGAATCATCATTAAATAAAGTATTTGGCTCCCACTCAACTTTATTGGAATATTTTTCAATTTGGGGCTTGGGATCATGCAAGAAGGCAGACAACTTGCATTTCAATCTGATTTGACTTAAAATACCCTGAGGATCATAATTCCACATAAAACTATATGAGAATTTATACTATTTCAACTTAACATTAATTTCATTCGTTGCTTCTCTGTTGTTCACAATGAATGGCCCAACTTGATTTTTCAGTTTGAACTGAATCTCTTTTCTAGAGGCTATGAAATTGACTTCATCTGCATTCAACAACTGCCTCAAATATTCTAAAGCAAATATCCTTGTTGTCACAAATCTTGGCAATTTATATGGGGCCAAGAGTGCACCATATACTCTGATCTCCGTGTAATTCTTGTATAAGTACCACTACCCTGTTTTACAGCTCTCAGATCGCTGTAAGATCCTCTTTGTTTCTTCATTAATTCTAGGGGTCTGTTCTTTATTCAATAAATTCATGGCAGTTACTAAAAACAAGTCATTAAAGTCTGCATAGTTGTATTCCCTGTTCCATTTTCTCAGAATCGATGACCAAAACACAACTGAAAGTATATTCCCTTCTGGATCTATCTTCTGAAATTCAATAGGAAATTTGTCTGCTTGATAATACAAAAAGAGATGAAGTAGATATGAAGTATATCTAAAGACTCCTCCTTCTGGGAATCTGGACAGTTGGTAGTGCATGTTTTCTGCAATGAACTTGGCAAAATTGTACACAATGGATGGAGACTGACTAGGACTCAAGGTAGACAGAAAACCTAGGATAACAACATCAGTGAATTCATCACTGTTATATCCCAATATGAATGATAGCATGGAGACAATCTGTCTGGTTTCATTTGGAAAATCAAAAGTATCAAATGGAGGATTGAGCTTAGGGATATCAACCTGTTTGGGACAAAAAGTCTGGAAGACTTTGAACTTAGAAGCAAAATCAAGGTCTAAGTAAAGCTGAGTTAAATCCTCTATTGACAATGAAGCAGCATTGGGGTCAGGGTTTAGTTGCAGCATAGAGTTTATGGATTCTGCATTGATGTAAAATATGACCTCTCTTTCTTTATTGACAATGCACCTTTGGTCTGGAAGATAATTGGACTGACACAATCTAACAAAATCAGGGGCTGAATGAGTAAGAGGGACAATGTACTTTGGCAGATTGGAATCATAGACTGGTATATCTTTATCACCTTTCTCTACAGATTTGCCAAAACACCAGTTATAGACATCAAGTAGATTGAACTCTACTGAAGGGTCCAATATTCTGTAATCAAGATCAACCAGAGGACTATTTTCTTGTGAAGTAACTGGAGGTTGGACAGGTTTGACAACTTCTATGGAATCAGCAGTGAGTGCAGAGGTGGGTTTATCAAGTTTAGAAGACTCAGGCTGAGGGATATTAGCAGAGGCCTTCTTCTGACTTTTTGGGCCTCCTGATTTGGGGGTTACTTGTTTCTTTGTCATTTTTTAACTGAACAGAGCAAGCTTAGACTGTTTGTTGAGTTCTTCTGTTGGAAACAAGGGAATTTTGGAGATTTTCTCTGGTAAAATAGGGTTCTGAGCATAGTTTTAGTTGGAAAGAGGGTTTTAATACTCAGAAGAAAAGCTATGATCAATTCCAGCAGTGAAAATGACCAGAGAATGGATAAAACTTGAAAAAACGGAAATGAGGGATTCTGGGGAAAATTTGACAGCGTTTCCCCTGTATTATGGATGTTTTTTGCAAGCTTTATATGGGTAATTAGGATAATTTCAGGAAATAATAGAAAAATTGGTGCTTTTTCCTTTGAAATTGAAGTTTTGGTGGATAAGTTTGACGAAAAATACCTTTAAAAAGGTATAATTGCAGTCGACTGAGTTGCAGGTTGCGCGCAATCTTCAATTTCTTGAAATTTGGTTTACCAGAGGATACTGTGGCTCCCCGTGGTTGAATTGCGGAAAATGGCTTATTAATTGGTCACTGGTTCACTGGCAAGTTCGAAAATGGTGAAAAGGGCTCTGCACAGGCTCTCAAAGGTTTACTGGCGCAAAATGGTGAAAATTCGATGAAAATAGGCTCTGCGGAGTTTTTTTAGGTTAAACGGCGCGAATAGAAGAAATGTTATGAAAACATTGGGTTTTAACGTATTAAACCATAGTTTAAACTATAGTTAAACTACATTAACTAAAGGTTAGGCGAGAGTGGTTTCGGAATACGACTGGGTGGTATTCGCGTCACTCTAAAGCGGTAAGTGGTAAATCACTTTTTGAACGCGATCGAATTGTTTTGTGACACGTCAACGCAGGGTGGTTTGGGAAAACCACCCATATCACGCAACTTTTACAAAACATCGGTCGATTACTTTATGGGCGCGATATGAGGTATCGGCCGTTGGATTTGGCTTTGACAAGCGAAGGGTCACGATTTAAAAGGAAAGGAGCGGGGAAATGAAAGTCATCGGGTTCACTTTGGGCCATTGGATCTTTAAATGAAAGAAGATCGGACAGTTATAATTCTACGCGATGGGGGAAGGAATGGAAATGTATTATGCCGTCACGTTGATTTGTAACTATTGGATTAAATGAATGGAGGGGATCGGAGGGATGATATTAATCTCGATGATAAAAGGGATTTGGTTAAGTTTTATATAGAAAACCAACTTTTTCAATGAAAAAATGATCGAGAGGGGTTTTAAATTGAGATTTAACCGGGGTTAGGACTGGCAGTTTAGGGAATATGGGATATGCATTATGGTTTTTAATTCAGATTATGGTTTTAACCTTAGGTTAGGGAGTCGGGCAAGGGAAAATATACAAGGAGATAGGGTTATCTCTTTTGAAGTTTAGTTTAAATGAAACTTCGGGAAATTTTTGCTTTAAACACATATAAAACATGTTTAAAGGTTTTTTATATATTTTTTATTATATGGTTAATTAAACCAGGGTGATTTAACTACCATAGGGGCGGGATATATATATATATATATATAGATATATATATATTTATAAGGATATTTTTAGCCAAAGGGGGTCTAATGCGGGTGTTTTATTTAAACATGTGGGGATTAAATAACTTTGGCTAAAGTTATATTAAGTAGGTTTTTGGGTTTATTTATATAAAAAGGAGTTATATATAATAGGAGAAGGTCATTTCTATAGGGAGTTAATACATAAGTCAAAATTAATATGGAAATGGGATAATGTATACTCAAAACTCATAAACATAACTAAGTAAAGTGAAGTTTAAAAGATAATTTGCATTAATCTTATCACTTAACTTAAGATATAATGTAATTTTGAGGGTTTAATGTTTTCAAATGATGTAGGGAGTTAATTAAATGGGAATTATAATGCCTTTAAGTAAAAATGGAGTCTTACTTAGGATTATTCAGGGAAATGAATGCATGAATGGAATAATGATGTGATCTTTGGGATTAATATAGACATTTTACACTTTCAACTGATCAGTCATAGAGCCTTGGGTCTGGTCCCAACAAAAGTCAAGGAAATGCCTTGAGCCTTTTTGACTGATAGTTTAGAATGTTTCATGACTATGGGAAGGGGAAGTTAGTTATTTGGCAGCCCATGATGAATGATATTTACATTGAGACTTCTCACCTTCTTCTACCTACCCAGCTTACCATGCTAACATTTTTTTCTTCCTTTTTTAGTAAGGTGCATTTGAGCTAGCAACCTTTACAGCATTTATTCTTTCTGAAAGCAAGTAAAACTGTTTAATTATACACTTATTTCATCCATGAATCCAGATTAAACTGTTGGATTCACTTATTTCTCTACCTAACTACTGAATTATCATGATTAAACTGTAAGACAACTCATTATTCTCTATCTACAACAAGGAAAATTGAAAAATGACAAGTTAATGTTAAACTGTTTAACTCATCATGGACTATGGCATTTATTGACACTCTGCCATAGTCAAAAAGTAAAAAGTAGTGGCACTTATGCTTGCACACTTTCATCTTTTATTCATTTTTCTTTTGGGGTCTTTTATTTTTTCTAAGTCCTTTGATTATTCTTTTAGGACTTTTTACCCTCTTTTTGATTTTTCTATTTTTTTTGATTTTTTACAAAATATGTGAATACAACTTGCAGAAGGCAAAGTATGTACAGATTTACAAGAATATCAACAGTCAAGTCAAAATTATGACCCCTATATCATAGGTTGCTAACAGACCCCATCTAGACATAGTCCATCTGATTTCATCCTCACATGCCCTCAGTGGAATACGTGATTCATTCAGAGCATAAAGGTAAGCATTCCAGGTTGCAATCCATTGTGGCTGAATTGCTAACTCCTGGTGATCCATCCAACCTTGAGAAAAAATTGTAGTACATTCCTCCATGGCAATCTGGTTATGTGTCCTGAATCCTGCTTGGTGTAGAGACTCAATGAGGTCCTGTGGGAGGAGATGGGCATTCCCACACCCAACCCAGGAGTCAAGTCCGATCTGAATCTTGCGACCATTTCCAATCTGCCAGGTCAGGTCTTCCTGGATATGTCTAACAGCAGAAATAATTGCTCGCCAAATAGTAGAGGATGGAGAGTGTATTTCGAGAGGAGTCCGAATCCAGTTAGAGGGGGAGAGCGGATATATCTATTTCAGAGTAGTCACTCTTGTCCAAAGATTGTTCCTGGTCAGTAAGGTCCACCCGAGCTTGATAGCAAGTGCAGTGGCAAAAGTAGGTATGTCTTTGATGCCCCACCCACCCCATCTCTTTAGTAGTGCGATACGGGACCAATTAGTCTAGGCAAATGTGTGTCCCTCTTTCATGCCCAGCTAGAGAAAGTGCCTACAAATTTTCTGATTTTTGTGGAGAATGCCTTTTGGGATCCATGCTAATGACATCCAGTATACCGGAGTGGCCTTCAGCACAGCTTTGATCAGAGTAAGGCGGCCAGCTCTGGAAAGCCATCTATGGCACCAATTGTTCAACCTGTTTTCTATTTTGGAAATGAACCAGTTCCAATCAGCAATTTTGTAATTTACAGGTTTGAGGAAGAAGCCCAAGTATTTCAATCCATCCTCAAATCTGATGAGATTGAATGGAAGTCTCTGTTGTGCATAAAAAATTTCATGTGGAGTGCATCCATGGCAGGTCATAGTGGATTTTAGATTGTTGCAAATCATACCTGTGGCAGTACAGAAAAGAGTGAAAATAGTTTTGATCACGGTGGTGTCACTAAGGGATCCATTAAGAGAGAGAATGATATCATCTACAAATAAAAGATGAATGAGGACACAGTTTGTCGGTAATTTGATGCCTTGCAATCTGCCTCTAGAAAATTCATCAACAAGACATCTGCTTAGCCCCTCCATAACCAAGAGAAACAGTAGGGGTGATAGGGGGCATCCTTGACGGAGTCCCCTTTCTGCATGAAAGAAGTTTGTCGCTGCCCTGTTGATAAGTATGTTGTACGATACAGAAATGATGCTGCACATGATCCAATTGATGGTTTGTATTGGAAAACCCAGGTGAGTGAGCAACATACGAATGTAGAGCCAACTTACTTGGTCAAAAGCTTTGGCCAGATCTATCTTAAGAATCATGCCTTTGATGCATTTGGTGTGCATGGAATGTAAACTTTCTTGTGCGATGCCGATAGCCTCATGTATTTGTCTATTCTCCAGGAAAGCAAATTGTTCCGAAGATATAAAAGAGGATAAAATAGGTTTCAATCTGTTAGCAAGGATCTTGGCGATGATTTTATAAATGCAGTTACATAAAGAGATGGGGCGGTAATCGCTGAAAGATGATGGATGATCAGTTTTTGGGGATGAGAGCTATGAAGGTGGCATTGAAGGCATCATATAAGCGTCCAGATTGGCGCGTTTCTTCTACTACTTCCAATAGATCATGACCCAATAACTCAAAAAAAGAGACATAGAATTCCACCACCCAGCCATCAAGTCTAGGGTTCTTATCCTTCTTGAACCACTTAAGGACAAATTCAAGTTCAAGATTGGAAACAGGTTGCTGTAGATCTTCCGCAGCCTCTTCGTCAACATACCGGGGAAAAGTGCGGCCACCTTAATGATTTCAACCAGGGTGTGTTGAGGGGGAGCCTTGTAGATTTCTTTGAAGTGATCAATACCTTTCCGGGCTAAGTGAGAGAAAGTTGAGGCTTTAGTTCCATCATTATTTTCAAGCTCCCAGATGGTATTAATGGACTTTCTACCATTTGCATAGTGATGGAAGAATTTTGTATTTTCATCCCCTGTGCTGATCCAGGTGGCGCAACTCTTAAGTCTCCATTCCTCATTTCTGGTATGCAAGATATTGGACTGAGTGGTTTCCAAGGAGGTGAGAAGAAGCTTATCCGCTTCAGTCCCAAATCCACCACCAATTGATGATTCCATTCTCTGAATACGCTGTTCTATATCACATAGTTCCTCGTCCTCAGATCTTTTTTTTTTCCCTTACCCCTCTGATAGTTTCCTTCTTTGTAGTGAGGAGCCTGTGTGCGAAGATGGAGGATGGTGTGTTGAGGTGTGGTGGCAGAGGGAGTCTCCAATTATTATTCACCAAGTTGATATAGTCAGGATTTTGTAACCAAATGGAGCAAAATTTAAAAGGGGAAGCTGGTTTTTTAAATGCTCTGGTGATTTCCAGATAGATTGGGATTGATCAGAGATGCCCCCAGATCCAATCCATTGTCTGTATGAGCCCAAGTTCTGCAATAGCCCTTCCTTAATGAGAAACCGGTCAAGTCTTTGAGCCACCATTTGATCCCCTTTGCGTCTGTTTCACCAAGTTGGTGATGGGGAAGTAATCAGGGGATCTACTAGATGATGTGCAGAGAGCAAGTGCCTGAAGTATTTTGATAGTGAATCCGCACGAGCATTTGGCCCCCAAGATTCAGAAATTCCAAGAGAGAAGTTCATATCCCCCTCCAGTATAATGTTCTCCGGATTCATTACAGAAGCATTTAAAATGGAATCCCAAAAGGATTGTCTGTTGGAGCAGGGGCCATAGACATTAATAATGTTGAAATGCAGTCCTAGGGATTCCGAGAAAGCCTCCATACCTAGAACATTTTCCTTTCCCCAGAAGTTAATGGGATTGATACGATGAGGATCATAACAAAGGGCCAATCCCCCTGAGCGACCAGTGGCATTAATAGCATTAATAATCCAACCAGGCAGTAAGGAGGTGAGGGCACTAGTAACCAAATCCACTGTACCATGAGTTTCTTGAAGACAGATGATATCGGCATGAGATGAAGAAAAGAGTCTGCGAAGAGCAAGTCTCTTCGCAGGGCTAGCCAGCCCGCGGCAATTAAATGAGAGGCAGATCATTGGGATACCAGAATGGGGGAGTGTCTTGCTCTAAGGATCCCATCAATGGAGAGTTGTAAGCCGGAAGCAACTTCACTTTCAGCGAGGTGAATAGCTTTAGAGATAAGAGAGTGGCGCCCTCGAGAAGATTTGTGAGATGTGGCCGGAGGACCAGATTGTTTGGGGCCCTTCGGTGGGTGAGAGCGAGAGCGAAGGTTGTAGGAATGAGAGGAGAGAGATTCAGAGGGTTCAGGAGCAATAGGGGAGCAGGGGACAGAGGTGGAGGGGGGAGGATCAATGGGGAGGAGAGCGGTGGAGGGAGGGGTAATGGTCGAGGAAGAAGCAAGAAGAAGGTGGGGAATAGTGGGAGGAAAGGTTAAGGGGGAAGATAAAGGAGGGCAATAGATGGATGGGGTAACAGTACCAGCCATAGCAGATACAAAACACGAAACAGTAGCCACAGATAGAATAGATAGGAAAGTAAAAGGAGAGGAGGAGGAAGTACCTGTAATCAGAGAGAAACCAGAAGCAGTAGCAACAGACATGGATCGAGTAATCCAAGCGGTAGCATCCAGAGCATCTGAGTGTTCCGCAGCCGAGGAGAGATCAGCAGAGCGTAGAAGGTCCGAGGTCGATACCCTTCTCTGTAGAGAGACAGAGACCAGAGCAATCAGATGTTTGCTAACGGAGCTGGTGGACAACCCCACTATGGGGCAATCATTGAAAACATTTCCCACCTTATGGCATCGATGACAACGGAAGGGGACCCCTTCATAATCTAGAATCTGCTCCCTGGTCGAGTTGCGACATTGTATATTGATGGCTTCCTCCAATCCTTCTCTGGTATCTAGATGGACCAGTATACGAGCAAAGGCCATTTTTCCAGAGGTGATATAAGAACGATCATGGTCCAAATAGGTGCCCAAGAGATTACCAATGTCAATGAAAATCTGTTCAGACCATAAGTGATAAGGCAGGCCAGGCAGGCGAACCCATATGGGACCAGCACCAAGAGGTTCCCTATCCGGATCAAACGAAGGGCTCCATCTTTTGAGCAGAACTGGAGCCATCTCGATGTGCCAATACTAAGAAAGAACGATGTCAGTAGGTGCCCTGGAAGAGAAACGGAGAGCAAACCAACCCTTGGTTAGTGTGTGAATGATAGGCATCTCCTGAATGAGATCTCCCCAAATCTCTTGTGCCCACAAGTTTAGTGGCTTAACACCATAGTTCCTTCCACGGACCCGTCCAACAAGAACCCTATCGACAGTGCCCAATACATCAACCATTTGTAGTCCAACCCCGAGCGTGAGGAAAGAAGGACGTTTATGGGATTTGACGCATTTGGTGCACCGGGGGGCTCGTGGCTCGGGGGGGGGTGGTGCCAGGGGGAAAGCCAGTGGCGACAGAAAGCGGGGGGAAGGCGACGAGACGGGGGGAGGGTGAATGGAGACGAGGGAGGGAATGGAAAAGAAGCCAGAGGAGCACCGAGAGGCAGGTGTAAGAGGGACCGAAGGGGGAATGCTAGTTGAGGAGGGGGGGAGGGAGTGCACGGGAGGAGTAGCCCGCGAGGGTAAGGAAAAAGGAGGGATAAGGGGTACCACGGAGAATGATGAGGTCGGTGAAGGGATGCCGGAGTAGGTGAAAGAGTGAGCAAGAAAGGCGAGGGTTGCAGGGGAGGGAGGCCGGAGTTCCGGCGAGCTAATAAGTTCCAACTCTGCCGTCGATAGAATAACAAGCGAGGAGGACGATAGTGCCGGGACCATAAAAGAGTCCAGGTCAGGGAAAGTAGAGGGGGAAGGCACCGAGGTGTAAGAGTCCCGTGGAGGTAAGTTGCTATGAGGGGATGCCGAGTGGGAGACTTGCATACCCGTGGAGAACTGATTAGATAGGGACCATATGTCCACACCCACATATGGGTCCTCTGAGTAGTCCAATAATTGTTCCTCCTGGGCCTCTTCCATAACATATTCCGAGGCGAAACCGTTGTAAACCCCAATTGTCGCCAGACAGTGCAGAGAAACCGGTCATAGGAGAGTCAGGTGCTAAATGCTAAGAGGAACCAGCGAATCGAACAACACAATAGGCAGAAAGGCGACAGTAGCGACATCAAGAAGACCGTCCATAGGAGGGATATTCAAGCAGTGGCAGGCTGATGGTGCGGGGAGTCCTCCACGCAAAATGACGAGCAGGCAGAGATAGCAGGTAACACCGAAGTCGCCGCGCACCATTGGCAAGTGGAAGGTGGGTCCTTCAATAGCATAAGGCAAGGTGAGTGCGGCCCTCGATAATCGAATGTCGGGTGTTCTCCATGGCAGGTCGCGAGCGAAAACAGAGCAGGGCAGAAAAACCCTAGCGGCCGCCATCAAAACCAGACCTCGAGCACTTCCATCAAAACCCTAGCGACCGCCATCAAAACCAACATGCTCTAATCCCCTCACGTGCTTTCATTTAAAGTTAAGGGCATACTAATATGAATCATGAGGCAAATTGGATGATTGCCTGGTCTTGATTATATCCTTGTTCATGTGCTTCACTTGGGAGGTTAGCCTTTGATCCTAGTGTAGTGAGACCTCCTCTAAGGCCTTGTGGTTTAGGAGGGGCACTAATGGGTGGGCACTGATTGATATAACATGTCCAAGGTAAGCCATGCTTACCACTTGCCATCTGTCTCTACTACTCATCTCCATTCATTAGGTTGATTGTCATTGGTCATTGGTATTGGCACCCTACATCCTTGTCCTTGAGTCAGGGCCCAAAAACTTTGCCCTGGAAATTAACATAGTGGAAACAAAGTTAGAAGCATATAAAGCCACAATGGAAAGAAAATGTAAAATGCAAAAGATGGTTGGGACTTATTATACGCTTGGGCAAAAGTCTAGCATGAGCTCTACCCCCCTCATTAGCTATCACCCAGTTCGTCAAGCATTTAATGCTTCATCATCAAATAAAGGAACATATGAATGCCCCATTCCCAATGAGCAATAAACTGCTACATCTTTAAGGGGCGTTGACAAAGTGGCAAATTTGTTACCTAGACTTTGCATGAAAGAAGAGATAAATCATTATAGTAAACGACATGCTAGAGGGGCAAAAAAGCAGGCCGAGGAAAGGGGTAGCTCATGCCTCTGCGATTGCTCCCTCCTTACATCATTACACTTAGGATGCTGAACCTCCATTAGTTGGTCTCATGACCATAGAATCTTCCTTGAAATCTTTCCCACTCCATAACCACATTACCACATGCACCTATGTATTGACGGGTCGTCTTCTTGTGACATGTCGCTCCCCTTGGGGGATGGAAACACTTGATAGGGTTGTTGACCTAATTGTTCCTAACATAAGTGAGGTAACTTGCTTACAAATCTTGAGCTTGAAAGACATTTGAAGGTAATTCTTGTGTGTAGTATTCTTGTGCCCCTAGCATTAGATATGATCCACTATGATGCTTTCATGGTTTTTGTCCTTGATGATGTTGATCTCACTTGATCTTGAGAGGGTTGTTTCAGATGGTTTTCACATGCAGCAAAGATCCCTTGAGGGATGGGCTTGTCCCCCCTTCAACACATTCCAGAGGACGTTTTGCCCCAGTTTGATAGCAGATGCGACCTTGTGTCTTGAATTTTTCCCCTCTAGAGATGAGCGTTGGGCCTTGAGCAACTTCTACATGATTCTACACCTCTTGATGTACCTCTAAATGCTGAAATGTTGAGCTTGAGAGTTTGGACATTGGCTTACTTGATGTGCCCAAATGGACGTAGGTCACCTCCAAGCTGGCCTTTACCTTGTTTTATAGACTATGCCTTGTTTTGGAGCCCATATGAGGATCAGTGTCATCGAGATGACTTGGGAAGGCTAGAACATTCTCCCTTAGTGCCATCGCTTGCTTTAGATGGTGCCACACCTTTCCTACATGGCTTGGAAGGGTGACATAGGCCTCTTTATGGATGATGTCATGGTGGAGGAGGTGCCTTTTGGATATGTACCCATGCATTTTGATGATTTCTTGGAATGAGGAGCACTCATGGACCATTTAATGACTTGCTTGATTGATTATTGATCATTCTTGGAGGATGACATCATAGTGGAGAGCTTTTATTCCCATACATGTGGGTTATTTTGGACATTTTATTATGTTTTAAAGCTATCTCAATGTTGGTTTGTGACTTTTGGCCTAATTGAATTCTCAAGTAAACTTGTTTTAGGGATTTTACTCGTAAATTAGTGAAAAGAGACTTGGTTGCCCTCATATAAATAGAGGGAAGTCTCTTTCACTTATTCATGATCGTCATTCGTCACACTTCTCTCTCTTAAGAAGTGTGCACTAGCTATTTGTCTTCTTTTCTTGATCAGCATGTGATTCTTATGGAGCAATTTTTCATGGGAGGGAGATTTTTTGCATGGAGAAGCTCCTTTTGGGATCGATGAAGTGGTTCTTATGGAATGGTGTAAGTTTCAAGCTATTTTTCTTCCATTTTACATGCTATCTTATGTGAATTAGGGTTTCAATGTATGCCATATTAAAAATTGCAATATCTTTCCTTGAAATCTTAAATTTTCATGGTATGTAGAATTTGTTTGCAAGAATCCTTCAAGAGAACTTTGTTATATGCAGCTCTTGAATTTAAATCTTTCTAAGAAGGATGTCGCTAGTTTTAGAGTGGAGATTTTCATTCTTCCACCCTCTTGATCTAGGCCCTTTCATAGGGCTTGCCCTAATGGCCCGATAGCCCAATTAATCAAGGCACTAGTCTAGTAGGTGTTGATCAAACCCCCTTTTTTTTCTATTTTCTAGGTATTTAGGGTTAGGGTTAAGTTTAGGGTTTTGCTTGAAAGTGTATTTAATACAATTTTATATTGACACATTATTTCCCTCTTGATAGGGATTGCATTTAATAACTTGATAAAAACAAGACAACATTAATTGCATGTTAAAACCCTATAATTAGGGTTGCAATCATCTTATATATTATGTTTCAGCCATAAAAACTCAGTTGTTCACTGTTAATTTTGGGCAACTAGGTCCAAACTCCATGTTGTGATGCTCAGATGACGATGCCAATATTTTTATTGGATTCCTCTTTTGGAGAGATGCAAGATCGATCTAAAGATCATCTTGATCGAATGAGCAGAACATGTATTTTGAATTTATTCCACATGTGCAAGGTCGACCAATTTTATCCCACATGCATAAGAGATGTGTCACACACCCCCACAGATGACTATATATTGGAGAGACTTGGAGTTCATTTCACACACACATTTTTTGGAGGCATTCTCTTCTCTCTTGGTTGGTGCTGCGTTTAGGGCTTCTCATGGAGCAACATTCTTGGTTCAGCGTTAGGGCTTCTTGGTGCAGCGTTTTGATGAACTATCTTGGGGTTGTGTGACACATTGGGTTGGCTGACCTTATGGAGACTTTGCTAGTTGAAGCATCCCGCTAATTGCTGTAACGCCACCATTCTTCATCTCTGTTTTTGGCTTGTCTTCCATCGATCTATTGGTATGTTCTATCTGCATCTTACTTTCATGTGATTGCCCTAGAAGTTTAAAGTAAATTTGCATCTAGCATAGAACATCTTCAAAAATTTACATGGTATCAGAGCTTTGGAGAAGACAAAGCCCAATTTGTGTCTAGGGACAGCTAGTAAAGTCTACTTGAGGCAGTGGCCCTCCTTGAGGGAGTTTTCTTTTTTTGTGACCTCGTAATTATTTATAAAAAATATTTCCAGCAAAGATCTCTAGGGCTTGTTTGGGATTGTTTTGAGCTGAGTTCTTTAGTCAAGCGGCCGTTGATTACGATTGAAAGCGAGCAAGACAGTTCGAGACTGGGTTGCTGCTCTTGTAGGCGCCTTGGGCTGTATAGTAACAACACAACCACCAAAATCATTGCTGGGGCATTGGTAAAGTTGTAGAAGCAACAGGACGTCTAACAAGATGAAGCTGAAGCGAAAGGGCCATTAAGTTGATGACCCAAAATATTCTGTCCAAACCCCTCGTCCAAACCCCTCAGGAGGATGAGACACCTAACGAAAGCGGTTCTGCTTTGGAAGAAGTGAAGAGTAGTGACGAAGAAGGCGACAATAGTAGCGCTAATATTTCTCGATCAAATTTTAATGGTTTTTTTTTTTTTTTGGTTTTAATTTTTTGGTGCATACTTGAGAAGTACTACTTTGGTTTCCAAATTGTACATGCCGCTACTCGCAGTTAATGGAAATCAGGACGTCGGGCAAAATTAGAGGTCAATGTGCATAAGGATCCCTGCATTTGTGGATTCATGGCTGCGCGGGGTCATTGAAAGGCCATCCAAATTGATTTTGAAGTAGTTGATGTTCAAATTTCATTATACTAGCTGTATTGGTCTGTGAAAGAGATGAGTTTTCGGTTCTGTGTGATTTTCATTTTTCTAAGGAGATCGAATGCTTCGAGTTCATTTTGACGGCTATGAGCACGGCTCCAAATTTGCACATCTGGATATAACTGTCATGACGAAACCAAAAGCTGAGTTGGTTGTGCATCAGAAGGGAGACTGAGAGCATTGAGATTGGAAGCTCCGCTTAGTGGGTCAACCCGGCGTTTGTCATTTTCGAATTCAAGATCATTCCATTGTTCCCAAAATGAATCAGAATTTTCGTGGCACTCATCGATCTAACAGTGGAAAGGACCGACGGTAGCAACCACACATTCTCCAGGAAAAATAAATCTTACAATATATGTGGGTTAGTATTATGAGGCAGCTGGACTAGGGGGGCCATCATCGCGCCAACGAGTGACTAATTCAATTGTCGAGTCCAAATAAAGGTAGGCAGTGCCATTATTTGACGCAGAAGCCAGGAAATCGATCCCACGACGCACATGATTATCATTGCTAGGGTTGCATTGGTCAAGAATGTGATTGGTGGCAGATACAAGGTGAAACAAAATTCTGAGCCACTAGCAGCAAATTTGCGGGAGCAAAACACCAAAGACATGCTCATCGTTCCATTTCCCGAAGGAAAGCTCGCAGGATTCAAATTGTGGACATGTCTGTGATGAGATTTGGTATAATGGCAGAATACATGCACGTGGGTGGTTGTGTCCAGGTGTGATTGATAAAATGCATCGACGACAACCTGTCTATGGGCAATCAAATTTAAATTGTCTTAGCTTGAATTAAGGTCGCTTTCCTGTGCATCGACTAACTGAAGATTGAATGCTAAATAATGTGGCTGAAGGAACCAAGTTTTGATACTAAGGATGCGGAGTGAGGATCGATACTACTGTTGGTCCATTACACAACAGGCTGGAGATAGAACTGTTGTTTTTCTCTCAGAAGTTGACTGTGATCACGCCAGATGTGCGACAGAGCAATCTGCAGTTGTGTGAGACGAATTGTGCAGATCCTTGAAAATCCGCAACGTGTGATTAGACTCACCTGTAGCAACATTCTACAGGGGTTTATTATACAAACTTTGAGGACTGATAATGGCACTGAATGTGAGTCATATGAGTTCAATAACCTTTTCACCTATTTAAAGGCCACCAACGAGTTCATTCATAAGCGTGGGGTTTAAACATCTAGAACAAACTATTGTTTATTTCTGGGCACACACACACACACACATATATATATATATATATATATATCAAAG
>CM076569.1:966366827-966603535 GCA_034641835.2 Pinus albicaulis
CTTCAAAGTTGTCCTTCACAACAGAAGGCTTTACTGTCTGCAATCGGTGGTATCGATCCCGCCGACTCGAGCCTTCTCACTTTCGATCTGGAGAATTTTACTCCCCGGCTTCCACATCAAATCGCTTTGGTCATTCAAGTCGGGATTAACGGTCTGAACATTCATAGGGCCGTCGTAGATGAGGGTGCATCTACTTGCGTTATGTCCTCCGCTTGCTGGAAGGCCATTGGCTCTCCAGCCTTGTCGTCATCTCCCAATGCCCTCGAGGCATTTGATGGTCGGGAGTCTAAACCCCTGGGAGTTATCGAGAGTCTTGCGATCACATTACAGGGAAAAACTGTCAACGTAGAAGTAGAATTGGTTGACGCTAAACTCAACTACAATATACTTCTTGGCCGCAGCTGGACCCATGCCATGCTCTGCGTGCCATCTACCGTCTTTCGATTCATTAAGTTCCCCCATGAGGGCAAGATTGTCATGGTAGATCAGTTGTCATTTTTCACCTCTAGCTCTGAGAACAACGTGCCATACGTGGATCAAATTCCGAATCCCCCAGACAGCATAGGACCTGGTCTTTTCAAAGACCCTGTTCTCATGGGTATATTCCCCGCACCGCCACCGAATACCGCTCAAGTCAACATGTTGTCCAGGACTAATGACCCCTGGCTTATTCCTACACCTGAGAAGGTATATGAGTTTGGAGAATCCATGCCTTTAACGCCAATAGAGATCAGCTACTGTGAGATTGTTGACGCATCGGACCCTCCACCTCCTCAGCATGCTCCGATGAGCATGGCTCTTGACGTCTACTCACAATCCCCCTGGCTTGGTCAGGTTGATTCGCCTGATCCTCTTAGAGAGACTTTTCCTTCAGATGAGGCCACCATTGAAACTATGTCTCTTGAGGAGCTGCCCTGGGGCGATGGACATCATCGCTCCTCGTTTATGCCCAGCTTGGGGGCAATGACTGATTGTCTGGAGCGCTATGCTACTTAGGTTCCTTCCCCTCCTCTTCAAACACCGATCTTGATGCACGAGGTCTTTTCGGAGGGTAATCTGAGTAACATTACTCAAACTATTCCAATCAACATCTCCGTTAAACCGGGGATTGTTGAGAACATTCATGTGGGTGTGACTTGTTCTCCCGAGGAGATTCAAGTCTATACTGAGCTTTTCAAAGAATTCAGAGATGTTTTCGCATGGTCCTACGAGGAAATGCCGGGAATTGATCCTAGTATTGTTGTGCACGAGATTCCAACCTATCCAGGTGCGAAACCCGTGCGCCAACGCTTGCGTCCCATGCATCCTCGGAAAGCCGCCGCTATCAAGGCAGAGGTTGAAAAACTTCGAACGCGGGGTTTATTTATCCTATCCCCCTTACAGAATGGGTGTCCAATATCGTCCCTGTCGATAAAAAGCAGGGTACCATTCGAGTCTGTGTGGATTGTCGCGATATCAATCGCGCCTGTCCTAAGGATAATTATCCCACTCCGTTTATCGATCAGATTATCGACGATTGCGCCGGGAGTGAGATCTATTCTTTAATGGATGGTTTCTCAGGTTACAACCAGATTAACATTGCACCTGAGGATCAACATAAGACCACATTCATCTGTGCGTGGGGCACTTTTGCATATAAAAAACTCCCGTTCGGCTTAAAGAACGCTGGCGCCACGTTTGTGCGATGTCCTACGTTTCTATGATATTCGCCATATTGTCCAAATTTTTATTCGGACGTACTTATTGCCCGTCGATCATTTACTCAGTAACAGGCGATGCCTACACTAGCTGCTGACGGGAAAACGGCTGCTTCATTTATATTCAACCATGTTATTGCACGATTCGGGGTTCCTCAAGCTATCGTCACTGATCACGGTACTCATTTCCGCGATTACATGATGGCGGAGCTGACTTCAGCGTTGGGCCTGCGTCACGACAGCTCAACACCATATTACCCTCAAGCGAATGGTCAGGTTGAAGCGGTGAACAAGGTTTTGGTCACTATGCTTCAGCGAACAGTTGGGATTCATAAATCCAATTGGCATCTCCAACTGTTCTCAGCTCTCTGGGCGTACCGAACATCTGCTAAAAGTGCAACTGGATTCACACCATTCCAACTGGTGTACGGTCTGGAAGCTACTTTGCCGGTTGAATGTGAAATTCCTTCGCTTAAATTAGCTGTGGAGCTCTTACCGGATACTTCTCCCGAGGAAGAACGTCTTCTGTATCTCGAACGGTTGGATGAAACCCGTCGTCTAGCTGCTTTGATCATCGAAGCACAAAAGAAGAGGGTCAAAACTCATTTTGATCAATCTGTTTCTCCCCGTTCTTTCATTGAAGGAGACCTCGTCCTCTTGTATGATCAGGCACATGATAAGCTTGGAGCCGGTAAGCTCCAGCCTATGTGGCACGGGCCCTATATAGTAAAGCGTGTTTTGAAAAATGGGGCCTACGAGCTTATAGACTACGAAGGAGTTCCGCTGGCGCAGCCCAGGAATGGGCTGTACCTTAAAAAGTACTATGCCTGAAATGATTTCTTGGTGTGGTGTGTGTACATAGGTGTGTGATTGTCATTTGTGTGCATGGTGTGGTGTGCTTTGTAAACATCTTTCTGCTGATCGGGTCTTCCTGGTTGTGCAAATGTCTATTCATCCATTTGTTGGTTTCGCGGATGGTGCCTCCCGCAGTACCAGGAATCTGTCTTCCGCAGCCTGGGTAATCTACGATCCTGCTGGTGAGTTGATTGACCTGCAAGGTGTGTGTTTAGGATGTACCACGAACAATATCGCGGAATATAGTGCCGTGTTGGAATTATTAACCGAGGCAGTAAACCTTGGTATCCGTGAATTGCTCGTGTACCTAGATTCACAACTCGTAGTGTTACAGCTGAACGGACACTATTCGGTAAGGAACCCGTCCATCTTACGTCTGTATTTGCGTATTCGATTACTGGAAAGGAATTTTGACTACATTACATATCATCATATACCTAGGCATTTGAATACATTAACAGATGCAGTAGCAAATTTGGTATTAGACAGACATTTGCGCAATTTATAAATCATCATCACATGTAAAGAAAGACTCATCCAGAAATAGATATGTATATATATAGATATCGAAATGTTTACATAGAGTGTGTCACATAAAACTCAAAAAATATACATAGTTGTCTTAATACATCCGGAGACGCTATGTCTCTCAAAAATAGGTGTGGTATAAATCCTAAGGACTAATCCACATGGTGCTCATGATAGCACGTCACTGCACGCACTAGGCGCCGCAGGATTCGGTGGATCCGATTCGGAACTCCCACCGTGTGGCGCTAGTATGCCATCGGTACGTCTGATAGCCGAGCATAGTCTGGGATCCCATGGGCAATCCCCTCGAGGTTCTGGATCAGTTCTTCTCCTCCGGTGCCTTCCCCCTGGATCTCAGGGGCGAGTTGTGTCCTCCGGGAGATTGGAGACATCCCGGCTGGTCTCTCAGGTCCTACATCTGCATGCATATATAATCGTGTTAAGACGAATGTGTATTAACAAAAAAACATATAAACATAAAATCAAAAATATGAGGTCTTACCCAGCTCCTTGTCCCAGTCATCTCCTTCTGGTAGTGGGAGATCTGGGTCCCCGGTAAAGTCAGTTCCTGAATAGGGCCAGTCTTCCACGATGATCGGCTGGCGCCGTAACCACCTAAAAAAATCTGGCCTCCAGGACATCTGCTGGCCACCTCCAGATCTGGGCATCAGTGCTGCCCAGCGAGCCATTCGTGGCTCTCGTGGTATCGGACTCGCCACTGCGGCCCCTTGGCCCTGGAAGATTGGTATGCGTTCCAGAATGAATGATACCAAGATGGAACCATAACCGAACTGTTTCAGTTTTCCCTGTTTGCACCTTGTGAGCTGCCTTTTCATATTGATAGTTACTGCTTCTGCCCAGTTGAACAGTAAGGGACCCATGCATTTTGAGGCCAGCAGGAGTTGGGTCTTCGTGGCCTCGTGCGGAGCCTGCGACCCAGCAGCCCGCGTAATGGTATGGAGAACTACTCTCAGTGCTAGATCAGGAATGGTGTGGATATCCACTTTCTTGCTTCCTGATCCTGTTTGTGCCCCTCGGCACACCCGTGCCATTACCTGTTCCATCTTTTCCCCGGATGGCCTGCTTCCAGTCAGTACAGGGATTGGACCTCTGCGGGACAATCCAGTGATGAAATAAACGTCAGTGACCTCCAGTTCTAACACCTGGTCTCGTAGCCTGAACACTTGTTCATTTTCATCCCAGATGCTGATTAGATATTGGAGGAGCTCGGGCCGAGCTCGTAAACATGGTGTGAGGAAGAACTTTTTCAATCCACAGTCTCTAAGTGCATTCATGCAAGCTTGGCTTTGCATGGCTTGTTCATCCTCATCTCCGTGCTCTCGTTCCTTCCATTCGATTGCCATTTTGAGTGATTATCTGCATTCACATGGTCAAAAACCCCTGGTTAGATCTTTGATGAGCTTCAAATTCCAAGAAATTTGGTTTAAATACCGAAATTTTGGGCGAAATTTAAGGTTCGGCCGCTGGCGCGAGCCCTTTACAAAAAAGAGCTCATTGGCGCGGGTCCGTGCCCGATACCCGCGCCAATGGGCCCGGCCCTAAAATTTTAAAAATGGCCATACAAGACTGAATCTTAAGGGAAAATCATTAAAAAATGAATGAAAATGTAGAGCAAGGGAGCGCCTCTTACCTGTGACAGACGAGAAGCTGAATGGTTGCCTGGATTGGTCGCAATCGTCGACGAAAGTTTCTGCTCCAAATGGACCACTGTTGTTTTCTACCAAGGTAAATAGTAAAAGTAATTTTATTTTTACCAATTAGACATATTTATAACTTTTTCGACATTAAAATGAGTTTTAAAAGTTATTTTTATCAAATGTTTGCATATGTTATGTCGAAAATGGATTTTACGCTTGCTTGGTATGTGCAGCAACAGGTTTTTGCGACTTAAAAGATGGAAACGAGTTGTATTTTATACTTTTTCGGACTCGGTAAATACACGAAAAAGTCACTCTAGAGTCATCTTTCAGCTCTTTTCTGACTCTCTAAATGTGAAAAGATCGCTGAGGCCCTTGTCGTTTCGATCTCGTTAAAATGGACACGAATCGACATCCATCCAGTATAAGTTTAACCCTTTTTCGGGCTGGGATGGATTGATTACGAAAAAGGAATACCCTAGCCTATTACGACTAGGAGGTTTTCCCGGATATTGTTTTCTACCTTTTCGGATCTGGGGAACTATTTACGAAAAGGGACCTGTGGAGTTTTCTTTTCCGCTGTCTTTTCAAACTCTCTAAACGTGAAAAGACGCCGAGTTCTTCCTTTGTCAGACTCGTTAAACCCTGATGACATCGGATCTAGTCAAAATGACGTTCTCCGAGTTTCTCCTTCCTGGGACTCGTTAAATGCACTAGGATGGATTCGCCCAAAGGGCGGACTTATATTACAAGCATATGCTATCCCCTTCAAGCTTGTCATAAAAAATAATTGGGGTACTCGCCAGAAATGGTGGGGGAAAAATGAAACCATTGTCATTGTCGTCGGCAGTATGTCGCTCTTGAACATGGCACTTGTTTGCATTCGTGTCTGGTTGGGGACATCTCATCTTGTTTCTTCACTTTGCCTCCGTGGGTTTGGATAATCCCTTTTGACCTCTCATCTGCTCATTGCCTCGTCACCATGACCTCTGATCCGTTGATGTCAAATACTGCCAAGTCCACTGTCGTGCCGTTCATGTGTTCAAGAGAAGTTGACCTCTGCAAATATCAACCTTCCTCTGATTCTCATACGATCCTGATTCACAACAAAACATCATGTTCCTCCGTCTCGTGTCGATGAAGTGGGAATCATTATGGCCCACCTTCGATCAAGGTCTTCCATTTCATTGACATCAACCAACATCCTAGTTGGTCTGTAGACTCCCATGGTACCTTGAGCCTCGCATGCCTCAATGGCGTGTCGTCATTCTGACGTGGAGGTTTACATCATCGACCTCCGATCGAGTGATTCCTGGCGTGTGTTCGACGCTCAACTCATTTATTCGCACGCCTCGTAGACACTTAGTACCTTGAGGGACCATTGTCATTATTGGTGGTCGTTTCGTCTCGTTAACACTGGTTCATCATTTATTTGCAATCGCACGATGTCTCGCATGTATTGGCTCACCACATATTCGCATGCTTGAACTTGTACTCAAGGTCGAGATGGAGTGCAAGACCCTGGATTGTGTCTGTTGTAATCCAGGCTGCGATTGTGGATTATTGTCATTATGTACATGACTCAATGATTGGATGGCTGCGACCATACCCGAGTCTATTTGTTTGATCTTAGTTGGATGGCTGCGCCCATACCCTGGATCCGGATTATAGCATACTCTGTTTCGGATGGCTGCGTCCATACCACTTATACATCATGTACTTGAGATATCAGTTGTATCTTTCTGCGCAGGTTTTCCGACGGCGGGCTTTCAGTTGAACATGTTCTCGTAAAGAATTTCACCCCTCTCCCTCTCGGGCCTCATACTTTAGGGGGCATCTGTTACACAGTAATTTGTCACCGTCGCTACCATTCCCCGTCCCGCACAATGGAGGACCCATTTCGTGACCTGTGAACATTGTCATGCCTTGAAAATATCATCAATGCATTCCTCTAAGCATGAGCTTTATTTGCCCTTGAGACATCTCCTTGCAAAAATCATGAAAAACATCCCTTTTGGCATTGGCGCGGGCAGGCAGTTCAGTACTTGCGCCAATGAGGAAAATCCTGCAAAGAGGTCGCGCCACCTGGCGCTCTGTCATAGAGCAGCAGTCGCGCCACCCATTTTAGGGACTGTTTTTTAAATATGGATGGCGGAAGTTGAGTTCCAACAAACTCACAAACCATCGCCTATCTTGAGTTGGGAGGTTTGGCTGCGGGAGTTCTATGGAGGGGAAGTGGTTTTGCCACCTCCCATGGAACCTTCCTTGTTGATAGGGCCAATCCCATAATAATAGGGATCCCAACTCCCTCCTTCCCCATCTATAAAAGCCTGCTCAAACCCATGGCAAGCTAGTCTTGAAGTGCCTAAGCTTTGTATCTCCATATTCCCAAGAGCCTTTGTGCTGTAAAGAATCCTCTCTTTCCCTTAAGGCCGACTCAAGTAAGGAGACCATTGTCACGAGACTCTAGAGAGGTTTTCCCTTTCCTTGGCGAGCTTTGCGAGACGTGGACGACCGGAGACCCGTTCGAAGGAGGCTGCGACGTCAGAACTTGGTTGTAATCTTTCTTCGTTTATTACTTAATAGATGATTATGATTATGGTTCCACTCCATTTTCCATCATGTTAATGCGAGTAACATCTTTTCTGACCGATGTTTAGTTACGTATGCTGGTTTCTATGCTTGTATATGTTCGTTTCTTCCATGTGCAGGTGTTCATCCGCGGAGATCGTGGAAGGATTGTGATCTGCCGGGGCTGAAGAACGGGGACGCTTCTTCTTCAGGCTATAGCGTTGGAACCCAGGTAGGCTTCTATTCCTAGTCTTTCCATTCGTAACTAGGAGCTTGCGTCATAGCATTGTTTGTTTGTTGCTAGACCCCTGCTGGGCTAGTAGGGATCGCCTCTATTCGCAGAGGGGATTTACCTCCTCAACATAGGGACACCATTCACAAAGAATAACTGGAACTAATTAATGTTATGTTGATTATACAGGTCCATCCCACGACTGATCAACTCATCAATGATTGTCATGGCACCGAGAGAAATAAGATTAAGCCTCTTGCATCTGAATAGATTAAAGAACCTGGGCTTGTCGACCATACTGTGGTTTCAAACGAACCTCTAGCTAAAGTTATGTTCGAAATACACCAAATGATTCTACCCAAAGTGAAAGCAGTGATGTAAAGATGCATGTCAGACGGACCTTCCTCTGAGGGTGGCAGCCAACATAAGTATTCTTTACTATTGGAGGTGTTGAATCCTTTGAGCAGAAGTTGGAATACGCACAAGAAGCGTTGGTATTGGTCCTCATGATTATGTTCCTGTGACATATGTTTCAGAAATGGTCTAGTATCAAGAGTTGTTGAGATGTGCACCTATATTTTTGATTCTGGGGTCTCTCCTTTACTTTGGGCGAAGAAACACAAAGTGATTTGGGTGTAAGTGGACCTAGAGGCAAGGGTGGCCGTAGACTCAGTAACATCAGCAAAACTATGTGAAAACATTATGAGGAGCGCACATTCAATGAAGCAAAGTTATGTTGCACATTTAAACCAAAGTCAAGTAATGGCGAAGCACATTTTGTTTTGGAGATTGTTCAAATTTCACAAAAGGTCATTTTGTGAACCAACAATCATTTTGAGTTGTGTGGGAAACTCTGGAAAATGGGGGACAAGGAGTAATTATGGTCAAATCCAAGCTACACGGTGGATGCAAAATTTATGATGTTAGACAATTTAACCAAGGTAAAATCGTATGGGTTTAAAGCCATAAGAAATGGCGGAGCAAAACCATGTCAAGACATTATGAAGTGGCACACATTGGATCGGCCTAAGTGGTGTTGTATATGAAATAAGGCACCCACCATATGGTTTTAAAACCATATAAGGTTAAAGGAACGATATCATGAAAACACTACAAATGAATTCAAATATCGAAACCTATATTTAAAGGGTGAGGCGGAGTTTTATTCTTTAGAGGAGATATGAAATATGTGGGCAAAAGGTTGTTTTTTTAACATGAAATCAAACGTTCCAAGGGTGGGTTTCGATCTATAATGAAACATTTGATGGGCAAAGTTTATGTTAAAGAACGGGATGTTATGATAAATGTCAAAGCATGGAACCATATTTACGTTAAAGCATGGAACCATATGTTAAAGCACGAAAGCATGGAACCATATGTTAAGGAACCATATTTACGTTGCATGGGGATAAATCGTCGATGGCAGGTTTCGTTTAAGTGCAAATATATACGTTACTGCAGTGCAACCTCATAATTAAAGGGCGCAAATTTAATGGACCAAGATATATAAGGTAATTGAATTAAAGGGCGAGTCAGAACTATATCAAAACGCATACAGCGGTAAACAGGACGTGGAAACGTGGCGCATGGGCTCGTTTGCATTAACATTTGTAGCGTATATACAAGCGGTCAAACGTTAAGTTTTGACATGGAGCATATATATATTTATGACCGAACATTATGTGTGAACATGAAACACATTACAGTTGTATTATATCTGGTCAAAACACGCGTTTAAACAGGGAGCCCAACGTAGATATTTATATGACAGTCCAACCGTTCAACTAATGCGTCAACACGTGCCCAGGGTTGCAAGTTTTATGATGATAGAGTCTCGGACTATTGTGCAGCGTTTGAAGTGTAAATAATGCTGGCCAAAGTTGTAAAGCCCAACCTTATAACAAGACCGACGACGACGATGATAAAACAATCATCGAAGGGTTGGAATACAGAGAAACACAATAACAAAGAGCGTCGGGCATACATGGGACAGATATATATTTTATGGCCAATGGTCTACGTGCATGGAGCCAAACGTTAAATGATTGCGTCCTGTGGAGCTAAACATGAATTTTTATATATGTAACGGCCGGAGTTTAACCAGAGTTATAATGGCGGCGTTACAAGTTGGTGCAAGCGCCTCTACGATTGGAGTTTGAATATGGAGCGTAGATACATATGGCGGCCAAGTTTATGTTTGAAACCTGGAGTCAAATATCGAGCGAACATATAATAGCACTGGCCACGGTGGAGTCTAGAATCTTGGTGGATGTTGGAGCAGATATAGTAACAGTCAAATTTTACAATAAGGGAACGGGTTCAACGTCCTGATCGGCACCAATCACGCTCTTACCAAGCTGTTCCCAGTCCTTCGCTCATTTCCCAACATGGAATAGCTCATCGATAAAGGAAGTTTCCCATGCAAAGCGCTGCGGTGGAAGCGATAGTATCTGGTATCGTCCAACGTTGATTTAGCTGTAACAACGCGAAAATGGCATGTAATTTCGTCCTGAGTGCAGGCGCATGGAATTAGCTGTGGATTCAGTTGTGACAGCGTAGGAAACTGGAAATATTATTACACCCCGAATGCATATGCACAGACCACGCTGTGACAGCTCTGTCAGTGTCATAGAATACTGATTTGTGCAGGGAAGAACGAAACGCTCCAAGCAAACCAACGCAGCAACGGATGTGGAGTATCATTTCCAGAGTGACAAATCCCTCCATTACAGTAGATGTTCGATTACAGAATAAAAGCTCCGCTTTCAAAATTGTGTCAAAGCTACTGACTCAAGGAGGTCTGGCGTTCGGTATTGATTCGTTATACTCCTATCCCAGCCTGTTCGATGTTTTCTGAGCCTGCCATGACCACCAGCATCAACCTCCCTCCAACTGATGACACCTCTACTATAATCGTGCAATGGCTGCGAGAGCTCCGCTCGCTGCAATTGACACTCCACACAGCATGATTTCTCCACCACTTCTTACCAGACCTTATCACTCCATACATTACAATAGTGCAGTTTCATCCACTCCTCACTTCTCCACTCGCTCTTCAACGTACTTAATGTAAAACAGTTGCAGGGCCTCTCCACGCCAAGATAAGCCATCGAAACTAAAGCCTCTACAGTATCCTGAGCCTGCTCTGAGTCTCGTGTATTCCGCCATTCTGCTAAGCATGCCTCATGCATCCAAGTATTTCCACTGGTGTTCTTCTTTCTCCCGTGGAATTCGCTCCCCATTGTTGCTGCTGCTCATATTTTTTTCTCGATTCCTGATTCAACTTTTGGCATGCTATCACCCTTTAGCTTATCATTTGATTTTAATGATGTTTGTCTGCTTATAACCTGACTTGCCACCACGAAGACAAGCTGTTCGAGGGGCACAAAGAAAACCCACTTGAGCCATTCTCCCTGATGACAAAATGGCGCAACATTTGACCACACAGGGGTCCAACTGATTTTAGCTGTGATAGATTATTGAATTTCTTATATTGATTCCCTGACATTCGTGTATAGTTACATATGTACAGGGCTAGTATAAATTCGTTTATCTGCAAGTTGTATGAGAAGAAAAGGGGACTATGCTGATTGATTCTGTTTTCTTGCAGGTAATATATCATTTCATGCAAATTCCCTTAATGCAGAAATAACCCCGCCGACAGATAGAGGCTGCTATCTCACATAGCGAAGGCTAAGCCAGGCCTTCGGAGAACAAGGTTATGATATCTTTGAAAGACAAATGCAAAAGGATAAAACCCCAGGTCGCACATTGCCCCAGGTCGCAGATCCCAACAGGTCGCATATCTTCGATTTTTTACCTTTTTGCGACCCTGCGACCCAGCGACCTAGTCGCAAGGTCACAAGGTCACATACCTTCGGTTTCCGGCCTTTTGCGACCCTGCGACCCAGCGACCTAGTCGCAAGGTCGCAAGGTCGCATGCCTTCGGTTTTTTTTACCTTTGCGACCCTGCGACCCAGCGACGTAGTCGCAAGGTCGCAAGGTCGCATGCCTTCGGTTTTTTCACCTTTGCGACCCTGCGACCTAGCGACCTAGTCGCAAGGTCACATATCTTTGTTTTTACACATTTTGCGACCCCGCGACCCAGCGACCTAGTCGCAAGGTCGCAAGGTCGCATGTGCGCAGTTTACACGATACGCGACCCCGCGACCCAGCGACCTAGTCGCAAGGTCGCAAGGTCGCACCTTAGAAATTCTCTTACAACTTGCGACCCCGCGACCCAGTCAAGTCGCAGGTCGCAACGATAGCCCAGGTCGCAAGTCGCAACAGCAGATCAGGTCGCAGGTCGCAAAAGGAATGGGTCGCAAGGCAACCCAACGGTCAAGAAGGTGAACAGTCAAGGAAGCCCAACGGGCGGTTGTCGTATTATAAATACTCCTTCGGGAGCTTGTAAAAGGGGATTTTTCTTTTGGAAACTAGAGAGCTACATGGCATTGTATTGAAGGATTATACTCTTATGCATATGAATATAGAGATACTTGTTAAAACACCCTATGGTTATGATGTGTTTTGCTGTGCAAACACTGTGTGTATTCCTTGTAGAGTTTCAGAACATCCTATGATTAATGAAGCTGCACTCTTTATGTCATCATTTATGCATCATGGCTATCTGTGTTGTGTCAATGATGTTCAATTTATCATCTGCTCTATTAATGAATGTTTATGAACTATTTTGTTAGCATTTCGTTTTATCTTTCAGAAAGTAAAGGGATATCTCGCCATAAAGAACTATTTCTTTTGTGGTCAGACTACCTTATAAGAATTACCCCCAAAGATGTGTTGCTAATGACATCTCCTAAGGTGTACATGCTTTATTTATAATCTTGCTACGCACAGTGTTTGATTCGGGTTTAATACATCAATCCTGTATTCTGTATCACGTGAATAAGTGTATGTTCGCCAGTTCAATCAGGTTCTTTTGAGACCTAAGGGAAGGCGTCTTAAGCGGTAGCCGGACCCACACCCCGGACGAGATCCCTACTCCAAACGGTTCAAGGTATAATTGGGACTTTCTACCGGGGAGATCCCCTACTGTTGGCTGGACAAATTTTCCCGTCAACAGATTTGGCGCTAGAAGGAGGGCCTGACCTCCGACCATATGTTTAACAAGAAGGGGGGCCAGATGACAAGCTGAGCCCTTAGAGCCTGCAGTTAATCTCATAGCTGTAATGGCTCGTTCCCAAATCATTCTCCCGAGATGTTTGTCCGAGTTTTACGAGCCTGGATACTACATCTCCAATGAACTTATGTATCACTTGTCCCAGTTAAAATTTGATGGTGAAAATGGGGTGTCCATAACCCAACACTTTTCAGATTTTTGTGACTTTGGTGAGTGTTATGAAATTGACGATGAGGGTTTGTTTTGTTTTCTTTTCTTCCTCACCCTCGAAGATCGCGCTAAGCAATGGTGCTGCACTTTGCCGGAATCTTCCATCCATTCATTTGAACAACTCGCCAGGGAACTACAACAAGCTTTCACATGTATGATTTCCATAATGTTTTACTAAAGATAAATGACATCAGAATGGAACCTCAGGAATCTTTAGATGAGTTCTCTATCAGATTCGTTCATTATTTTTTTGAGTTCCCTGAAAAGGATGTCGATTGGAGGTTGTTAAGAGAACAGTTCGCGTATGCGATTCTCGTTTCCCTTGAACCATTTCAGTTAGCAACTCGACCTGAGCCTAGTGTTCCCTATGACAACCCGCAAGTCAATGGTTGTTCTGACCATGAGTCTTTCACGTACCATGTCGAATCTGAACATCTCAGTGGCTCGTTATCTCTTTTGACTCATGAAACCTACCCCGAGCCCACTCGATGTCTCCCTGGACTTAGTCCTAAATCTGGTTCACATTCGGATTATGAATCTGGTTCACAGTCAGATTATGAATCTGGTTCACATTCAGATTATGAATCTGGTTCACATTCGGATGATGAATCTAGTTCACATTCGGATTATGAATCTGGTTCAGATTCGGATGATGAATCTGGTTCACATTCAGATTATGAATCTGGTTCAGATTAGGATGATGAATCTGGTTCACATTCAGATTATGAATCTGGTTCAGATTCGGATTATGAATCTGGTTCACATACGTATTATGAATCCACTCCTACCCCGCATAAAGTTTATTCCCTTACAAGGCCTGTCAAATCATCGTGTCTTCTGAACGACACGGATGTGCGTATTGAAAAGCCCCGTGTGGTTAACACCCCTGCGATTCAATCTTTTCGTTCGTTATTTCCTAGTTTGTTTCTCGATCCCGCCACACCAGTAATTTCTTTGAGACATTCAAAATTGCCTTATACTAGTATTGGCAACAATCATAAGCACGCAGATGGTGTTTCACAATCACTGTCCCAAATCGATGAATCTTTTAAATCTGATCTGTCTCACTCAGAATCTTTAGACAGCCATGGGAGAGATTATCTGATTGGGTAACCTCAAGATGTCCTCTTTATTGATCCATCCCAGTCGGTAACTCTCGTGGAGCCTGACATGCCAGGTGTCCAACTCAACCACATCAATGGTTGTAGCGATCACTCCTTATCTAAAAACATATTCAATCATATCGCTGAGGATTGTCACTCACATCTTTTTTCTGACCATATGGAGACACCAGCAGTCGATGCTGCACTTTGGGAAGTTTCAAGTACCCATCAGAAAGTCGAAGTGCTTCAGTTTCTGCCAACCGTTTCTGAGATGACGATCCCCAAATACCACGCTTCACCCCATCCTGGAAAATCTGGAGAATCCGACATTTTGGACTATCAATCTGTCAGTGTGCAAATATTCGACCAAATTGATACGAAGCCCACTGACATTTTGCAACTCACCACAATCCATGGTCACATCCAGTCAATTGATTATCATGCCCATTCGCCTGTTAATCTCGCCAAGCAGTCAAAGTTGGAAAGCCCCTTGCTTGAAGCTCCAGAGTTTGTTCAAAGCAATGAAGAATTTCAGGCTCCTTTAAACGTGGATTCAGATCCCCATACCCTTAACCAAACCCAGGAGCAACCCCGGACTAGGGTTTTCCAAACTAGGGTTTCTACGCTTGGATGCGCATGCATCTATAATTCGCCTAGCACTTGCTTATTGTTTCCATTCCATAAAAATGATGGTCCCCAACACCATGATGAGATTGTCGATCAAGTCAACCAACCCCTTTCGGTGAATGTGCTTGCAAATAGGAATTGGCTTACCCATCACCCATCAAATCCAGGATCATGCATGAATGATTTTATGTCATTTATCAATAATGTTGAGTTTCAAGAACAGATTGAGGTATATCAAGATGAGAGCGGGAATCAGCCTGCACAATCTGTTCTGGCATGCTCTTTGGTAGGTATCTATGATCGTCCTGCCGTCGCACCTGCTCCTCAGGTAAGTTTTGTTGCTACTGCACTTTTTTGGATACTAGCTCTGATCCTGACCATTGTTGTTCTTGCAGGTCAGGAATTAATGCGGTGGCTGCACTGGAAAACTAATTTTACCTAACCCGACCGCATCATCGGTTAACTAGGGTTTAGGTGTAGGCTAGCTAGGACCTGCAATAAAATTTTCAGTTTCAAGTTAATTAGGTTTAATTGCAAAAATTTTACTTCATAGTTTAAAAGTGTGCTTGTTGTTTTTGTTTACGACTGATATCTTAGGTGACATCATGTTATGAGTATTTTCTTTCATTTCCTTTTCAGTTGCTTGTTGCTGCATAAATAATCATTGCTTGTATTGCACCTCTTTTCCACCTACAACTGGTTGATCGTTCTCGCACATGGCATTGCATTGCACCTTGAGCCTCGCTTATTACATTGCGTCGTACTCTCTCTCCCTCACATCATTTCTGTCATATCGCCTGCCACTTCATGAGCCCTCATTGCAACCCTATCATCTTGCAGTCTTGTTTTTCCCCGATTGCTGAAATAGTAACCCCATTGTTTTGTGTGAGGTTGCGGTGGCTATCTCAAGAGGCAGCTTTCTCTTAGGACCAGTCATCGAAGTCGCATTATCAACGAGATGCCTATGAGTCTAAACTTATTATCTGGGGAGATACGAGCCGGTTGTCTGTGGGAGACCTGATGAGTTGAAATGGCCCATACCCGTGAGCCTGAGCTTTGTGCCCAGCATAGTCTTGGACATTTTAATGTGCTGTTCTGCGCGCTGCGCCTATTGTGGTGAATGGGATGTGAAGGTTTGGCACAAGGGCAAACCCAAATCAGGATATCTTTCAGTTTTTGTAACACAAGAAACAACCTCTCTTGCTCGTAAAATAAGTCGGGATCCCTCATCCGCCCATGAAAAATAAGTGCCACGAGCACATGAAAATAAGTGCTACAAGCACATGAAACAAATAAGGGTAAAGGATCGAGAAAGGCTTCCTGCGCAGAGAGGTAATGCAACGACTCCACCGGGGTACTGACCAGGCTCGCTGGCAGCGGAGCAACTTTTGTGATTTCTTGAAGTGACTCCGCCGGGGTACTGTCCAGGCCTGCTGGCAGCGGAGCAACACCAGAAAATTACTTTAAAAATCCTGAAAATAATAAGCCCACTGCCTTGCTCGTCACATCATCAACGAGCTACCGGCGTCTGTAAGCTTTCTCTTTGATGTGTTTCTGATTAGCGGGACTTAGTGAGGCACAAGGATTAGGCATACTCGTAAAGGGCCAAAGTAATACAAAGGGTACCCGTGCAGCTTGTTCAATATTCCCTTGCATTACTATCCGGATTCAGACTTTTGTTGTGATACTGACAGAGATGCTGGATTCTACCAGTGGTTCGCCATTTGTTGTAGCCGCTACAACACCACCCAAAATTTTGGGTATATTTAAAATTTCGGGTTCCCCCTCTGCTCGCCTAGGCGTTAAAGTCTTTCACCTAACCTGTAGTTAACAACATCCCGCCGACCTATCCCCAACCCTTCACAAGTTGTCTCATCACCATGACTTGATGCTGTCGCTGCAATCACGCCATATGTGGGGAGGATCATCTAGCGTACGCTCAAACATTCTTATCACAGTCGCGCCATGTGTAATGAGATTGCCATGCATACCTTTGAATGGAAACCTGTTGTGTATGGACAATTAAAGACCCTCTCGCCGTGGGTCATTAAGCCTGTTGACTGAATGCATATGTTAAAGTCTTTAATCTCATACGTGTTATCTAGGGACACCATTCGCAAAGAATAACTGGAACTAATTAATGTTATGTTGATTATACAGGTCCATCCCACGACTGATCAACTCATCAATGATTGTCATGGCACCGAGAGAAATAAGATTAAGCCTCCTGCATCTGAATAGATTAAAGAACCTGGGCTTGTCGACCATACTGTCGTTTCAAACGAACCTCTAGCTAAAGTTATGTTCGAAATACACCAAATGATTCTACCCAAAGTGAAAGCAGTGATGTAAAGATGCATGTCAGACGGACCTTCCTCTGAGGGTGGCAGCCAACATAAGTATTCTTTACTATTGGAGGTGTTGAATCCTTTGAGCAGAAGTTGGAAGACGCACAAGAAGCGTTGGTATTGGTCCTCATGATTATGTTCTTGTGACATATGTTTGAGAAATGGTCTAGTATCAAGAGTTGTTGAGATGTGCACCTATATTTTTGATTCTAGGGTCTCTCCTTTACTTTGGGCGAAGAAACACAAAGTGATTTGGGTGTAAGTGGACCTAGAGGCAAGGGTGGCCGTAGACTCAGTAACATCAGCAAAACTATGTGAAAACATTATGAGGAGCGCACATTCAATGAAGCAAAGTTATGTTGCACATTTAAACCAAAGTCAAGTAATGGCGAAGCACATTTTGTTTTGGAGATTGTTCAAATTTTACAAAAGGTCATTTTGTGAACCAAAAATCATTTTGAGTTGTGTGGGAAACTCTGGCAAATGGGGGACAAGGAGTAATTATGGTCAAATCCAAGCTACACGGTGGATGCAAAATTTATGATGTTAGACAATTTAACCAAGGTAAAATCGTATGGGTTTAAAGCCATAAGAAATGGCGGAGCAAAACCATGTCAAGACATTATGAAGTGGCACACATTGGATCGGCCTAAGTGGTGTTGTATATGAAATAAGGCACCCACCATATGGTTTTAAAACCATATAAGGTTAAAGGAACGATATCATGAAAGCACTACAAATGAATTCAAACATCGAAACCTATATTTAAAGGGTGAGGCGGAGTTTTATTCTTTAGAGGAGATATGAAATATGTGGGAAAAAGGTTGTTTTTTTTAACATGAAGTCAAACGTTCTAAGGGTGGGTTTCGATCTATAATGAAACATTTGATGGCCAAAGTTTATGTTAAAGAACGGGATGTTATGATAAATGTCAAAGCATGGAACCAGATTTACGTTAAAGCATGGAACCATATGTTAAAGCACGAAAGCATGGAACCATATGTTAAGGAACCATATTTACGTTGCATGGGGATAAATCGTCAATGGAAGGTTTCGTTTAAGTGCAAATATATACGTATACTGCAGTGCAACCTCATAATTAAAGGGCGCAAATTTAATGGACCAAGATATATAAGGTAATCGAATTAAAGGGCGAGTCAGAACTATATCAAAACGCATACAGCGGTAAACAGGACGTGGAAACGTGGCGCATGGGCTCGTTTGCATTAACATTTGCAGCGTATATACAAGCGGTCAAACGTTAAGTTTTGACGTGGAGCATATATATATTTATGACCGAACATTATGTGTGAACATGAAACACATTACAGTTGTATTATATCTGGTCAAAACACGCGTTTAAACAGGGAGCCCAACGTAGATATTTATATGACAGTCCAACCGTTCAACTAATGCGTCAACACGTGCCCAGGGTTGCAAGTTTTATGATGATAGAGTCTCAGACTATTGTGCAGCGTTTGAAGTGTAAATAATGCTGGCCAAAGTTGTAAAGCCCAACCTTATAACAAGACCGACGACAACGATGATAAAACAATCATCGAAGGGTTGGAATACAGAGAAACACAGTAACAAAGAGCGCCGGGCATACATGGGACAGATATATGTTTTATGGCCAATGGTCTACATGCATGGAGCCGAACGTTAAATGATTGCGTCCCGTGGAGCTAAACATGAATTTTTATATATGTAACGGCCGGAGTTTAACCAGAGTTATAATGGTGGCGTTACAAGTTGGTGCAAGCGCCTCTACGATTGGAGTTTGAATATGGAGCGTAGATACATATGGCGGCCAAGTTTATGTTTGAAACCTGGAGTCAAATATCGAGCGAACATATAATAGCACTGGCCACGGTGGAGTCTAGAATCTTGGTGGACGTTGGAGCAGATATAGTAACAGTCAAATTTTACAATAAGGGAACGAGTTCAACGTCCTGATCGGCACCAATCTCGCTCTTACCAAGCTGTTCCCAGTCCTTCGCTCATTTCCCAACATGGAATAGCTCATTGATAAAGGAAGTTTCCCATGCAAAGCGCTGCGGTGGAAGCGATAGTATCTGGTATCGTCCAGCGTTGATTTAGCTGTAACAGCGCGAAAATGGCATGTAATTTCGTCCTGAGTGCAGGCGCATGGAATTAGCTGTGGATTCAGTTGTGACAGCGTAGGAAACTGGAAATATTATTACACCCCGAATGCATATGCACAGACCACGTTGTGACAGCTCTGTCAATGTCATAGAATACTGATTTGTGCAGGGAAGAACGAAACGCTCCAAGCAAACCAACGCAGCAACGGATGTGGAGTATCATTTCCAGAGTGACAAATCCCTCCATTACAGTAGATGTTCAATTACAGAATAAAAGCTCCGCTTTCAAAATTGTTTCAAAGTTGCTGACTCAAGGAGGTCTATCGTTCGGTATTGATTCGTTATACTCCTATCCCAGCCTTATCGATGTTTTCTGAGCCTGCCATGACCACCAGCATCAACCTCCCTCCAACTGATGACACCTCTACTATAATCGTGCAATGGCTGCGAGAGCTCCGCTCGCTGCAATTGACACTCCGCACAGCATGATTTCTCCACCACTTCTTACCAGACCTTATCACTCCATACATTACAATAGTGCAGTTTCCTCCGCTCCTCACTTCTCCACTCGCTCTTCAACGTACTTAATGTAAAACAGTTGCAGGGCCTCTCCACACCAAGATAAGCCATTGAAACTAAAGCCTCTACAGTATCCTGAGCTTGCTCTGAGTCTCGTGTATTCCGCCATTCTACTAAGCATGCCTCATGCATCCAAGTATTTCCACTGGTGTTCTTCTTTCTCCCGTGGAATTCGCTCCCCATTGTTGCTGCTGCTCATATTTCTGGCTCGATTCCTGATTCAACTTTTGGCATGCTATCACCCTTTAGCTTATCATTTGATTTTAATGATGTTTTTCTGCTTATAACCTGACTTGCCACCATGAAGACAAGCTGTTCGAGGGGCACAAAGAAAACCCACTTGAGCCATTCTCCCTGATGACAAAATGGCGCAACATTTGACCACACAGGGGTCCAACTGATTTTAGCTGTGATAGATTATTGCATTTCTTATATTGATTCCCTGAAATTCGTGTATAGTTACATATGTACAGGGCTAGTATAAATTCGTTTATTTGCAAGTTGTATGAGAAGAAAAGGGGACTATGCTGATTGATTCTGTTTTCTTGCAGGTAATATATCATTTCATGCAAATTCCCTTAATGCAGAAATAACCTCGCCGACAGATAGAGGCTGCTGTCTCACATAGCGAAGGCTAAGCCAGGCCTTCGGAGAACAAGGTTATGATATCTTTGAAAGACAAATGCAAAAGGATAAAACCCCAGGTCGCACATTGCCCCAGGTCGCAGATCCCAACAGGTCGCATATCTTCGATTTTTTACCTTTTTGCGACCCTGCGACCCAGCGACCTAGTCGCAAGGTCGCATACCTTCGGTTTCCGGCCTTTTGCGACCCTGCGACCCAGCGACCTAGTCGCAAGGTCGCAAGGTCGCATGCCTTCAGTTTTTTTACCTTTGCGACCCTGCGACCCAGCGACCTAGTCACAAGGTCGCAAGGTCGCATGCCTTCGGTTTTTTCACCTTTGCGACCCTGCGACCCAGCGACCTAGTCGCAAGGTCGCATATCTTTGTTTTTACACATTTTGCGACCCCGCGACCCAGCGACCTAGGCGCAAGGTCGCAAGGTCGCATGTGCGCAGTTTACACGATACGCGACCCCGCGACCCAGCGACCTAGTCGCAAGGTCGCACCTTAGAAATTCTCTTACAACTTGCGACCCCGCGACCCAGTCAAGTCGCAGGTCGCAACGATAGCCCAGGTCGCAAGTCGCAACAGCGGCTCAGGTCGCAGGTCGCAAAAGGAATGGGTCGCAAGGCAACCCAACGGTCAAGAAGGTGAACAGTCAAGGAAGCCCAACGGGCGGTTGTCGTATTATAAATACTCCTTCGGGAGCTTGTAAAAGGGGCTTTTTCTTTTGGAAACTAGAGAGCTACATGGCATTGTATTGAAGGATTATACTCTTATGCATATGAATATAGAGATACTTGTTAAAACACCCTATGGTTATGATGTTTTTTGCTGTGCAAACATTGTGTGTATTCCTTGTACAGTTTCAGAACATCCTATGATTAATGAAGCTGCACTCTTTATGTCATCATTTATGCGTCATGGCTATCTGTGTTGTGTTAATGATGTTCAATTTATCATCTGCTCTATTAATGAATGTTAATGAACTATTTTGTTAGCATTTCGTTTTATCTTTCAGAAAGTAAAGGGATATCTCGCCATAAAGAACTATTTCTTTTGTGGTCAGACTACCTTATAAGCATTACCCCCAAAGATGTGTTGCTAATGACATCTCCTGAGGTGTACATGCTTTATTTATAATCTTGCTACGCACAGTGTTTGATTCGGGTTTAATACATCAATCCTGTATTCTGTATCACGTGAATAAGTGTATGTTCGCCAATTCAATCAGGTTCTTTTGAGACCTAAGGGAAGGCGTCTTAAGCGGTAGCCGGACCCACACCCCGGACGGGATCCCTACTCCTAACGGTTCAAGGTCTAATTGGGACTTTCTACCGGGGAGATCCCCTACTGTTGGCTGGACAAATTTGCCCATCAACACCAAATTACTAACCTATCTAGTACATATTTAGGTAAAAGATGGGGCGATGTAGTTGCACCATAGATTTATATGTATGTATAGCGTAACAACGTTGGTCAAAATTTCATGTAAATAAAGTTAATAAAGGAAAAATAATAACCAAGGTCATGGGACACGTATTCCAAGTTGAATGTTGTGAAAATGCATCCTAGTGTGGGTGTTCAATTGGTTTATTATGGACAAGGAAATCGACAATGACAATGGCAAAGGCTTTGGAAAGGAAAAATGGCATTTTTGGAAATTTATTTATGAAAATAATGGAAATTAGGAGAGAAGGAAGGTGAAAGGTTACAGGTTGCATGTAAATAGGAAAATGAAAGAAAATAATGGAAAATGAAGGAAAATAATGAAAAATTAAGAAAATAGAGACCTCATTAATAAAAAGGCTTATGAGGATCAGTTGGTACCTTTTGTCAGTTCAGTTTTGAAGATCTCTCTCTACTCTCTCTCTCACTCTCTTGGACACTTAGAGCATTATTGGAGAATTCTAGCATTGGATCAAGAAAAGAAAAGGAAGATAAAAGAAGGCAAAGGGAAACAAAGATCAAGCAAGGAAGAGCAAGATCAAGCACCTACAATGGGATTACTTGCAAGCATCATTTTGCATGTGTGATTTCCTTGCTAGATTTTACACGCATGGTACATGCATGTGTGTATTTGGTTCTCTTATTGTCATTGGCATGGGTTTTGACAGGTGTGACAGTGATTTTCAACCTTGCCTTTCCATTTCTGGATAGCCATGGTGTGATGGGTTCTCTTTTACTTGGTTAAGTTGGATTTTCGGATGATTTCGAAATTGAGTGAGGTGGTCTTTGAAGAAGAACAAAAGGCCTAGGAATCCCTAGACTGGAGAAGGTGGGATTACGGTAAATCTATATTTTGTGTACTCGGTGGGCCTAGGAATCCTCGACCAGTGAATGGCAGGATATATGACAAATCCTAGAGGTGTGTGCCCTCGATATGACCTAGGAATCCTCAACTGGTGAATGGCGGTATATACAATAAATCTTGGAGGGTGGAGTCTCAATTAGGTCTAGGAATCCTCGATTGGTAAATGGCGGGATATACGGTAACGCCTAGAGTCTAGGAGGTAGGCAAATTCCTCACGGTGTAGGTGGAGAAATCTAGAGGCATCCATGCTTGTTTAGGGCCTATTGATCCAGTGGGGATTGTGGTAAATCTTGAGGAAACCTGGATTGGTTTGGTTTTTAGTCCCACTTTCATGCTTGGAATATGGCATGGGGGTGATCAGCTGAAGGAAAGATTTGGTTTAACCCAATCTATGGTCAGGTGGTTCGTGGAAGTCCCAGACCTAGTTGGATTTTGCATTCATTAATAAGAGATTCTTCTCCTTGGTATTTCATGTAAATTTACTAGTTCATATGTTGTTTTTATGGTTGTTATATCCTTGTTATTTCTATTGTTTTTTATCCTGGTTATGAGTATGTTTTATGAGCGACTTGATGTATGGTTCTCATCATGTTTTTATTAGCAAATGAATGTGCAATGAATATATGTCCTAATATATGATAATGTATCTATTGTGACAAGGAATCAATGCTTCTTTATGAATCTCAGATAGTTATGAGACCCATATGCTCAGATATGTTGTTATTGTAGAAATTTGCTGAATAATGAAGATTTATCCACCGAGATTATCCTGATCACATACTAATTCGAATTCATATGCAACACATAATCTCTTCTACAATCAATCATCAATTTGCGGAAATAGAAACAGTCGCATGCGCACATAAACACAATATGTAATGGGGAAAGCTTATAGCTGAAAACCCCTCAGCTATTTTGTATATTATATGGAGAGAACATGTAACATTACATAGTACAATACTCCTCACAAGTACTCAGTACTATCTCATAAAGTTACACACAAACTAGCTCAGTTTTGAACAAGTCACAGGTTCAAAACTCATCCACTAATTGCCTGCCTCTATTGCGCAATCAAGGCTGGTCTAATGAGAGATCCAAGGTTCGAATCTCCTTGGCTTGACAGCACAATCCTCATGGGCAATTTCCTCCAAGTGTGGTGCAAATCTCATGCACAATTGATGTCACAACTGATAGCTATCTCAACCCTTTCATCTACCTCTTTCACTGGTCTTCACTGAACTGTCCATGCACTGTAGTGAACTGATGTGTTCTTGAGTTGAATAATGAGTTAATAATTAGTGAATTAAATAATATTTAATTCAATCCACTCATTACTAGTTGATTAGCTAGTTAAACTAATCACAACTAGTTCAACTAAGTTAAATCGAACACAACTCCACCAACTGTCTCATCAACTCCACCAAACTCTGCCACTGAAGTCCTAACTGAAGTCAACCATGCATGAGCTCACCAAACCCCAAGGAATAGTGTAATTCCTTCTGTCAGATGCATGGGCCACATCCGTAGCTCCAAATGAAGTGCTGTAAGAGAATAAACTGAAGTTTATAGTCCAAATATTATTAAGGGCTAATAATATTTGACTGACCTATTTTTAGACAGGCAGTCTAAAAATAGACTTCGACCTGTATGTCTAAAAATAGAGGTCCATCTATTTTACCAACTCGACCAATCATCCAAGAATAGCATACTGCAACTCCTAGACCATGCTCCATATGTCTAAAAATAGACATAGTCTAAAAATAGACTTTGCGCCAAAAATAGCCTGCGGGCCCACTTAGTGAAGGCGACTTCATTTCACTAAGCTCCATCATCTTGCTGCATTTTCAACACTCCCTCTCAACAAGATATGGATTATCTTCAACCCCTATCCTGCCTCTGTGGAATTCGAACTTGCTCCTGGTGAGCGCCTTCGTCAGGATGTCGGCATCCTGATCCTCCGTGGGAACATATGAAAGCATCATGATTCTCCGCCGAACACAATCTCTGATATGATGGTACCTGATGTCGATGTGTTTGGATCTATCATGAAATACTGGATTAGCCGAGAGTTTAATGCAACTCTGGTTATCACAATAAATCACTATAGGCTCCAAATGCAACCCGAACAATCCAACGAGGATCTTCCTCATCCAAATAGCCTCGCATGCAGCCAAGCTTGCTGCCATGTACTCGGCCTCTGCTGAAATGAGTGCCACGGATCTCTGCTTCCTGCTGTACCAAGAAACTGTTGTCGACCCAATGCTGAAAACTCCTCCAGATGTGCTCTTTCGGTCCGTTGGGCTCCCTGCCCAATCTGCATCAGTGAAGCCGGAAAGCTTCGCTCCATCCTCCTGTCTGTACCATAGACCATATCTCGATGTGCCACTAAGATAACGCAATACATGCTTTCCTGCCTTCCAGAAGAGCTTGGTAGGCTTAACCATCGCTTGCGAAAGCTAGTTAACAGCATAGCATATATCGGGTCGTGTATTGACCAGATACATAAGCGACCCCACCAACTGTCGATAGACAGTGGCATCCACTACCTCCGCTGAAGTAGCATCCTCCTTCCTCCAACCACCAGGAAGAGGAGTATCAACAGGCTTGCAGCCATGCATGCCGAACCTCTCCAGAATCTCCCAGGCATACTTACCCTGAGAAACAAACAGTCCTCCACTGCGCTGCCAAATCTCCAATCCCAGGAAATAATGAAGGAGGCCCAAGTCCTTCATCTCGAACTCTCTAGCAAGGTCCTCCTTGCATGAAAGTATCAACAGCTCATCACCCATCAAAATCAGATCATCTACATACAGTACAATGATCAACAGCTTCCCCTCCACCACAATCTGGTACAGGTTAGGATCCGCCTCACTCTTGGAAAATCCAAGCCCGGTGAAATAACTGTCTATCCGTGTGTACCAAGCACGAGGTGCTTGCTTCAGCCTGTACAGTGCTCTCTTGAGTCTGCACACATGCAACTCACTGCCGAAGATCTCGAAACCTTCAGGCTGCTCTATGTACACCTCCTCCTCAATGACTCCATTGAGGAACACAGTCTTCACATCCATCTGATGGATGTGCCATCCCATCTGCGCTGAGAGAGCTAGGATCGTCCATATGGAAGAGTACCTTGTGATAGGTGCAAAGGTCTCCTCATAATCGATCCCCTCGATCTGTGAGAAGCCACGGGCGACAAATCTCGCCTTGTACTTCTCCACACTCCCGTCAGCCACCTGCTTCACTTTGTAGATCCATCGCGAACCCACCACTGATTTCCCTTCTGGTCTTGGGACAATCTCCCATGCACTGTTTCTGACGATCGAATCATATTCTTCGATCATGGTATCTACCCATGCGGGTTCCTCCACAGCTTCCTCAAAAGAGGATGGCTCCGTCACGACACATTGACTCACAAGAGCCATGTATCCAGTGTACCGATCCGGTGACTGCCTCTGTCTGCGCTGTGCCGTAGGTGGTCCTACAACCTTCTCTGCATCTCGAGCCAGTCGCTCAGCTTCTGTAGTGCGCATGCGCCCTCTGATGGTTGGCGCTGCATGGGTGGTTTCTTCCACCTCCTTAACTTCCTCTTGTGGCTGATCCACATCCGGAAGCTCCTCCTTAGGAACTAACAGCTCCTCATCTGCATGCAAGTGTAGCTCCCTCTCAAGCGAACACTGCATGGCTTTCTCCTCCTGAAATTTTATATCCCGTCGCACAACAGTCTTTCGACTGTCTAAAAAATACACCCGATAGTTGTGAGGTGTATCAGTGTACCCCACAAATATTCCAACCTCAGCAGTTGGATCCAGCTTCCTTCTCGCATCCTTCGTCACATGCATGTAGACAAGAGAACCAAAAATCCGCAAATGGGAAATATCAGGCCTCTTGCCAGAATAAGCCTCCTCTGGTGTACTCATGCCAAGAACCTTGTGAGGACAACGGTTCTGCACATACACCGATGTATTGCATGCCTCAGCCCACAAGTGAAGGGGTAGGCCCTGATCATGCAACATCGCCCGTGCAGCACCCACGATCGTTCTGTTCTTCCGCTCAGCCACCCCGTTCTGCTATGGGTTATGGGGTGCGATGAGCTCTCTCCGAATCCCTTCTGCGCTGCAAAAGTCTTTGAATTCAGCCGAGATGAATTCACCACCATTGTCGCTCCTAAGAGCCTTCACATGCTTCCCCGATTCCTTCTCTACCAGCGCCTTGAATTCACATAACTTTGAAAATGTCTCGCTCTTCTTCTGCATGAAGAAGATCCAGCACTTCCGAGAGAAATCATCAACAAAGATCACATAGTACTTGTGCTTTGCTGTCGAAGCTACAGAGAAAGGACCACACACGTCTATGTGAACTCTCTCAAGGATCGTCGTGGCGCGACTATCCTTCTCGTGAAAGGTGGCTTTCACATACTTCCCTAAAGTACACCCCTTACACTGATCTGACTGCGCAAGAGTGCCCTTAGGAAGCCCAGTAGAAATCTGCTGCAGTATCTTCAAAGCTCCATGGTGAAGGTGGCCCAATCTCCTGTGCCACAGTTCGCCCTCATCATCTCGGCTCACCACTTCTCCCTCCTTGCATGCCATTGCTGCGCAACCATCTACTTGCAACTGATAAAGGTTCTTGACTCGAACCCCTATCTTCTGGGTCTCACCAGTAGGCTTACTACGCAGGAAGGCTTTTCCTTCGCTGAAGACCACATCATACCCTTTGTCTTCCAACATCGCCATAGAGATCAGGTTCTTCATCAATCCTGGAACATGAAAAACTTCCTTCAATATGAAAGGTTTACCAGACTCCCTCTCAAAGGAAATGGTACTGATACCAGTCGCACTGTATCTACCATCATCGCCCATCTCGATGTGCACTCCAAGATCTTTTTCCTCCAGATCTGAAAACAGATCTCGATCTCTGGTCATGTGAAATGACGCACCACTGTCCAAGAACCAAAATGATCCCATCACACTTGAAACCAAGCATGCGATCAGTGAAAAATCCAGTTCGAATTGAGAAGCCAATGCCTCTCCCGCTGCAGATCCAGCAGCCTTCTTATTTTTCTTCTTCTGCGGACAATTTGTGGCATAGTGTCTGTGCTGGTGACAGTGAAAACACTTCACCTTGGACATGTCTTGCTTCTTGCCTTTCACACCAGACTGAGAAGCCTTCTTTCTCTTCCCCTTCTTTGCTTTGGCAGCCAAAGCGCAATTTTCTTCATCAAATACCTTGGATGAAGATCCATCCCTGGTAGTCCTCCTTATCTCCTCCTGCATGAGATCCGCCCAAAGGCGCTCCCATCCCGGCAACTTCTCCCGACCATTGACACTATCTTGATATGAATGCCAAGCCTTCGGAAGACCAAGGAGAGCCAGGTCTACCATTTCCTCTTCTTCGACAGTCACCCCCACACTTCCCAGCTCATCTCTGCATTGAGTGAACTTCGTGAGGTATTTGGCGATACTGTCGCCTTTCTCCATCTTAATGTTTCTGAGCTTATCCTTGAGCGCCAGCTTCCTTTGGTCGCTCTTGCTCTGGAATAGATCTGTCAACGCTTTCCACATCAAATATGGAGAAGATTTTCCATGCAGGCTGGATACAATGTGATCCTTCACGCCCTCCAACAGAATCCTTCGACATTTCACCATCTTCTTTTGCCAAGCCTCGACTTCAGCAGGATTAGTGGGATTTTGGACATCCGTATCTACGAACTCCTTTAGTCCATTATCTTCTAATACTGCCTCCATGTGATCTTTCCATGCAACATAATTCGAACTGCCATCAAGAGCATATTCGAGTCGCGAACCGTTGAAAGACATTTTCAACTTCGACACCAAGAAAACAAACTGCTGCAAAATTCGAATTCCAAACTCAAAAACTCAACTGCTTCTGGATATATGAGAACAAATTATTTCTAGCACAAAGATCGACTGTAAGGGCATTTACTGGATATATCACCTTTCAGAGAAAGGATGGATCCAGAGGCTACCTGGCCCGATACAGACTCTGTCTACCGAAATAATATTGTAATCACTGCAATAGATCCCGATGATTGATTCGCTCTGATACCATGTAGAAATTTGCTGAATAATGAAGATTTATCCATCGAGATTATCCTGATCACATACTAATTTGAATTCATATGCAACACATAATCTCTTCTACAATCAATCATCAATTTGCGGAAATAGAAACAGTCGCATGCGCACATAAACCAAATATGTAATGGGGAAAGCTTATAGCTGAAAACCCCTCAACTATTTTGTATATCATATGGAGAGAACATGTAACATTACATAGCACAATACTCCTCACAAGTACTCAGTACTATCTCATGAAGTTACACACAAACTAGCTCAGTTTTGAACAAGTCACAGGTTCAAAACTCATCCACTAATTGCCTGCCTCTATTGCGCAATCAAGGCTGGTCTAATGAGAGATCCAAGGTTCGAATCTCCTTGGCTTGACAACGCAATCCTCATGGGAAATTTCCTCCAAGTGTGGTGCAAATCTCATGCACAACTGATGTCACAACTGATAGCTATCTCAACCCTTTCATCTACCTTTTTCACTGGTCTTCACTGAACTGTCCATGCACTGTAGTGAACTGATGTGTTCTTGAGTTGAATAATGAGTTAATAATTAGTGAATTAAATAATATTTAATTCACTCCACTCATTACTAGTTGATTAGCTAGTTAAACTAATCACAACTAGTTCAACTAAGTTAAACCTAACACAACTCCACCAACTGTCTCATCAACTCCACCAAACTTCTGCCACTGAAGTCCTAACTGAAGTCAACCATGCATGAGCTCACCAAACCCCAAGGAATAGCGTAATTCCTTCTGTCAGATGCATGGGCCACATCCGTAGCTCCAACTGAAGTGCTCCAAGAGAATAAACTGAAGTTTATAGTCCAAATATTATTAAGGGCTAATAATATTTGACTGACCTATTTTTAGACAGGCAGTCTAAAAATAGACTTCGACCTATATGTCTAAAAACAGAGGTCCATCTATTTTTACCAACTCGACCAATCATCCAAGAATAGCATACTGCAACTCCTAGACCATGCTCCATATGTCTAAAAATAGACATAGTCTAAAAATAGACTTTGCGCCAAAAATAGCCTGCGGGCCCACTTAGTGAAGGCGACTTCATTTCACTAAGCTCCATCATCTTGTTGCATTTTCAACAATTATGACCAGTAGATTACATATTTTTGACATGTTTGATGAAATGTCTATCATGGCTAGTAGGGGTTAGATCAAGTACTTGCAACAGTGATTGCATTAGTAGCTTTGTTCCATTGTTATTATTCATTTGTGAAAGTTTCATGAAGTTTTGGGTAGTGGCCAGAGACCTGGTCCTGAAAAAGTGGCATAGAATTTGGGGTAGCTGGCACAAAACTGTCTGAAAAAGTCCACAGTCGATGGCATGCCTTATTGTGGGAGTGACTAGAAAGCCTAAATCTCATGCATGACTTGTCATGGGAGTGGTTGAGGGTCTAGATCAGTAAAATTTCAGTTTGGTTTCATTATGTCGGTTCCACTTCATTAATTGTACATGGGGAGTTGAATCACATCATAGTAGCCTCTCGTCACATGTTTACTCCAGTGGACTGGCTAGCTTCGTTAAATGTGGCAGGATGGTGTTACATATAGCCTTCTTCCATGTACAAATTACAAACATGGATTATTTGTCTCTTGGCCCGTTCTGTCAATATTAAACATTCTTAAAAAGAGATAATGAAAAAGAGTCGAGATAAAAATAAATCACAAATGGTTGTATAAGACTTCCTATACTAATTTTCCTATAGCATTTTCCATTTGGAAATAACATGCACAAGAGTTGTCTTCCACATACCAATTACAAATATGGCTTATTAGTCTCTTGGCATGCTCTGTTAATCTTGGAATTTTTTCACAAAAGATAATGAAAAAAATTGAGCGAAAATAAAATCGCAAATAGTTGCACAAGGCCTCATATACTTATTTTCCCACAACATTTGGAAATATACATGCACAAGAGATGTTGCAATTTTCCAATTAAGATGAAGACCTACAAATATGTTAATTGCACACACAACCTCTAGAAAATACAAAACCATGTAAAAAGAGGGTACAATACTAGGCTTCTCACTTGTTTCATGAACTCTCTCAATCATAATGCTAAGTCCATTTTATATGATACCAACTAAATTGAATAATTCTCTTGATATTTCCATTTTGTATGCCAACAAAACTCAAGCATATATAAATTGTGAACACATTTTTTCCCCATATTGTCTTCATAATATCACCATGAGATACCTTTAATATTCCATTCATCTTGTAATAGCATACCATCCATTAGTCCTATGGAAGAATTCATTATCCTCCTTCCACCGGCTAGCTAAAGTTCCCCCCCTGTCCTATTTACTGTAAAAGTATTTCACAAAGGAAGTAGAAAGTATCACTTCAGATGGTGGGAATTTATAATACTTTTTAACATAGAATCTACTAAGAACACACCCATAAAATTACCATTTTCATTTTCAATTTGGTGTTTCTTAAGTATGACATGACTAATAGTCCATTCAATGGATTCAATACAAGTGAATATTCATGCCTTAGCTACAACAACACGGAGACATGGTTTCGTAATATTTATGAGAAATTTTCATCAACCTCTCTAGTAGCAGGATCATTATGGATTATTGTTTCGGGTTAATCATCCCTCCTAAACTTCAAATATAACTCTTTTTAACTTAGCAACAAGGGTTTGACTCTAACAGTTGGCTCAATGTTCTTGTATATCAGATATACAAAAAGGATTTATTGATGTTGGAATCTGAATCATTGGCTTGAAATCCTATAATGGGTCTTCTACCATGGAAAATTTCTCTTCTGAATCTTCACCTATTTCCATTGTTTTCCCCTTAGTAGTCTATCTCATAGGGGTTTTCCTTGGTGGCATATTTCCTACAACTATAGGCACAATACATACATAAATCATTCTTTGTTTTTAATTGAACCAACCAAAATGAAATTTTAATTTTAGAAAAGTAAATTATGGCAATTCAAATAGTATGATTACACATTTACAAACAATGATACCAAAAACAACCCCATATTACCATTACTATTAATTCACTATTGTAGGTCCCTCAAACCATTTTTTTTTTTTTTTGTAAAATAAATTCCTTGATCTAAGTAAAAAAAGAAAATTGATGAGATTTGGACAACATTGAGCTGAAAATACCTCTTAGATCATCACTCTATTCCACTTACACAAACGTTGCTATACACAATCACCTCTAGCAACAAATTTACCTCAATTTGACTATGACAACACAAATACCAAAAGCTTTGTTCAAAATAGGGGTTGAATAAAAAATTAGACTAACAATGTTTGAAATTAAATACTAAGGGATCAATGGATGCTATATAATGAAAATATCTTACTCACTTTGATTGGATTCACTAAATCTAAAGAATTGAATGCAAATTAGACATTTTAAATGCCAAATCTGTAGATTAATGTCCAAATCTATTCTTTGGCGGTCACCCAAAAACTTTGTTTAACCTATTTCAATAAGTTTAAAAAATGTTTCCTTTTTCTTAAAATATATAACAGAATGATAGTATATTACTTGGAAAACATTCCCATGAAAACATTGATAGGTCACTATCGATGCAAAAGTGTGGTCCATATTTTTGATAGAATAGAAAAACAACAAGTTGGGAAAGTTGGCAACAATAATAATAATCTTTGTTACTCTTCCATCTATGAGTTCCAAAAAATATAACCTTTTCAATGAGCTTAAAAATTTTCTTATCAACACTTTGGAAAAAAAAAGTGTCTCCATGAAACTCCAAAACTTAAGCCTATCATCAAGTTTGGAAAAACTCATTGGCACCATCCCAATTTTATCCATCATAGTATTTTTTTTTTAAATCTCCGTTTGCATTGGCATGCTTAATTTTTTATTATCTTTCTACACTTTTCATTTTCCTTTGGTTTCATTAGTGCATTTGAAAATTGTTCTATTGGTGAACTTGGAATGAACTTCCAAAAACTTATTTCGGCACATTTGAAAATAACATGTATCAAGCAACTAGCAAAAACTTATGTTTTAAGGTTTCTCCAAAAAACTTTGATATTTCTCACAAAACTCTTTCCTTTCATCAATTCTTTTTGAGAAAAACTTATGTTACATCATCAAACTCTCAAAAAATTCTCAATTTTTTTTTGACACTTGTAAAATTTTGGAATTACTAAGGAAAATTTAAGAATTTTTAAATGATTCCTTGATTAAAAAAAAAGGTTTTCTTTGAGGCTAAGACATTTGATTCCCTATATAAAATGCACAACAAAATTAAACAAAAATATGTGAAAGCTATTCAAGAAAAAAACCAAAGTGGTACCCAAATTTTCAAAAAATAGTGTGCATTGTGTACTCAACATATTCTTCATTCCTAAATTTTTCATGCTAATAATGGTTGGAATTTTGATATTAGCATTACCCAAATTTCTGGAAATAATAATGTTGAAAATATTAAGTTGATATTTTATTAGTTGTAATGTTTTCATAGGATGTCTAATTCAACTTGTAGTTAATGGCTGCTCTTTTTTGCATTCTTCATTGTCTACATTATCGTCACAAAAAGTGTTAAAATTTTGAAGTTACATTGCAAAAATTTTATTTTTTACCAATGTCATAGGCCATTGTTATTATTAATTATCATTTTGATTATTAGTTGTATTTGTCATTGGACTTGGAAATCTTAACGTTGAAATTTGCAATTAACATTGGCCATTGAAATTGAAATATCTCATAAGAATATTGGTGAAGATATATTTGAGGTGAGAAAAAAATGCAATGAATAGAAGAATTTGTCATTGTATGCAACAAATAGAATCATTTCTCCCCTCTTTTCAATGCTACAAGGTCAAAATTGGCCAAATTTTGGTGTTTTTCACCAAATATTACCTCTCCAAGCCTCCATAACCTGTCACTGATCATATTCTCTTTGCTATATCACAACATTGAGTCTAAAGGATGTGTTATAGCCTTTCCTTAACCTCCTACCTAGGTCCACGGAGTTGTCTTGGCCTTCTTCACAACACTATAGGGTCAAAATTACACTCAAAACTTAGTTTTGGCTTCTTCAAGCCCTATAACGTAGTGTTAACCCTCTTCCCTATGCTACAATGCAACACTAAGCATTAGTACAATGCTATATATTGTTCCTAAGTTTCAAGACTGTTGTCACTCAGAAATAACCCCGAATGTGGAGGGAAATAACTGAGGTAACCTTTAACAACTTTGGATTGAAGGTTGGCCCTTCAATCTAGAGAGGGATTTCTCCTTAAACTCAACTACCCAGTGTCACCTCAACATTTGGTTACTAAGCTCATTAGCCAAGTTTAACTTGTAGGATGAAATTGGTTTGGAAAGGAAAGAACAAGGACCATTAGGCATGGAGTCTTTGATATAAAATATTGTAGCCACAAGTTATATGAATAATTTAACAAAGACAAGATAGCTTATGGTTTTTTAGACAAATCATCATTTAGGTATGGTAGGATAAAGTAGAAAATAAATACCAAAAATAGAGCAAGATGAATTCTGCTAATGATATTTAAGCTGAAAAACACATAAGTAATTTGAAAAACTTGAATTTGAGCTTACAAGAAGAATTCAAATACATTCATTTTTTCCAAATACTGAAGACTTATTGATCAAAGTTTTGAATTAGGATAAAAACACACAGTAGAAACACTGACAGAAAACTATTAACACATGAATCTTATAAAATTTTCACATGTAAACTTGCTTATAGTGAATTATATTAATATCAAAGCTAAACAATCAGTCCCTATTTTTCAAAAATTCCCAACCATTGTTACATTACATAGCATTTCTTAAATAATAAAAATAATATCCCAAATTGTTTCTATCTTTCTAGAACAAAATCAAATAAAATCATAAGAAATAAATATTTATGGAAGTAGTTACAATATGTGTTGAATGGTTAAACGATGTTGTTCTTGAATCCCTGTAAATTTGAAATGTTGATTTAATTGTTGATATTTAGCTTTGGAATGTTCAATGTAATCTTCCATTGCTGATTTGATGAGGTGACTCATCAACAACTGGCCATGATATTTTTTCTGGCAAATTCCTGAAAAATATGCTTCAAAGAGCCATTGGAATCTCCAAAACCGTGATAGTTGTGTAAAATCAGAGAGATTTTTTTGTTAATGGGTCCATTCCCAAAAAATATTTCTTTTGGTTTTCAAATATGTGTTCCCATCTATTCAGAAACAACGCCCAAAGTTACTGTCTTTTACAGGGAAAAACAGTATAAAAAACAGAGCTTTGTCAAGTGAAAACAAAACATGCTTTGGCACCTTTTTACTTTGACTGTTGAGTTTATCTCATTATGTTTGAAATAGTAATCTTGTCGTGAAGCTCAGGCCAAATTCACCAAAATAGGAGTCAACTAATTGATCAACACTAGTTTTCGAATGATGATAGGTTCTATGGGAAATTGATTTGATAACATTCATTTGTCCATAAAATTAAAAATTTGTTGACATTTGATATGTCAATGCCTTAAAACTTCACACTCACATAGAGATATATATTAAATCTGCGCTGAAAATCCAACCGTCGACGCCTTTATTCAGAATTTTCAAATTAGCTCTGACAATCCAACTTTCAGCGTGCCTGAATCTTTTGAACAAAAAATTAAAATTTATGAACCTTATACTCTAAAGCTAAACTGAGATAACAAGTGGCTCTAGTGGCCATGTTGTCCTCCCTATGAGGCAACAAATAACTTTTAGCTCCAGTGCTTGATCCGTTGGACTGATCTGAAGTTCTGAAACCTACTCATTTTGAGACTTGTGACTTATTTGGTTGAAACTAACCTCACAGTGAAAACCATTTCTTTACAAACTGAAATCCAAATTCCAAACTACAAACCAAAATCTAAATAATTGAAATCAATTGTTACTTCAATCAAATCTACACTCGAACTTTTTTGTAACGTAAAAACCAACTACTAAAAACTAAAAAACTAAAATGCTAGTCCTTTACAAACTAAAATCTAAATGCTTGAAATACAAGCTTATTCAATACATCCTACTCTAACAGCTGAAACCAATTGTTGTATCAAGAGATACAAAATTTCCAATGCAACCAATCAAGCAGTTCGATACTTGACTGAAGCATGCTTTCAGCGTCTCCAAGCATAAAAAAAAATTGTAAATGTGACAACTCAACCCGCCATTGGAAACTAATCCCTCTACTCATGAACATTGTAAAACTGATATTTTGCGACGATTCTAACATAAATGCAAAATGGTCTTCAAAAATATTTTGTTGATTAACAAGAAGAAAAAAGTAAACATAATATTTCAATATTGCTCATTGTTCAAGTTTTTCATTGTAAACTTCAGGATAATTCCCAAATGAGAAAGAAACAGTCTGGTTATAATTGTCCTTATTTATGAGGAAAAACTTTGAATATTCTTGGAAGCTTTCAAAAGGAACAACCACATCATGTTCTACAGGAATTTCCAAGGTAACTCTTCATATGATTCAATAAGCATACCATTCTGGCTTTCAATAATTTCTGAATCTGTCACTTCAAGGAGTGAAAAATTCCGAATAACATATTTATTTTGATGTGAAGGTTGTTTGCTAATTGAAAAACTCATTTCTACAGGAAGAAATATTTTTGAACTGTTAACCCTAGGCATGAGATCATAGTGCTTGTGAAAGTCATCGATTGCATCCTCGTATCATTATTTATAATGTTATTAATGAATCAATAATGCTTCATGTACTCTTGACTCATACTCCTCTTGTTGTTGATAATAGGAATTTTCAGACGAATTGGTCCGATGGGACAAATATTGGGACATTTTGTATGCTTTTTGTTCTATCTTAGTTTATTCAGGAAGCATCTCTAAACAATTAATTATGTGCTCTAGATTAAATATGTTGCATGAGTCTAAAAAATAAAATTAAGAAAAACAGATATCTTTTTACCATTCATCATTAGAAAACATACCAACCCATTCTCTAAAATATTGAAGAGAAACACGGTCAGCCACATACCCTGTCATATTGACTGATGAAGCAATTGGATAAAAAATTATGCTCTGGATTCGTCGAACACTGGAGTCACCATTTTTTTTCAAACTTCGGATCATTTGACAATGGATCCGTCAAGTGAATGATGCACACATTGTGTATGTCTGACTACTATTCACCAACAACAATCGTATATGGATCTATGTCGTTCTCCTAGGGAAGATTTCACCTTCGCTCCCCAACAACGACGCTAGAATATTATCTATCAAAAATAACCCCGGATGTTTAGGGAAATAAATGATTCAACCTCTAACCAATTTGTATTGAAAGCTAGCCCTTCAATCTGGAGACAAATTTATCCTTAAACTCAACTACCCAACGTCACCTCAGCAGGTGGTTGCTAAGCTCATTTGCCAGATTTAACTTGTAGGATGAAGTTGGTTTGGAAAGGAAAGAACAAGGGACATTGGGCATTGAGTATTTGATATAAAATATTCTAGCCACATGTTATATGAACAATTTAGCAAAGGCAAGATAGCTTATGGGATTTTAGACAAATCATCATTTAGGTATGGTATAAGGAGAAAGTAGAAAATAAATACCAAAAAGAGAGCAAGATGAATTATTCTAATGATATTTAAGTTGAAGAAAAATAAGTAACGTGAAAAATTGAATTTGAGCTTTCATAAAAAAAATTAATTCATTAATTTTTACCAACTACGGAAGACTTATTGATTAAAGTTTTGATCTAGGAGAAAAATACACAGTAGAAACACCGACATAAAACCATTCACACATGAATCTTGGAAAATTTTCACATGTAAACCTGCTTATAACGAATTACATTAATATCAAAGCTAAACACACAGTCATTCTTTTTCAAAAATTCCCAACCCCTTTCACATTACATAGCCTTGATTAAATAATAAAAATAATATCCCAAACTATTTCAATCTTTTTGGAACAAAAATAAAATAAAATCATAAAAAATAAATAAACATGGAAGTAGCTACAATATGTATCGAATGGTTAAACATTGATGGTATTGAATTAATTTAAATTTGGAATGTTGATTTGATTACTTATATTTATATTTGGAAAGTTCGACGTGATCTTCAATTGTTGATTTGATGAGGTAACTCATCAACAACTGTCCATGAGCATTTTTTTTAGGAATTCCTGAAAAATAGGCTTCAAATAACCATTAGAATCTCGAAAATTGTGATATATATGTAAAATATGAGAGAGGTTTTTGTTAATGGGTCCATTAACAACAAAAACCTCCTTTTGTTTTCAACAATTCGTTTCCATTTGTTCGAAAACTATTCCCGAAGTTACTGTCTTTTAGAGGAAAAAACAGTCTAAAAAACAGAGTTTTGTCAAGTGAAAACAAAACATGCTTTGGCACCTTTTCCCTTTGACTTCTGAGTTTGTGTCATTATGTTTTAAATAGTAACCTTGCCATGAAGTTCAGGCCAAATTCACCAAAAATAGGAGTCAACTAATTGATCAACGTTAGTTGTCGAATGATGATAGGTTGTATGGGAAACTTATTTGTCAACGCTCAGTTGTCCAAAAAAATAAATATTTGTTGGAATTTTATTTGTAAGCACCTTAAAAATTCACACACACACACACACACACAATATGCGCTGAAAATCCAACCAAAAGTGCCTTTATTCGAAATTTTAATATTAGCGTTGACAATCCAACTGTCAACGCATGTGAATATTTTGAAAAAAAATTAAAATTTCTGAACCTTATACTTTGAAGCTAAACTGAGATAAAAATGCCTTAGTCATAATTCCTCCCTTGAGCCTTTCTCTCACTTATTATCCCTTTCCCAACCCTTACTTGTGAAAATGTGACCTAAATTAGGGGTGAAATTTGTTGAGAAATATAGGAGCAGCAGATTAGGTGATTTTTCTTACTTTGATAACTACTTGTGATGCATTTTTACTTATATTAATTATATTCTTCTTCAACTTGATTATTATTGTGTTATTTTCATAAAACAACTACCAAACCATAAAAAACAGTGAGAGAAGAGGACACAAGATATAGGTGATCAACCAGGGCCAAAACCTCTCCTAGTGAGAGGAAAACTGACCAGAATTCTTCTCTTCTTATAGAACTTCAATTGACGAATTCCAAGGCCTATGACCGTTGACCAATACCCCTCCAAGACTAGGTCAACCTTCCTTATTGATGAACTTTCCTTACACAACTTCCAAAAACAAACTTCATCCTTCAAACAATTTCTTCAGCAACTTCGACCCCTAGCAAAAATTTTTGCAACTTCGACCTATTAGCTTCAGTAGCTTCAACCTAGTAGATTCACAACTTCGACCTTTCACAGCTTCAACCTAACTACCGCTTCACAACTTCAAAATATATTCATAGCTTCAATGATGCTTCAAAACTTCATAACTTTGATGCAGCTTCATAGTTTCTGTAGCTTTAGAGCTTCGATGCATCTTCACAGCTTTGATGCAGCTTCATAATTTCATCTTGCCCAGTAACTATAGAAACCCTAACATAAGAGAAAGAGAGAGAGAGAGACCCAAAACTTCAATCTTGTTCTTGTTATTATTCTTCTTCTTTTTTAATCTTTAGGAGATCAAATTTTCATGAGTTTGTGTCCAAATGAGGTTGAGTTCCTTCCTATGAATAGGCTTTTTAGGGTTACAAATTGTTAGCTTTAAGTCGACTTGTTCCTTCATGTAGGCTGACTTGATATTTTCACCATGGCGAGGTCTTGGAGGGTCTTTTGACTCTACTTTGACTCAAATAAATTTTATTTACAATATGTAACATGTGCAAGAAGGGTCTTTCATACATAACAATGACTCTTATGAATTTTTGACTTAATGACAAGACCTAGAAGCACTCAATTGTTGCTTGACCTAAAAATAAATTTCCCTTGAGCATAAAACCCATGCCTCAAGAAAAAAAATAATCAATTTAATTTTCTTTTTACATAAAATACATAAAGTCATTATTACATATGTCATTATGAAGACCGGACCTAGTTACATATTTCAATACTCCCTCTTAACTAGGGAGGTATTCATAATTCATACAAGGTACTTATACATTCTCAATATGAATAATTCTCATAAGAAGAGTCAAATTGGAAAGCCATCTCTTTGCATCATGCCAACCAACATTGTCACATAGTAGCCCTTGACTAACAACTCTATTTCTCCACAAGATCAGAGCACAATGCTGGCAAGACCAAATACTGATAGACACCATCATCATTGTCTCTGAAGGCACATACCCCACCCGTTGTTCACAGGGTATGTCCTTCCATGACTATTCTTATCTTGGATTCGTAGCCCTCAAAGAACGAAATCCATGCCTCAAGAATAAAAATAATAAATTTATTTATCTCTTTATCATAAAGTCATGATTACGTATGTCATTATGAAGACCAAACCTAGTTACATATTTCAACACTCCCTCTTAACTAGGGAGGGATTCATAATTCATACAAGGTACTTGGACATTCTTAATTTGAATAATTATCATAAGAAGAGTCGGATTGGAAAGCCATCTCTTTGCATCATTCCAACCAACATTGTCACATAGCAAGGCCTTGACTAGCAACTCTATCTCTCCAGAAGATCATAGCACAATGCTAGCGAGAAAAATTATTAATAGACACCATCATCATTTTCTCTCAAGGCACATACGCCACCTAATGTTCATAGGGTATGTCCTTCCATGACTATTCTTATTTTGGATTCCTAGTCCTCAAAGAATATTGCTCGTTTTCGACTACTCTTATCTTGGATGCCCTACCTCATCCTCAAAGAGTATCAGATGCTATATTTTTACCCAATCCTCCATTATTTCTTCACAATATGAAGACAATAATGATGTTTCTATATCTCCCTCTTAATTAGGGAAAATATACCTAGTCCTATAAAGGAAGGTACCCAAGCTCCCTCTTATCCATGTACTTGTCCAAGTTCCCTATTAAATAGGGACTTGTTTTTAGTAGCTTCATGTTCTTTGGTGGAGATCATGGTACCTTCAGTTGCTTGAATATCTCCTCCTTTCGATGTCATGAAAATTATGGAGCCTTAATATTTTGCGAATTCTTCTTAGGGCATTGACTATCCATCATTTTCGTTCACGAACCATGTCAGTCATGTCATCCTTTTCTTCATTGGAAAGTGATATTCTAATCCACATTTGGATTTTCATACAACTACCTCTTACAAGTCATGTTTCCTCTATGATATTTCATCCAACCACATGAGTGCTAGTTGCGGGTGGCATATACAACTCTCTTTTCAGTAGCCCTATATCAATCCATCCAGATGTTTTTCAAAAATAAAAAAATAAACATCAAATCAAAGTTTCCTTTTGTGATGGCCTTTCATCATGAAATCTTGCTTGCAATATCAACATCCTACATATTCATAATCACATCTCCAAGAATTGTAATGTAAAGGGTCTCATTTTCATTATAGATCTCATCATTGTCTCCATTCCTACTCTATGGATATGTCATGACCAAATCTTCTAGTCATTAGATGTTGATTTCCCTTTCTACGTGACTAGTTCTGTCTTTCACAATCTCTCCTTACTTTCTTTACATATTACTTTCCAGGAACTTCCATCCATAGTTCCTACATCTTTGTAAACAACCTCATATTCTATATGAGGACATGTTATGTTGATTTCATCTAGTCAAGATGTGAACCATGCCTTCCTACATCTTTCCAAAGGAGGAGATCCTTTTTCTTTGATCATGCTCATGAGATAGAGCATTTACCCATGCAACAATATGATGACATGACTCAATCAAGTACATGCATACACACCTCTTTAATTCTTTTGGTAATCTAGGATTCCTTCAACAACTTCCTTTCCTTGCTTGAAAGTTCTTCAATCATGTTTCATTCCCTTGTCATCATATAAACATTCTTCCAAACGATGAATCCCATACAAGGCGGAATTATCAGCGAGATACTTGCTTCTTCCAAGAGGTGAACCTTCTAATGAAGATTCTAATGGAGGATCTTGATTATCCTCATCCTGCAACTGCTCCTTCCTAATGATGATGATGTATGATGAATTCCATGCTAGATGAATTTCTTCCATAAGTAGTACTTATGATTTTAATGAGGTTACCAAGAGCTACTTCCTTACTATGATGACTGCTACAACCATATAGAATTTTACCTCAACTATATTTCAAGATTATTGTACTGATGTCATGAGCTCTTGCTTCAACTGTATGCTATTATGATGACATCCCTAAAATGATGCATCCTATCATGCTTATAATTTTTCCTACCATGATAGCTATATTTTACAAAACTGAAAAGAACTTGGTGGAGCATATTATTTTAATCATAGTAGGTATTTTTTACTTCCTCCTTCTTTGATTTATTCTTTTAAACTTCTTCCCCTTATTTAGGGACATGGGATTCTTCCCTTTTTTTTTTTTTTTGTCATTCTTGAGTTTAGGAAAATTTACCTTGTAGTGCCCATATTCATGACAACCATAACATTGGATTTTAGACATATCCTTCTTGTTATTTTTATGAGGACCAAACCTTCCAAATTTTTCTTTCTTCCTAGACATCGCAACAAACACTTGTACTTTATGATTTGATCCTACATCACTTTTTTCCTTTAACCTGGTTTCTTTAATCTTACATAATGACCAAAGTTCATTGAATGGGGTAGCTTCCTTCTTTCCATAGATGCTTGATGTAAAGTTGCCCCATTCCTTTGGTAGTGCATTGAGAATTATGGTGGTCATTTCTTTATCGGATATTATATCTTCCAATTATTGTATTTGGTCTCTTATCTGTGATACCCTCATAAAGTAAGAGGCTATTCCATATTCCTTTGATATATTCATATTGTAGAGTTATTGTCTTAATGATAAAACTTCTCTAGCAGTACTTACGAAGAATAATTCTACTATCTTCTTGTATATTTCTTTTTATGTCTCCAACTTTGATACATAGTGTTAGCCCCTTGTAAATTTCTTGGCAAGCAAGCAAGGGGCTAATTTGTTTTATAAGCCTACAAGGAATGCATTTCCTTGAAACCACATCATCCTTGCAGCCTTTTCAGACCCCCTACCTTGTGACTGTTTCCCTCTGCTGTTCTGAGTCGATAAGCCTTGATGATAAAGAGTTATGCTCCAAAGGCTTTATTCTGCCCTTTATACCCTTGCAAAATGCTTCATTTTCACCCTTTTGTTCCTTTCCTCAAAGTCCCCTTTCCCCCCCCTAATCTCCCTTTGTTTATGCCTAAATCCACATCATTCCCCTATCGTTACCCTTGGCTGGCCTTAAAATGCTTTAAAATGAGCCAAAAATCATATTTTCTTCATAGTCCGGGCCTAACCGCTTTCGGCCCGGCCCCCGCACCTTTTCTTCCCACAGAACCCTGCGTTATAACCAAACGCTGGCCTGAAAGGTGCTAATATCCAATGTACATCGGGAGTGCTCCTGATCGTTGATCTGTATAGATCGGACGACGATCGTTAAATCCACAGTGTTCGTGTTTCACCCGTTCAAACCCCCGATCGCACCATCGCCGTCCAATTACCCACATATCTAACGGTTCAGAGTTTTACCGTCGGTGGTCCCCGCAGCGCACTATTTCAAAAACCTGGTGGTTTCTATCGCACTGCCTCCGGGCGGTTTGCGGTATTTTCTCATCGGCTAGCGATTCCATACACCTTTCGACACGTGGCTCCTGTATGACGGCAAAACCACCCTCCCATCGCGCGTTAAAGTCAGTCCGTGAATGCAGAGCGATATGCATAATAGCCGTCAGATCTGCCTTGGCCCATCCAACGGTCGCCATTCCACGAAGTCGCGCGGGGTTTAACCCATAGTATCCGTACCCCTGGCCCACCGTTCATCGTCCTCCGCCGCATGTTCAACCATCGATCTCCTTTCAGATTTGATGGTCCAGATTTTCTCCCCGCTGTCGACTCTTCTGTCGTCGCCCGATCCCGCCACATCACCTCCACGTGTATCCACCGTACCTCTGCACATCCCATTGCATAAATTCATTCAAAGGTCGATGTTTATAAGGTTTTCACGTATAATTGTTCCGCGTTCCGCCAACCTTGCGCCATCCCTGTTCTCCACCACTCCACAACATTTTCCGCCATTTCTCCGCAGTCCCACTATCATCCACATCATCCGTCCCCATCCATGGATTTCATAACAGGTTTCGTGTTTTTGCAGGGTTTCAGAAAGGAAGAAAACTGCCACGGCTCAGATGTACTACTTCAATGGCGTGCTGCGTAGACAAAATTAAATATGGAAGCTGGTACTACAATAGAAAAACTCAGAAAGGTAGCAACGTCATAAATATTACCCAGGGACAGTTCAACTTCCGTGAAGAAACCTATCCAGCGCCATTAAAGCCCAGATTCTGCAGCCAAAATTTGAATTAAGAAGCAGAGAGCATAAGGCACGTAAATGAGGATATCTAAGCCTTATGTTCAGAGTTTTAGATGGCAAAGCACCAAATCAGTGATCCCGTGGATCATGCAGAAGGTACAACAAGCAGAAATCAATGCATATCAGGGTTTTCTACAACAACAGAATGTTTTTCCTCCATAAAGGACAAAGCGCCCATGTAGTTTTCAATCTATCCCGTGTTCTGGAGAGATTTTCTACCCCGAAACAACCCCAGTACTATCAGAGCATTTATTTCATCAGTATGGCAGACTTCTTAATCATCCATTTATCTTTTGTTTATTCACCAATAGCACCACACAGTACTGCAGTCAGAGTACATCAGAGTTATATCAGAGTAGTCTGAAGACTGAAGAAGATCATTCGTTCGCCCAAAGAACGCCAGAGATTAATGCACAGGATTTATACAGAATGGGCTTTGGACCTCTTTCTTTTCAGAAGATTTAATACTGCATTTAGTTCTTCACCTACCTCCTCTGCTCCTCCGGAGCTATAAATTCATGAAGAAACTCATTGTAAAGGTTGTTGATCAGTTATCAGAGAACTGCAAGTAGTTTCCTTTGAGACACAGTCTCTGTGTAAAGTTGTAAGATAGGTTGAAGGAGATGTTTTCAGACTGAGTATTCAGCTATTGGCAATATTGTACTTGATTGGTATTGCTATTTAATATGACAAGCACATTTATTTGGATCCTGATCTGAAGCAGCAGTGATGTTTTCCTATCTTTGTGTTTACATTCATTTCATTTCATTTCTACTGGCTTGCATCAGAATATTGGCATAGGATTTACCCTTGTTAGGTACCCTATGTTTCTGCTCTCCTTTCCATTGATGTTTCTCTTCTGAATGTATTATCTAAGAAATGATTTCAGCTGGTTTAACCAGTGTAGTGGATGTTATTGCCTGGTCTCTGATGTATGAATTAAATGAATTCAGTTCTTAGATGTTTCTTGTTATAGATTTAGTTGGAAGATTTGGGAACACTGGGGATTAGAGTTAGCCCTGTCCACTAGGATCCTTGTGCGACCAGCTGGTCTTTAAATTTGTGCTCTGAATCCATGTTATTCCCTCCTCTCCTACCTTTCCATCTCACACAATCATCTTAAGATCCTATGTTTTAGATGACTAGCCCAATTGAAAGCCTGCCTATTGATTAGCAAACAAATCCTTTCCTGACTCCATTGCTCGATGGTTTTGAATATTTCCTGGAATACTTCACCTCTGCCATTTTCCCTCTTTGCTCATCTTGGTCTTACATTGAACCCTTCTTTCCTGATAACCAGCAACCAAACAAACAATTAAACAAACAAACCCTGAGCTTTATAACTAGCCTAACATCTTAAACTCTGCGCTTCAAAGTCATACACCTTTGAATATATAATAGAGAGATCCCTCTCTGGACCCAGGAGGGCTAGATCCTGAGGTTCGAAAGTGGTTTGATGTTGTCTCATCTTTTGGTATCTCCAACCTTTCCAAAACATGAGAACCCCAACATAATGGCGACTCCGCTGGGGAACTTTCTGAGTTTTCCTCACCTTACTATATCATAAGCCTCAGAAAACCTACAATCTCTGGTTAGGTTGGTAGTTAAACATTCCTACCCTCACATCAACCTCTATACCATTTTTTGTTTTTTCCCACACTCTTGGACAGAGTCTGGAAAGGGCCAGGTAGCCTCCAGATCTCACACTCTTTCAGAGGTGACATATCTGGTAAATTCCCTTCCAGTCAATCTCTGGTTAGAGTTTGCTGTGCTTGAAAGATATCCTTGAAAGAGGACATCTCATAAGCACTGTGGTGGACAGTGTACCCCCCAAAACATCTTGAGCCTTCCACCTGGCGACTCCATAGTTCCTAAACGTTTTTAAGACTCCACTGGTGATCAATAGGCCTGCTGATTATGTTGGTTCGCATAAGACTCCACTGGGAGACCAGCCTGTTGGAAATATGATGCACAGTGTTGTCCTTGATGGCAACCCACTGAATGATGATGAAGACATGAGATTGTGGACATGTGTTGTCCTTGATGGCAATCCACCTGATGAAGTTATTCTTGACCTGATGGACTTGGTAAATGATGTAAATCTGATATGAAATGATGTTTTCTAGCACTATGATGCTGAGTGTTGTCCTTGAATAGCAACCCACTTAATGAAGATGATGGCAACTTACTTGATGAAGTTGTGCTTGATAGAATATGTTTTGATGAACTAAATATGATGTATCTACAGTGTGTACAGAAGGCAATGAAGAAAGGAATTCAGCATGTGCTAAATCTATGGTGAAAAGAGTATGTCTCAAGGAATACGCGGATTTGTCTAGGAGAAGTCGCGTATGCACGCGGGAAACAACGTGCCAAGTCGCGTATGGGCAAAAGCGCTCATAAAGTGCAAAACTAGGGGTAACCACCATGGTATTGACCCATTGTATTGGGTAATGATTCGTCTAAATGACCCCGTCCAGGAATACCATCGGAAGTAATGTAGTTTTGGGCTCATGGTATTGTTTTGGCTCATGGTATTGAAAAAGGGGCTTATGGTATTGAAAAAGGGTAAACCTATATAAAGAGAAGAAATTCATTGTGCAAATCATGAGTGTGGGTGCAAGATGTCTGAGCTTGAATGAATACTTCTCTCTGAAGTAGATCTGAATGGAAAGGGTTACAGTTGAATGATAGATCCGAATGTATGATGCACCAATGATGAAGAAGGGGATCTAGATCTGAAATGTACTTATATTTGCTAGATCTGTTTATGGAATGATTAGATCTGTGATGAGGCGAACATCTGTCTGAGGTAAAGGGTAAAATCTGAAGTGATGTATCTGTTGTGAAGAATTGCAATGACATAAAAGTCTGAAGAACCATATGCTAGTTCGCCGAAGAGGAAGCGCGTATATACGCGGCTTCGCTGAAGAGAAAGCGCGTATGCGCAATAAAATTAGCTCTGTAATATGTACAGAAGTATACACTGGTTTATGTGAACGGAAGCGCGTATATACGCGACATCAGAGAAAGGAAAGCGCGTATGCAAAATAGGGTTTGCTGAAGTCTGTGGTAAGAAATGTCTGATCTGTTCTGCTGGTTTACTGATATCTGTCAGTGAGTTATATGTATCTGTTTCATGGTTGACTGTGCTTAAAAGTATGGAGTGGGTCCAGTCTGAAAATATGATGAAACGTGGCCTCCAAGTGGTGTCCTAGAGGAAGCTTTGGATCCAGTGTGAAAATTGATGAAACGTGGTCCATAGAGGTACTGAGGGTTGTAGCCTTCAGTCAGGGGGTTGAAGCTCCCTTCCAGGTGAGGCTGGTAAACGAGAGCAGGGGGTCGTAACTCCCTTCCAGGTGAGGCTAGTAAACGAGAACAGGGGGTCGTAGCTCCCTTCCAGGAGAGGCTGGTAAACGAGCGTAGGTGGGTGCCTGCGTGCTGGTAGGAGTTTGCACCAGCACATATGTTGTAAGATGTTTTCTCTATAATAAAATATTGAAGGCTGAGCAACTGCAGTGGTGGTTTTCTCCCGACTTGGGTTTCCACCTAAAAATCCTGGTGTTCATGTGTGATGCTTGTGTGTGATGATTTATTCTATTCTTACTGCACATGTTTAATGGTTGTAGAACATTTAATGAATGAATGATGGAATGATATAAGTGAAGACTTAATGGCATAATTAGATCTCTGTGTATACGTGAGTTTTATGAAGGAGATCCGCGTACATACGCTAGTTGGCTTCAGCAAAGTAGCGTATGGGTTTTAGAGCATGAAAAAGTAAAAAGTTTTAGTTTGCCCTAAATACTGATTCACCCCCCCCCCCCTCTCAATATTTTTCCCAACAATTGGTATCGGAGCCAAGTTCTTCTGCTGAAGCTTGATCGCTTGAAGGAGATCCGTCGCAGTGGGAAGTCATGAAGGAGTAATGTCTATAAAGCCACCTCTATTCAATGGAAGCAATCTGATATTCTGGAAGGTACGAACAAAAGCATATCTGCAAAGTCTTGGTGCAGATGTATGGGCAATCGTGGAAGAAGGCTATCAATATCCGACAAGTATTCCTACTGATGCAGCTGAAAGAAAGAAGTATGAAATCAATGCCAAAGCAGTGAATGTCTTATTGGGAAGCATGTCTGAATCAGAATTTGCTAAAGTGATGCAGCTACATTCAGAAAAAGAAATATGGGACAAAATCATTCTAAGCTATGAAGGAGACACAAAGGTAAAAAGTGAAAAACTCCAAACTCTCAGAATTGAATATGAAAATTTAAGGATGCATAGTGATGAAAGTATTGCCAGCTTCTTTCTTCGTCTAGATGATATTGTGAATCGAATGAGAAATTTTGGGTGAAACCATAACTGGTATTACCTCTCATGGGAAAAGTCCCAAGATCCTTGACTTCAACATTTGGACTTATGTTTCAAATTATTGAAGAAGGCAAGATCCGCAACTTCACTATTCTTCAATTACATGGTATTCTCGCGATCGTTTTTGAAAACAGACAAGGAGGTCCTTCCCAAATCGCAGAAGCCGTTTTTTATGGCCCCTCCGTAAAAGGAAAGAAAAGGGAAGTTGTCAAAGAACCCAATCATATATCCGGGTTAGCAGCATACCGTGGGAGAAAACTCCAACTAGGTACCGGAAGATTCGTGCTGTGCAGCTTCTTCAAATGTTTTTGAGGGGAAAAGTTGGTCATTATGTCAGCTAAATGTCCCTATAGAGAAAAACATGGTAAAGGGAAACAATTTGAAAAGAGGAAGAGGGGGGACATGCAAATGAAGATGGATGATGAAGTGTCCACAGAAGATGAAGAAGATCACCATGATCCGAAAGTACCTAAAAAGAAGCAAAAGAAGAAGGCTACTCGAAACAAGAAGATATCTCAGAAAAACTTGTACAGAAGAAATTGAAGAAGATGAATCAGAGCAGTGATTGGGGTCCTTGTAATACTTTCAGTAAACAATAGTGAAGATAGAAAGTAAAGTGGTGGATCTAGAAGAAGCTATCAAGATCAAAGCTGAAGAACAAATAAAATGAAATTCATAAGAAAGATTCTATCTACAAAGAGATGATCTCTCAAATGAAAGAACAAATAGAAATGTCAATGGACAGTGGACAAGTATCAAAGGTTTCATACTTATGCATCCAACCTAATTAAAGGACTAGAAGCAGAAATCAACGCATCTAAATGCATCTCAAAAATCAAGCAAGAAGAATGAAGGAATTTAGTCAGTAATCATCTCTCATGCGTATCTTAAAGCATCAAGCAAGAAGAATGAGGGAACCCCACAACCATTTGAAAAGGAATGCCCAGAAGCAGAATTACTTTCCTAAAGAAGATTTTAAAATCGCCACAAGAACAAGAGTCGTAACAAACATGTGTGAAAGAATGAAATTGCTGAAAGAAGAGATTCTAAATCAAGGATCAAGCAGAAGATGGAAGAAAAGAAAGAAGAAAGGCTAGCAGCTAATGTCAAGCCTTGGAGGTTGAGGTAAACATTCTAAAGGTAAATTAGAAGAAAAAGGTTAAACTTTTGAGGTTTCAAGATAGCTAATATTTGGACAATATTCTGAGTAACTGTAAAGGTCCTCGTTACTGAAATCCTGGTCTTGCTTCCACAAACCGTTAAAGGAGAATCTAGCTCACAAGGAAGTGCTAAAAAAATCTCGCAGGATGTCAATACAAAACCGAAGTGCTGAAAGAGACAAAAGATCAGAACCAACAATCATGAATTCTCAAAGTAATTCATTCAAGAACGTTGATTGTTTTAAACGTCATAATTATAAGTATGTTGGGTGCTAAAATTGGTGAGTTAGTAACAATCTTGTACCACCAACAAATGTAGCATCTCTACTTAAAGGTACTCATAGCTTCAAGGGATATTGTTTTTCATGGCCACATGGACATAAAGCACTGGATTGTATATTATGATAAGATTAGAAATGCTCATTATGATTCTTATGCTTATTTTTCCGGACATATGAGATGTTATTCTTGTAACAAGCATGGACATGGAAAAATAGAATGTATGTTGAACATATATGAGAAATTGGATAACTTCAAAGACACAAATAGAAAAAAGATCAAACACATCCGGAAAAAGATGGAGGACCGACTTAAACGTAGAAGACAGACCCCACCGGCAGTCATCCGCTTTTGAAACTTATCGATTGACTCAGAATGATGTGGACACATTAGATTTAGTAATGCATCGTCGTTGTGGGGAGCAATGCATGATGTCTCCTATGGTTGATTTGATTATTTTGGTTATATGTATCGTACAGAGCATCCTGACATGAATAAAGACAGCATGTTGTGAAGTACAAGATCAGGGAATATGAAGGAATGAAAATTTCTGCTTCACTTTCCATACAACTTATGAGTATGCCGCGTATACACGTAACAGTTCCGTACATACGCTCTCGCGTACATTGATGATAAGAGAATTTATATGATAAATATCCTAATAGTCCAGGGAGACCGTCCGATCACATTAACTCTGTTTTTATTGGACTTTGTATCGTCCCTTAATTTTTGTTTTGAATACTGATATGACACTGGAGCCACGAATAAGACGGATGATTCTCAATATATCTGTCGAGATGAAAGTCTTATAATTAAGAGATACGTACGCATCGCGAGATTGTTGCCGATGATCATCATTTCGATAAATAATATTCGTTGTACAAGTTAAGGAGGATACCAGTCTGAAGACAAGAAAGTTTAGAAAATAATTAATGACCCGCATTGTTACAATTATGACCTGATGTTTAGATTGAGTTAAAATATTTATGCTGAAATGATAATGATTCTGGTGATATGGTTTATTACGATGAGATTTTTGATTCTTGTTTACCAAAAAGCATCTTTGGTGCCCGCTGAACAGAGTTGAAGTCGTTGATCTTTAAATAAATCATAAAGAGTTTGTTACTATGGTTGAGATCTTTGTTACTATGTTACATCAGCAAGTTAAATCTTGAACATTCTGATGATATTGACCACATGGATGTGATTGCTTTAATAATGTATTTGAAGATGTTGTTCGCATGTTGACTTTGTTAATGCACGCTTGTTAACTGGATGTTTGGTTACTTAACACTGCACTATGCTGCCAAACCATTGACGACGCTTAACATAACTACCCTGGTTTATCTTATCCCGGTCTGGACATTCAACATCCCGGATATGCCGGACACTGCTTGCTGCCAGGATGATCAGATCCGGAAGAAGATGAACATTGCGCTGACGATTTCCAAACACAGCTGATGGCGGTCACGGTGTCTGGCGGCTTAAAACCGTATGTCCCATCGCCCACACCGTTTATCGACGTTTACATAGCTGCGCGGTCGCTGGACATCCTGGATCGCTGGCATTCTGCGTTCCCGCCTTACACCCTATTTTAATGATGGACAAAGATGCCTCGACACCTGAAGGCGCGAACGATGCGTCGACCATTGCGTTCTTGCGGCGATGGCGCCGCTGTCGACGTATCCAGGATATCATTGATGATGAACAACGTCGGCGATATGTTCCTGGCCGATTTCTTTATGACCTTCCTGCGCGGGTCTCGGTGCTGATGAAGAGAGCTGGATTATGGCGCTGAACTGCTGGAGAATCAGAATATTTACCGATGATGACCTGATGAAACTGCAAACCCACTGGCTGGTAGCCGAGCCGAAATTTGAAAATTCCACCGGATGAGTGGTTAAGAGTCTTGCGGCGTGAACCCACGGTGACCTTGATGCGCATGGCGCTCATCAGCATAGAACCGTGATTAGCGATTACCGATATGCTGAAGATCAGCACATCCGGTATTGGCCATCGTTAGTACATCAGATTCAGGAACGCATTCTTCATGATATAAAGTAACAGAGATAGTTACGGATCCGCCCCGCCCCGAGCGTTCGTATGATATATATATATTAAATGGACAGAAAGAATAATAAAACAGGGAGAGTGAGAGTGAGGTTATTTATTTTATTTTATCATTCGTTGTAATTAATTAATGTATATACTGTCTTATAATAAATATATATGCGTGAGGGCGGTCCCCGTGGCAGGTCCCGTCCGGGGATACATGGACTAAATAATAACGTATATAGTTTTACGGGGTCTGTCTTAATATTATTAATTATAATTAAAATGACAAATTGATATGAATGATTATTATTATATAATTAATAATAATAGTTAGTTCCCGAATATAATTTACTTAATTAGAAGACAGACAGGCACCGTTTAATAAAGGAGAGAAGTCGAGAGAACGCGTCCATGAACCGAAACACACGCACCGCGCGCAGGGGCGGGTGTATGCATGAATAAGTGCTTAACCTGACAAGCAACCGTGGTAGCAGGCGTTCCCAAGGAAGATGACTATTCGAGGGAGAGCTCACAGAGACGCGGGAAAATAACGTACACGCGCAGGGGAAAAGTCACTGCCAGCTAAAACTGTAACCAATGTATTTAACCCATTGAGCTGAGAGCCGCACTGCCTGAATGACCTTCTGGCCCTGAGGGTCATCACCCTGAAGCAAGAGGCCAGGCCTGGCAGCCCAGGATGAAGGCAAACCCACAGAGGCAAACGACAGCAACCAATGAGTGGAGGTGCAAGATGTCGAGCTTGAATGAATACTTCTCTCTGAAGTAGATCTGAATTGAAAGATTCTGATTGAATAATGATACGAATATATGATGCACCAATGATGAAAGGGGATCTAGATAAGAAATATGCCTTGTATTTTCTAGATATGTTTATGGAATGATTAGATGCGCGATGGGCGAACATGTGCGAGGTAAAGGTAAAAATCGATGTGAAGAATTGCAATGACATAAAGTCTGAAGAACCATACGCTAGTTCGCCGAAGAGGAAGTGCGTATATACGCGGCTTCGCTGAAGAGAAAGCACGTATGCGCAATAAAATTAGCTCTGTAATATGTACAGAAGTATACACTGGTTTATGTGAACGAAAGCGCGTATATACGCGACATCATAGAAAGGAAAACGCGTATGCAAACTAGGGTTCAAACAGAAAGTCTGACAGTAAAAAATGTCTAATTTAATTACTGTTGATTTCTTGATATCTGTCCAGGTGAGTTATATGTATCATTTCATGGTTGACGTGCTTAAAGTATGGAGTGGGTCAGGTTTGAAAATATGATGAAACGTAACTGCTCGAAGTTGTGTCTAAAGAAGCTTTGGATCAGTGTGAAATTGATGAAACATGGTCCATAGAAGTGCCGAGGGTTGTGTAGCCTTCGGTCGAGGGGTTAAATCCTTCGAGGTGAAATTTGTTAGCGGAAGCGGGGTGTGCTCCCTTCGGTGGGGGCAGTGGCGAGCCGGGGTGCATCAGCTCCCTCTAGGGAGAGAAATTTGGTAAGCAATGCAGAACAGGTGCTGTGGTGAACTTAGATGCACATTATGTATGTTAACAGATATTTCTCTATAATAAAATATTGAAGGCTGAGCAACTGCAGCGGTGGTTTTCTCCCGACTTGGGGTTTCCACCTAAAAATCCTGGTGTTCATGTGTGATGCTTATGTGTGATGATTTATTCTGTTCTTACTGCACATGTTTAATGGTTGTAGAACATTTAATGAATGAATGATGGAATGATATAAGTGAAGAATTAATGGCATAATTAGATCTCTGCGTATACGCGAGTTTTATGAGGAGATCCGCGTACATACGCTAGTTGGCTTCAGCAAAGTAGCGTACGGGTTTTAGAGCATGAAAAAGTAAAAAGTTTTAGTTTGCCCTAAATACTGATTCACCCCCCCCCTCTCAGTATTTTTCCCAACACAGCCTCCATAACAACATCAACCACAGTAGAAGTAACAAGTAGGGTTAAGCTGCTTGGTCAGAAAACAACATTCTAGCTTCTAGAACCATTCATACAAGAGCTTACCCTAACCCAGACCCACCTGGAATAGTTGAAAATCATGAGAGCATCCTCAAAGGAACTCCTACACCTAAAAGATCATCTGTTTCCAGTCACATCTATAGAGCTAATTCTGCACCAGAAGATCTTTCAGCTCTATCACACTTTCATTTTGACCTAGACCTACCTAAAAGATTACCTAGAACTAGGTCATTCAGTATTTTAGACTAGCCAGACACTGAGCCTCCGGTTCACCACCCCAAAGTGGTAGGCACCTAGGGAATAGACATACCCCTCCTTCTACACCTCTTGATATACATTTCATACAAAACTTGGGGCTAAGTCACCCTAGATCTGCTCATCAGTTTTCTGCTGGTCATAATATCCCTGGTATCCATATACCAGCTGCCAAAGTAAATCCTTTACCTCATCAAAACATCATCATGGCAGCCTGGTATGCACCTCTGGTTTTACCTCAGCCTTTAGTACCCTTACCGAATGATTATCAGTGAAAGATCCCACACTTCACTGCAAAAGAGTCCATCACAGCCCAGCAACATGTAGATAAGATGGAAGATTCTTTTGACTACATGGAAATAGATGATGATACAGTAAAAATGAGAATCTTTTCCCAGAGCTTAGGGGGTGATGTGAAGAAATGGTTTAAAGGCCTACCCCCAGGTAGCATCAATGATCTTCCAGCCTTATATCATACTTTCATAAACAAATGGGAAACTAAGGCTAACCCTCACCAACTCTTAGCAGAATACATGAGCCTTAAAAGAAACGTAGGAGAGAGTGTCCATGATTACACGACAATATTTAACAGCATTTACAATGCCCTCCCTCCACACATGAAACCTCCACAAAGCATGGCTCTGGAAAAATATCCCGAAGGCTTTGATGCTGACATGGCCTATGAACTTAGGGATAAAGAGTACAACACATTGGAGGACATGCAGAAAGGAGCAGTGAACATAGAGGCAAATCTGATTGAGAAAAGAGCAAGATTGAGATCTGAGAAGAGGGTAACGTACAGAGATGACAATGTAGCTTCCCCATCTGACCAAAATTATGATAAATTGTCTAAAAATGTGGAAAAGTTACAGCAAATGATGGAAAAAATGGTTGTCACAGTCAGTAACCAAAATAGAAACCAAAACCAGAACCAAAACTTTAGAAGGAACAATAACACTCCCAACAGACAAAAAGAATCAGATCAGCAAGTTATTCCCCCATTCTAAGAGAATTTTCTTGATGAAGATGAGGGAATCATAGAAGAGTTTGAAGGGAATGCAATAAACATGTTTGAAACAGAAGATTCAATCCATAACCGTTACTTAGAAGAAGATCAACCCTCACCCTCTGGTTGGGAGGAGGAATGGTTAGAATCTGAGGATTACAGGCTAGGGTTTGAAAATTCCATGATGCAGGTCAGAGAACAATATGAACTTAGAAGCAAAAAGAGTCAAGAAACTGCCAAACCAAAAGCTTCTGAGGTCACCATCAAGAAAAGACCTAAGAAAACTTCTAAAGAAACTGCTGAAAGTAACAAATCAACAGCTGAAAGTTCTGGAAAGAACAAAGAAAAGGACAACCAAAACACTGATACACAAGGTAAACCAGCTAGCAACACTAGCACTGCGGTTAGTGCTCCTGATAAAACTATCACAAACGTTGTACATAACGAGAATCAACACACTGATTCAGCCACTAAAATTGTGGCTAACAAAACAGAGTTGAACATTCCAAAGAGTCAGTCCACTTTCAATTTGGAGAGTGAGATTGCAAAAATTAAAATCTCTGTCCCACTCTCTGAGCTGGCCACTCAAAATGTATATAAAGGCCAAATTTTGAAAGCATTAAATTTAGGTGAGAACAATGACACTGTAAATCTGAGTGATGATCAACCTGCCCTTCTATTTGGTCCAAAGATAGAAGGAAAGTTTCAGGAAGGGGTAGTACCCCCTTTTTATATCAGTCTTAATATCCATGATAAGATTCTCCATAATGCAATGCATGATTCTGGGGCATCACATAACCTAATTCCTAAAGTAGTGATGGAAATATTAGGCCTAGAGATAACTCGTCCCTATAAAGGCCTATATTCTTTTGACTCTATTAGAGTAAAGTGTCTTGGCCTGATCAAAGATTTGTGTGTGAGCCTTACTCAGATTCCTGCCAAGTGTATGGTCATGGATGTTGTGGTGGCAGATGTGCCGCCCAAGTATGGCATGTTATTATCAAGATGATGGGGAGCCAAGCTGTAAGGAACAATGCAGATGGATGGGGCTTATGCCACAATCCCAATCTTTGGCCAACTTAGAAGACTGTACAGGGAAGCACAAATGAAATTCCTGGTTAGTAGCCCCGAAAAGCCTGAAAATTCTCCTCTATACTCTGTACATACAGACCTGGGTTCCTTTATTTTCTGCAACGATGAATCTTTGGGAGGACTAGAATATGAAAACGTAGGTACAAGTAGAAGTACACAGGATGAAACAGAGCCAATGGATTTTAACATAATGGCTACCCTAGACTCAGGGGATGAAGATGTAGAAAACCTTGAACAGTGCACTGAAACAAAAACACAAAGTGAGCCAAAAACAGAAAGAAATCAGCCAACTAGTCACCTCTCTGACTTCCACATCCATAACGAAAAACCGAACAGCCCACAGCCTAGTGCAAACCCTATAATGCAACATAATGGCGAACCCCGCTGTAGGGAAGGAAATGACAACAAAAACAAGAGTGAACCCCTGTGGGTAATGAGTTTTGATGGGTCATGCACAAGAAGAACTGCTGGGGCAGGGGTGTGGATACATAACACAGAGAATGATTATGCGGAGAGCCATGCATGTAACCTGCACTTCAAATGTACAAACAATGTTGCGGAATACGAGGCCCTTATCCTAGGCTTGAACCTGTTGAGAAAATTAGGAGCCCGTAGGATAACAGTGCATGGGGACTCTGAGATGATTATTAAACAGGTGAATGGTGAATACACAGCGAAACATCCTAGATTGAGAGCTTACAGGAATGACACTATGGATTTATTGAAAACATTTGTTGAATATGAATTAGTGTTCGTTCCAAGGGGACAAAATGTCATTGCAAACAGATTAGCTTGCCTAGATAGTTCATACCCTAAGACTCCAATCGAACAACAAATCATCATTCAGACTAAATTCAGACCTACAGTTCTAGACAACGAAAAATATTGGCAGGTTTTTGAGGGTGATAAACAGATTGAAGATTTCCTGGTAGGCAAAAGCGAGTTTGAATTTTCTGATTTAGACTCCAAATCTGACAATAGCTGCCTAAGTGAAGAATCCTCAGATGAGGAAGAAACACCCTGTAACATAGAAATAAACACTCTAACTGAAGAAACTGAAAATTCAAACGGAAAATGTGAAAACGCAGATAGTGAAGAAGTAGAGGTGCTGCAGGCCAAAGATAAGAATATACCCAGAGGTCTGGCACCCTTAGAAGACCTCTTTGACTTTGATGATGTAGCAAAAAATCCCACTATAGAACATGCAGACTTTGATGTGGAAGAATGCAACATAGGCACTGAAGATAAGCCCAAAATGATTAAACTGGCTAATTCTTTACCGACAGACATGAAGAAAAGATACATTGAACTTTTTAAGGAATTCATTGATGTGTTTGCCTGGAGTTATGAAGACTTAAAAGCCTATGACACAAACATCATTTAGCATAAGATACCCTTGAAAGAAAATCAGAAGCCGTTTAGGCAAAAACTTCGCAGAATAAACCCGAAACAATTGCCTGCAGTGGAAAAGGAGATTAAGAAGATGTATGATGCGGGCATAATAGTTCCTGTGAGGTTCTCTGATTGGGTATCAAACTTAGTGGCTGTGAGAAAGAAAACAGGGGAAATCAGGCTGTGTATAGATTTCAGAAATCTCAATAGAGCCTCGCTTAAAGACAACTACCCTCTGCCAAAAATGGAACATATTCTGCAGAGGGTAGTAGGCTCTAGAAGGATCTCCCTGCTAGATGGTTTTTCAGGTTACAATCAAGTCCAAGTAATCCCAGAAGACCAACTCAAAACAACCTTTACCACTCCATGGGGTACCTTTATGTATGTGAAGATGCCTTTTGGATTGATGAACGCTGGTGCAACCTTCCAAAGAGCAATGGATATAGATTTTTCAGATGAGATAGGGCACTTCATTGTTATTTACTTGGATGACATAACAGTCTATTCTAAGACTGAAGAAGAACATCTAAAACATCTGAGGAAAGTGTTTGAAAAATGTAGAAGGTTTGGCCTGTCATTGAATCCCAAAAAGACTGTATTCGGGCTACAAGAAGGTAAACTTCTTGGCCACATTATATCCGAAAAGGGAATCAGGATAGACCCACAGAGAGTTGAGGGAATACTACAGATCACACACCTGAGAAACATCAAAGAGTTACAGTCCTTCATTGGGAAAATCAACTTCCGTAGGATATTTATTCCCAACCTGGCTGAACACCTTAGGAATATGACTAATATGCTAAAGAAAGGTGAAGGGGTTAAATGGACTGTTGGCGCTAAACAATCTTTTGAATCAGTAAAACTTGCACTCACCCAAGCTCCTGTTCTGATTAGCCCTGATTTCTCAAAATAATTCCTGATCTTTTCATTTGCCTCTGAGCACAGATTGGCTGTAGTCTTGCTGTAGAAAAACACAGAGGGAATGGAACAGCCAATTGCCTTTTTTAGCAAAGCACTAAGGGATGCACCCTTGAAATACAACATAATGGAAAAATAGGCCTATGCTCTGATTAAGGCCTTGAAAGAATTCAGGGTGTAAATATTGCATTCTCACACCATAGCTTATGTGCCCAACATCATAGTCAAAGATATATTGTCCCAAGATCCTGATGGAAAGAGGGGCAAATGGATTGCTGTGATCTTAGAATACGACCTTGACATAAAACCCACCAAACTGATTAAAGGTCAGGGCTTAGCTCGATTAATGGCTGAAACAAACTTACAAGCCCTAGACATTAACATGATGAATACCTTAGATGAGCAACAAGAATTGCCTGATTCCACTGTTGAGGAAAAGTTTCAGAGCTCTCCTTGGTATTCTGACATTTTATACGTGCTTACACACCTCAATGCCTCGCCTGAACTGTCAATGACTAGGGCCAGATTCATAAAACTAAAATCCAAGACCTATTGCATATTGAATAACTACTTATACTGGAAAAACCCAAATGGCCTATTGCTTAAATGTTTGCCTGAAAACGAGGCAGAGAGGATTAAACAAGAATTCCATGCTGGAGAATGTGGAGGCAACCTAAGTTGGAAAGCCACTGCAAACAAAATACTTAGAGCTGGATACTATTTTCCCACACTCTTCAGTGATATCCATAAGATGATAATTTCCTGCCACAAATGCCAAATTTTCGAAGGCAAAAGAAAACTCCTTCCCTTACCTCTATAACCCATCACTGTTGAAGGTCCCTTTCTGCAATGGGGCCTAGATTTCATAGGGGAAATTCACCCTACTTCTTCTGCACAACACAAATGGATCCTAACATCCACGGACTACTTCACTAAGTGGATACAGGCCATACCTACTAGGAATGCCACAGATTCAATCATCATTAGTTTCCTAGAAGGTCATATCCTCTCTCGGTTTGGCTGCCCAAGGAAAATAATCACTAATAATGCTACTGCTTTCGGATCCAAGAAAATGGTTGATTTTTGTCACAGGTATCAAATAGCACTCGGTCATTCAACTGCCTATTACCCTCAAGGTAATGGCTTAGATGAATCATCAAACAAGAGCCTGGTGATCATCATCACAAAGCTGTTAGAAGAGAACAAAAAGTCATGGCATAACAAGCTAGTACATGCTTTGTGGGCTGACAGGCTTACAACAAAGAAGTCCATTGGCATGTCACCTTTTCAGCTTGTCTATGGTATAGAAGCAGTATTTCCTACCAGCCTTGGGGTACCAGTGATCAAGCTGGTCCAGGAGATCCAGACAGGAGAAGACAGTATGGTGAGAAGGATAAACCAGACAATTCATCTCCAGCAAACAAGGGAAGAGGTTTATAGCAGAGCTGTCAAAGTTCAGGAAAACATAAAGAGGTTGTTTGATAAAAGAACCAAAGCTGCTAATTTCAAAATTGGGGATAAAGTTCTGAAGTGGGACTCAAGAAGAGAGGATAAAGGAAAACATGGCAAGTTTGACAGCTTGTGGCAGGGTCCCTACATCATCCAGGCCACTGTGGGTCCAAATGATTTCTTCCTATAGGAATTAGATGGTACAGAGCTATTTTGGGTCCTGTCAATGGCAGGGTGCTCAAACACTACTTCTGCTGATTTTCCATGTCCAGTTTCCATTTCCATTGTACATACCATTGCAGTTTTTATTTTCAAGAAAAAAGAGAAAATGTTTCAAAAAACAGAGGAAAAGGAGAGGTTCAGACATGCTTAAAACATGAACCTCTGATGTGCAAAGGATTGGCTCTAATAAGCTCAAAACCTGAGCCAAAGAAAGTAAGGCAGCTGGACCTAACATGCTCAAAATTTGTACCAGCAAAGAAGAAAGAAGAAACAACTCTAACATGCCCAAAACCAGAGCTGAAATGAAGAAAAGAAGTGACTCTAACATGCTCAAAACTTGAGTCACAAAGAGAAGAAGGATACTTCAAGTCCCAGATTTCAAGCCTTCACAGTCCTGTTTTCAGTCTTCTGCATTTTTCCGTCCATGTGCAACTGCCTTTATGCCTTGGACACACAACAAGTCAGACAGTCTAATCCTGGATTGACTATTTTTCAATCTCTGTCGTAGAATATAGAGAAAAAACCTGCTGGACAGTTTAATCCCAACAGATATTAGATTAGGTAGAGAAACATATGAGACCAACAGTCTAATCTGGTCTCATGGAGCAATAAGGGTAGATTTAGAATAGGTTTATTTTCTGTTTGCAAAAATAAATGATGTAAAGGGTTTGCTAGCTCAAATGCACCCAAGAAGAAGAAAAATTCTAGGATTATAGTGTGGGTAGGTAGTTTGTTGGGAGAGTTTTTCTGCTGATGTAATGTCTTCATACCATGGCAGCTGAGCTAAAGAAAGAAAGGGATGTGTAAAGCAGCAGGCACCTGGCCTACACAAAAGATCTATTCTCTGAATTCTTGACTCCTTAAAGAAGAAGCCATCCCCATGTGGAGCCACTATTAGCCCCTTATAAATTTATTGGCAAGCAAGCAAGGGGCTAATTTGTTTTATAAGCCTGCAAGGAATGCATTTCCTCGTAAACACATCATCCTTGCAGCCTTTTCGGATCCCCTGCCTTGTGACTGTTTCCCTCTGCTTTTCTGAGTCGATAAGCCTTGATGATAAAGAGTTATGCTCCAAAGGCTTTATTCTGCCCTTTATACCCTTGCAAAATGCTTCATTTTCACCCTTTTTTTCCTTTCCTCAAAGTCCCCTTTTTCCACCCTAATCTCCCTTTGTTTATGCCTAAATCCCCATCATTCCCCGATTGTTACCCTTGGCTGGCCTTAAAATGCTTTAAAATGAGACAAAAATCATATTTTCTTCATAGTCTGGGCCTAGCCCCTTTCGGCCCGGCCCCCGCACCTTTTCCTCCCACAGAACCCTGTGCTATAACCAAACGCTGGCCTGAAAGGCGCTAATATCCAATGTACATCGGGAGTGCTCCTGACCGTTGATCTGTATAGATCGGACGACGATCGTTAAATCCACAGTGTTCGTGTTTCACCCGTTCAAATCCCCGATCGCACCATCGCCGTCCAATTACCCGCAGATCTAACGGTTCATAGTTTTACCGCCGGTGGTCCCCACAGCGCACTATTTCAAAAACCTGGTGGTTTCTATCGCACCGCCTCCGGGCGGTTGGCGGTATTTTCTCATAGGCCAGCAATTCCATACACCTTTCGACACGTGGATCCTGTACGACGGCAAAACCACCCTCCCATCACGCGTTAAATTCAGTTTGTGGATGCAAAGAGGTATGCATAATAGCCATCAGATCTTCCCTGGCCCATCCAACGGTCACCATTCCACGAAGTCGCACGGGGTTTAACCCATAGTCTCCGTACCCCTGGCCCACCGTTCGTCGTCCTCCGCCGCGTGTTCAACCGTCGATCTCCTCTCAGATCTGACGGTCCAGATTGTCTCCCCGCTGTCGACTCTTCAGTCGTTGCCCGGTCCCGCCACGTCACCTCCACGTGTATCCACCGTACCTCCGCACATCCCATTGCATAAATTCATTCAAAGGTCAATGTTTATAAGGTTTTCATGTTTAATTGTTCCACGTTCTGCCAACCTTGCGCCATCCCTGTTCTCCACCATTCCACAACATTTTCTGCCATTTCTCCGCAGTCCCACTATCATCCACATCATCCGCCCCCATCCATGGATTTCATAACAGGTTTCGTGTTTTTGCAGGGTTTCAGAAAGGCAGAAAACCGCCACGACTCAGATGTACTACTTCAATGGTGTGCTGTGCAGACAGAATTAAATCTGGAAGCTGGTACTACAATAGAAAAACTCAGAAAGGTAGCGGCGTCATAAATATTACCCAGGGACAGTTCAACTTCTGCGAAGAAACCTATCCAGTGCCATTAAAGCCCAGATTCTGCAGCCAGAATTTGAATTAAGAAGCAGAGAGCATAAGGCACGTAAATGAGGATATCTAAGCCTTATATTCAGAGTTTTAGATGGCAAAGCACCAGATCAGTGATCCCATGGATCATGCAGAAGGTACAACAAGCAGAAATCAATGCATATCAGGGTTTTCTACAGCAGCAGAATGTTTTTCCTCCATAAAGGAAAAAGCGCCCATGCAGTGTTCAATCTATGCCGTGTTCTGGAAAGATTTTCTACCCCGAAACAGACCCAGTACTATCAGAGCATTTATTTCATCAGTATGGAAAACTTCTTAATCATCCATTTATCTTTTGTTTATTCACCAATAGCACCACGTAGTACTGCAATCAGAGTACATCAGAGTTATATCAGAGTAGTCTGAAGACTAAAGAAGATCATTCGTTCACCCAAAGAACGCTAGAGATTAATGCACAGGATTTATACAAAATGGGCTTCGGCCCTCTTTCTTTTCAGAAGATTTAATATTGCATTTAGTTCTTCACCTACCTCCTCTGCTCCTCCAGAGCTATAAATTCATGAAGAAACTCATTGTAAAGGTTGTTGATAAGTTATCAGAGAACTGCAAGTAGTTTCCTTTGAGACACAGTCTCTATGTAAAGTTGTAAGATAGGTTGAAGGAGATGTTTTCAGACCGAGTATTCAGCTATTGGCAATGTTGTACTTGATTGGTATTGCTATTTAATATGACAAGCACATTTATTTGGATCCTAATCTGAAGCAGCGGTGATGTTTTCCTATCTTTGTGTTTACATTCATTTCATTTCATTTCTACTGGCTTGCATCAGAATATTGGCATAGGATTTACCCTTGTTAGGTACCCTATGTTTCTTCTCTCCTTGCCATTGATGTTTCTCTTCTGAATGTATTATCTAAGAAATGATTTCAGCTGGTTTAACCAGTGTAGTGGATGTTATTGCCTGCTCTCTGATGTATGAATTAAATGAATTCAGTTCTTAGATGTTTCTTGTTATAAATTTAGTTGGAAGATTTGGGAACACTGGGGATTAGAGTTAGCTCTGTCCACTAGAATCCTTGTGTGACCAGCTGGTCTTTAACTTTGTGCTCTGAATCTATGTTATTCCCTCCTCTCCTACCTTTCCATCTCACACAATCATCTTAAGATCCTATGTTTTAGATGACTAGCCCAATTGAAAGCCTGCCTATTGATTAGCAAGAAAATACTTTCCTGACTCCATTGCCCAATGGTTTTGAATATTTCATGGAATACTTCACCTCTGCCCTTTTTCCTCTTTGCTCATCCTGGTCTTACATTGAACCCTTCTTTCCTGATAAACAACAACCAAACAAACAATCAAACAAACAAACCCCGAGCTTTATAACTAGCCTAACATCTTAAACTCTGCGCTTCAAAGTCATACACCTTTGAATATATAATAGAGAGATCCCTCTCTGGACCCAGGAGGGCTAGATCCTGAGGTCTGAAAGTGGTTTGATGTTGTCTCATATTTTGGTATCTCCAACCTTGCCAAAACATGGGAACCCCAACTGTTGGCCGGATAAATCGTTCTTGCGGACAAGACCGATCTCCCTAGTGTCAGAAGACAATCTAGCAACAAACGAACAACTAAGTTTGTCTTTCTCTAGATATATTCATTTTACAAATAAATGCTATGAAGGTGTCGATCCTACCTTAGATGCAAATGCTTATTTGCGGTCGTAGTGATTTCGTCACATCAATAATCCTTTGTCGCAACAAGAGCTCTTTTGTCGCAAGAAAGTATCATATTTAGTTGATCTGCAATCACAAACAAGCAAATATTAAATAGCACCTGTATAAAAAATAATTATAAAACATACCTATCATAGTGATCAAGGAATCTATGAAATAAACGATCAAACGACAGCTTAATGAAATAAACAATCGAATGAAAATTTATTGAGAAAAACAGAACTTGATTGTATTAATCTTAAAATATACAGAAGAACCTTACAACCTTAGCCTTGATGTTCGAAAGGCCTTCCCGGGGTCCGAAGCAGGAATCTCCTCTACTTTGATAAGTCTTGCACTCTTCCTCCAGGAGCATAAAGAGGTATGTGATCTTTCCTATCAAAATCTTAGCAGAAAGAAGTCTAAATATCAACAGCACTTCAACTAAAAAATCTTCACCTTTTCTTCACTTAACTTCACAATCTTCTTTGACTTTACAGGGGTTCCGCACCTATAACACAGAGAAAGTGCGTTTTAGGTCCGCAGGAGAGTTGAACTTTAGGTGCGGGACCGCAGGCAATGAATAGAGAAAGTGCGATATCAATGTTTAGAGGATTTTTAGGAACTTTTCTCTGATTTTGAAAGCTTGACATGAGGAACTGATATGTTAGACTTGCAAAAGGAGGAAGTATGAGTAATAATGAGCTCATACTCATAGCAAAATGACAGGATGACAATTTTTAGTGTAACAAATTTCCCCCTAAAGTGCAAAGTCTGGAATAGATGAAGCTGAAGTCTGTCATATATGAAGAGTGCAGTACTTTATCATTTCAAAGATCATCCTGTGGACACCCCAGTCGGAACCTGTAAAAAAATTCAATGCAAAATATACAGATATATATGTCATCACTGAGGTAGGCATTCCCATACTCAGATTAAAACTAACTAGAAACTAACTCAAATCGTTCTGATACAGGAATGATTTTAATATTACATCAATAGTGTAGACACAGCATGGGCATAGCCATCTGTAATGAATAGTCTACTGTATAATAATAAAATTCCTCACAGCCTGGATGGTGGAAACTAGATCTAGGGTCTTGATTTTCGCATCTCTAACTAGTACGATTCTATCCATGTGAATAAATGTGTTGAAGTCGAACATGGTAGAAACCACTTGATTACCAGTCAATGATGTGAACTGTTAACAAGTGTGAGAGAAACCACCAGTAATGTTAATGGATATAAAAGTACCCAGTACAATCCATGAAATGTGAATGAATGAGCTGAAGTCGAACATCTCACGGAATCATTCGATTGAAGGTCAATGATGCAACCTGTCGTCGAAGGCGAGAAACCTGCCATTGAGGCATGCAGATTTCAAGGTACTGACAATTTCTGGATCAACTTCCTAGATAATGTGCTGATGTCGATAGAAAGTGATCTGTCGTAGGCAAGCCCACAACACGAAATCATAGATCAAGTTTTGAAAATATATTGGCAAGGACTGACTCAGGGATGGTAAAAAATGGATGACAGATATTTTGCAAATGAATGGTTTATTTGAACTGTCCTCTTGAACACATAACGACACTGCAGATGGTTTGGTGACAATTGACCCAAAGCTAATACCCAGAAACCGGCTGAAGACTTTCAATATGGTTTGATTAACTATTAGGCAAAGGATTTCCCCAACCCAGGTAAATAAAAGTGTCGTGTTCAAGAGTGGTTGACTGGATTTTCAAAAAATTTAAAATATAACAAACATGCCCATTTTTCTCTCTTTTTCCCCCACCATTTCTGGCAAGTACCTCTTTATTTTTTACAAGCTTGAGGAGGATAACATTTGCTTGATTATAAGCTCATCCTTCAGATGATTCCAACTTAGTTTAAAATTCGAACCCTAAGAAGGAGTGGTTTGTTCCTGTTTTTAAAATTGAACAGGTCCTTTACTGTTAAATTTTAACGAGTCTAGTATAGGAGAAACTCGGTGTTTTGCAATTTTAGGGAGTCAGAAGAAAAAACTTAAGAAAACTCCATGGTTGTAATTTTTCGTAATTTTAGTCTCTCAAGCCCGAAAAAGGATAAAATAAATCAGGAGAGAACTCTATTGACTGTAATTAGTCAACGTATACCTTTTTTGTAAATAGTCCATTTCAGTCCGTAAAAGGGGTAAACTTATACTGAAGGGACGACTGTTCATTTACTTTAACGAGTTCGAATAGTCAAGTACTCGGCAATCTTTTCATGTTTAGAGAGTCTGAAAAGGGCTTAAAAGAGGACTCAAGATTTCACTTTTTCAGTAAGTTTTAATGAGTTCGAAAAAGGGATAAAAATGTACTCCTACGGCCAACTTTCAATTTAATTTATGAGCAGGAAAAGACGGAAAGAACTCGGCATTTTTATATGTTTTACAAGAATGAAAAATAGCAAAATGATCTCGGGATTTTCATGAGTTTAACGAGTCTTGAAAATAACCAAAATTGACTCCAGATAGGTTTCATTTTTACAAAATCTTGAAACAGAGAAAAACTATGCTTCAGAGTGGTTTCATTTTTACACAAGCTTGAAACGGAGATAAAACTGTGCTTGATGCCCCCTAAGCGTAACAGCTAGAGTGCATGCCCCCCCAGCTTCATTTCATTCAACTAAGTACACTGCTGGTAATTAATAGCTGGATGGAATGAAGGTTCATTTACGAGATCATATGAAAGACCCAACCTAAAACTATAAGAAAATTATGCAAAAAACTAAAATAACTAACCTAAATAAACGACTTAACATTTACGAGACTAGTCAAAGACTCGACTCAATTAGGGGAGGATTTGTTTCATTTTTTAACGAGCTTGACACAGGAAAAGAACTATGCTCATGGCAACGTGTTTCATTTTTTAATGAGGTTGACACAGTAAAAGGAACTTTCCTCATCTACATGTTTCATTTTTTAACGAGGTTGACACCGTAAAAGAAACTATCCTCGTATCTACTTTCTAAAATCTACCTAAATAACCTATAGATTCATTTTTTAATGAGGTTGACACAGGAAAAGAACTTTCCTCATACCTGATTCATTTTTTAACGAGGTTGACTCAATAAAAGGAACTATCCTCTGACCAACTGATTCATTTTTTAATGAGGTTGACACAGGAAAAGAACTATCCTCGGACTCACTAATTCATTTTTTAACGAGGTTGACACAGTAAAAGGAACTATCCTCACACTCACTGATCATGGCTTCCAACTGGAAGAAACACATGTCAATGGACACACCTTGATCATGGCTTCCAAGAGGTCTTCATCAGATGGAAGAACAATTCCTTGGAAGGAACACATGTCAAGGGACTCAAAAGGGATAAGAACATCGCGTTCAAATAATCCCATAGAGTTTTCCATGTCAATTACCAGATCTAAGTCAAAGGAAGTCGAGCAAACAGTGAGAGGCTCGCTTACATCGGTAACTGAAAACATGGGACTAGTTGCCACATAATTAACCCGTGGCGGGGTAGATACCACTTTAGAATCAAGAACATTCAGAGATGTCATATTATTGGTAGTTGAAACAAGACTAGGGAAAGAAAGCTAGTCTACAGTCACAATATTGCCATTGTGAGGGAAAGACATCACGCGAAATAGTGTCGATACGACAGCTTTCATTTCATAAACATAGTCTCGCCCAAGGAGTAAATTGAAATCCAAGGGGCCTCGAACTACCATAAGATCAATACAGACAGTTTTACCTTCCAAAGTAATAGAAAACTTAGGAAGGATCCCTAAAGGTTCACTAATGGTTATGTTAAAAGCTTTCAGATTCTGCGTAATAGGCACAAGCTGAGGAGAACCCAAAGCTTTCCAAGCAGTTGAGGATAAAATACTAACAGAAGCACCTTCATCTACCTGTGTGCGGTGTATGTCCCTACCACCAAACTTCACAATGATTTGGAAAGGCATGGAGGAAGGAAGACGAGGTTCTTTCAGTCTATTCCAATCAAAGGAAAACACCTCAGTACTTGGAGGGGGTTCTGTAGAAACAGGTGAAATGCCCCCCGACGTAGAAGAATCTGATGTAACAAGAAGAACCTGAGCAGTATGAAGTTCACTCTCTAAAGGGAGAATGGGATCGACCGAGTGTGAAATCGAATCGACCACTTGATCAACTAATGGATCATAAACCCGAGTGATATGAGTTTCACTCTCCAATGAAAGAGTGGGATCGACTGTACTTGAAATTATATCAATCACTCTGTCAGTTGACGGTAGGTTGGGAGAAAATTTACGGTAACTAGTTGGAAATTCTTGCTGAGGAACAGTAAGGTTTTCCAACAATTTTGAGGCTTCATCCATGTGAGGGAAAATGTGAGTTTGATGACTCCCTTTGCATAACTTACAAGGAAACCTAACTTTACCCTTTTTCCCAGAAACCTGACTATTACTGGTTGATGGATCAACGGAAAGTTGATGAGATTTTTCTGACCATAATTCCAAGACCTTTCGAATACCGGGACAATTGATAAGGAAGTGGTCACCCTTACAAAGCCTGCAAGGGTATTTGGGTTTACGATGCATGTTGGAGGTTTCCTCAACACAACTAACACTTACAACCATGGTTGGTTGGTTGACTCCTTTCTTATCTTGCTTCTTCTTCTTATTCTTCTTCTTCCCTTTCTTCTTCTTCTTAGTTACCTGGTTACTAGCGTCAAGGCTCTTACCAAGAGAAGAGGAAGAAATGGAGGAAGAAATATTAGGCGAAGAAGGTAAAGGGTCAACAGAAGGTTGGTGATGTTGAGATGGTGAACTCTGTTGAGGTGAAGCATCCGGTTGAGGTGGAACAATTGGAGTATTCGGGGCCAACGAAGTTGAAAATAACCATGTCGGTAAACCTATTGTAAATCAGTGTGACAATGTAGCCATATAAGGAGGACCAACATTTTCAAAGCAAGGAAAATTACTAGGGTTCTCGTCAAGAGGGGTTCCTTGGTTGGTACATTCCAGAGCAGTTGCCATTATATTCAACTTTAGTGAATTTTATTAACAATTTTAAAACTAAAATTAATGATTCAAAATTCACACCTAACAATTAAAATTCACAATTCACACCTATGGTATCTAAAAGTAAAAAAAAAAAAATGAACAGGCGCTATCAAATCTAGGAGTCAAACCACACACAACGATAACTTCCGTCTTAAAAACACTAGTTGGTGATGAAATCCAACATCGTAAGATTTTGGGACGAGAAAGGGCGGTTGGAGCAGTTACCCCAACAACCTGCTTAATGAAACAGACTGGCACAAGTTTCTTCACAAAACCATCTCGAGTGAAGAGAACCCCCCAGAGAGTCCAAGTGAGTCTAGTCGACGTCTGCTCCAGGTACAGTGAGATCTTTCCTTCACCGTCACTGTAGGAAATAATCTTAAGCTTATGGACACTAAGGTTACCAACAGTAACAAACACAACTGGGGGAACATTCTACGATCCGATCGCACGCACAAGGGCAGAGTAACAAAGCTCAATCCCCTTGAAGGCTCCTCGACATGGTCAATCCGAGGTTTACCGACAAGTGACCCCAGGCTCCTCGAAAATGGTTAATTCGAGGTTTACCGTTTGTAATGCGCACAAAATCTTCTATCTTCCCCAATGAAACAGAATTGATTGTCTCAAAGGTTCGGACATGATCTCGTGATTGACTTCTTTAAGAGAATCTTCCCAGATTGTACAAATTACAATTGGATTTATTTCCTACCGCAAGATTTATCTACTTGTTTGTTTTACTACCTTGGAGAGTTAATTACTCCCTACTCCAAGATACTAGCCTAAGCTATGTTGGTGATAAGAGCCCTAGAAATGTAAAAATTACTAGATGAATTTTAATTAAGCGCTGTGTTATTTAGGCTGTTATTACTCAAAAGGGTAAATGGATATGAAACCAATGGTGTTATGACCCGACCCAAAATTGAATGCAATCGAATATGATAATGTAATCTTTTCAATTCGATGAATCCTAACTAAAGTAAGGAGAGAGTTTCCATTCACTTCCAACAATGCAAAGATTGATAACTAAGAGAAAATATAACAAATTCTCTAATGCACTAATTTCATCAAGAAAAACTAACAATTTTTTTATTTTTGTGTTTTTAAAACAAGCATAAAAACATCTAAATTCAAATCAAAGAAAATTGATCTAAATCTACGATTGATTTTTCAGAATGTAAACTATGCAATTGTAATCTATGCACGATTCACATGAAAAGTATGCAAATGTAATCTATGCACATTTTTCATTCATATTCTGAAAATGAGAATTCTAATTATGCAAATGTGATCTATGCAAGAGAATTCTCAAACACAAGATGATTCTAATGTGATCTAAGAACCAATCAAGTGGAAGTCAAGAAAATCGGGTGAGAGTTCCAAAGATCAAAAAACACTCAAAGGCGATTAACACTCATACACAATTTCTCAAAAGCAAAAAGATGCAAAATTGTGAAAAGAGTGAGACAAACCTCCAAGTAAAGACCAAAGGAAATCAAATTAAGAATTTCTCAAAAAAGAGACTCAAAACACCCAATTAACTTAATGGAGATTGATGAGATGAAGAATTGCTGAAAGAAATTCAGAAACAAGAGATTTTTGACAAAGAAATACAGATCTGGGTAGATGCTAAGAATCCTAAATTAAATCTAAACTAAACTAAAAAAATAAATCTAGAGTTTTTCCAAAATTTTAACAGGGTCCGCAGGCTACCAGAAGTAACAGGTGCGGTATCGCACTGTTTACTAAAGAAAACATCCGAAACTGTCCGCACTGTTCAAAGAAGGAAAAGTGCGGTCCCCAGAAAAGCTCAAGAAAAACTTAAAAGATTTCAAAATTTTCAAAAACAGAGAAAAACTAAGCTACCGAGGCAGATATCCATCAATCAAAAACCAGGAAAAAACTTTTCCTCAAATCAAAATAAAAGAGAACCAAAAACAACAAGTTTCTTTCCCCAGTATGGTCGCCAATTTGTTGGCCGGATAAATCATTCTTGCGGACAAGACCGATCTCCCTAGTGTCAGAAGACAATCTAGCAACAAACGAACAACTAAGTTTGTCTTTCTCTAGATATATTCGTTTTACAATTAAATGCTATGAAGGTGTCGATCCTACCTTAGATCCAAATGTGACTAGGTCGTATTGATTTCGTCACATCAATAATCCTTAAATCATAACAAAATATTTTATTAGCAGAAAGTATCATATTTAGTTGATCTGCAATAAAAAACGAGCAAATATTAAATAGCACCTATATAACAAATAGTTATAAAACATACCTATCATAGTGATCAAGGATTCTATGAAATAAATGATCAAACGACAGCTTATTAAAATAAACAATCGAACGAAAATTTATTGAGAAAAACAAAACTTGATTGTATTAATTTAAAAATATATAGAAGAACCTTACAACCTTAGCCTTGATGTTCGAAAGGCCTTCCCAGGGTCCGAAGCGGGAATCTCCTCTACTTTGATAAGTCTTGCACTCTTCCTCCGGGAGCATAAAGGAGTATTGTGATCTTTCCCTCTCAAAAGCTTAGCAAGAAGAAGTCTAAATCTCAAAAGCACTTGACTCAAAAATCTTCACCTTTTCTTCATAACTTCACAATCTTCTTTGACTTTACGGGGGTTACGCACCTATAACACGAGAGAAAGTGCGTTTTGGAGTCCCGCGGGGAAATTTGAACTTTAGGTGCGGGACCGCGAGGAATGCATAGAGATAGATAGAAAGTGCGATACCAATGTTTAGGGAATTTTTAGGAACTTTTCTCTGATTTTGAAAGCTTGACATGAGGAACTGATATGTTAGACTTGCAAAAGGAGGAAGTATGAGTAATAATGAGCTCATACTCATAGCAAAATGTCAGGATGACAGTTTTTAGTGTAACACCAACACATAGGGTATGAGGGGATCTTTGATGGATTCTATAAGAATATTTTGAGCCCTTACTTCCCCTTCCATGTATTGCTAAGGATTTAGCTTCTTGATTTGGAGGTTTAGTGTTTGAACGCTTAACATGATCAACAACTTCATTTTCTATGAGGATCAAATTTGTCCTCTTCTTCCATGCAAGAAAGTTTGATGACCCAACCAATTTGTTGCTTTCCTTGCAAAATGAAGTCATTTTGATAGCGGATTCAATCATAAATGTAAGAGTAATTACTTTACAAGTGAAGATGCTTCTTGATGACAATATCTTCAACTTGATGCCTTTTTTTATGATGATTTTGACAATAGAAGATGTCTTCCTTCAAAAGTGAACCTTTAAGGAGAGGGAGATCATCTTGATTCCTTGATCATGATGACAAAAAATATTATTGTTTCCCTTGGATGTAGGAACTTCAAGATGCTTCAATTAGTCGGCCTTATTTAAGTGGAGGTAGGGTATTGAATATATTTTCATTTTGATGATAATGTGAGCTTCTCAAGAATGCATGAAGTGTATAAACCTTCTCGGGATGAGCTAAGGTTTGAGGTCTTATTTCTTCGAGATGTGATGATAATTGAAATGAATGGTCCTTCTTGATGATTGATGCTCTTAATGATCCTTTTGTGCTTTGATCTTTGAGTGTCCTTCTTTGATCTCCCCTTCCTTGAATTGTCACCTTAGCTCTGATACCATGTTGAGAAATCTAGGGGCAACAGAATAGGTGATTTCTCTTACTTTGATAATTTCTTGTGATGTATTTTTGTTTGTCTTAATTATATTCTTCTTGAACTTGATTATTATTGTGTTATTTTCATCAAACAACTACCAAACCATAAAAAATAGTGAGACAAAAGGACACAAGCTATAAGCGATCAACCAGGGCCAAAACCTCTCCAAGTGAGAGGAAACCCCACCAAAATTGTTCTCTTCTTATATAAATTCAATTGATGAATTCCAAACCTATGAACCTTGACCAAGACCCCTCCAAGACTAGGTAAACCTTACTTCTCGATGAAATATCCTTACATAACTTCCAAAAACAAATTTTGACCTTTGAACAATTTCTTCAACAACTTCAACCCCTAGCAACAATTTTCAAAACTTTGACCTAGTAGCTTTAGAAACTTCAACCTAACAGATTCACAACTTTGATGTTTCAAAACTTTGACCTAGCTGAAACTTCACAACTTCTATGTAGATTCACAACTTCGATGCAACTTCGGTGTAGCTTCACAGCTTCGATGCAGCTTCACAACTTCGACCTTCAAGAAGATTCACAACTTTGATGCAGCTTCACAACTTCAATGAAGCTTCAGAATTTTGTCTTGCCTATTAACTGTAGAAACCACAACACAATAGAGAGAGAGAGAGGCCCAAAAATTCGATCTTTTTCTTCTTCTTGTTTCTTTTTTCCTTTTTTTGCTTCTATATTTAGGAGATCGAATTTGCTTGAGTGTGTGTCCAAATGAGGCCAAGTTCCTTCTTATATATAGGCTTTTTAGGGTCACGAATTTCTATCATTAGGCTGACTTTTTCCTTCATTTAGTATGACTTGATATTTGTGCCATGAAGAGGACTTGGAGGGTATTTTGACTCTATTTTGACTCAAATAAATTTTCTTTACAATATGTAACATGCCCAAAAAGGTTCTTTCGTACATGACAATGATTCCTATGACTTTTTAACTTCATGATAATCCTTATAAGCACTCAATGGGTGCTTGACCTAAAAATAAATTTCCCTTGAGCATGAAACCCATGCCTCAAGAATAAAAATAATAAATTTGTTTTTCTCTTTACATTGAATACATTAAATCATGATTACATATGTCATTATGGAGACCGAAACTAGTTACATATTTCAACAAAATTCAAGTAGAAAAAGGGTAATGTTTCAAGTAAATAAATCTCATTAAAACTCTTTTATCATGACCCCAAAAAATCCAAGATAATGTTACGACTTAGTTTTCCAGCGTTTCCCTCTCAATATCCCTTACAATTTCATGCTCCAAAACCCTCTCATGTCTCTCCACTTAGCTTTTAGGATTGAATCTTAACCAACTCTCTATATTCAAGACCAAGTACTTAAACATGTATTCTCCTTCCTAGAAATCCAAATCGTCCTCCTAGTAGCACAAAAAGGAATATCCATGGGGAAATACATAGTCGTCATGGTCAAAATTGTGAATATTCAAATATGATGGTTAAGAAGGGTCCATGGGTTAAATTCATTGGCCTTATTTCCTTCTCACCACTGAAACCTACTACTATTGAATAAGCATAGCCAGCCATGAAGCCATGCCCCTTAGTTCTTTACATATTGCATGGCAGAATAGTCTACTTAATGGGTGCATGTTGTTTTAGTGATTGTATAGGAGATTTCGACTTGAATTCTACCACTTGGGAGACTAGCCAAGGAGAAGATAACTTAGATAGGAGGAGTATTTTATGTTGTAAATTAGATGGGATAGTGGCACAAAATTAACAATATGAATCTATAATGAAAGGATCAGAATGAATAGATGCAATCAAATGGTAACCAAGCAGTGGTAAATCCAAACAAGTAAAGAATTGGAAGAGATGTTAAAAACAAAAGGAGTTGTTTTCAATACCTTCATAATTAAACTCACTAGAAGCTACTGATAAATTTTACTAAGCAAGAATTAGTGATGGAATCATCCATGTTTTCACCAAAAAATAATGTGTCAATGCTCTCTTAATACATAGTATATTACCACAAGGTCATGGAGAACTAGATATCTGACAAGATCAAGAAAATCAAATATGTATCTAAGAGGCAAACAAGTTGAGCTACAACGGCTCGCTTCCCAAGGGAAGTGGAACCTAATAACTCAACTAATCAAGAGTCCTAGAACACACATAGTTAGGAACAAGCTAGTTGTTTCAAAAGATTATCTACCCTAGATGAATTAGGCTTATAAATATATAATTAAATTAATAGATATAAATCCAAAAATAAATCTTTAGCTAGCTAAGACTCCTATATGATTTATGATGAACAAACTGCACAAATTCATAAACCAAAAGGAAGGTCAAACTAAGAAATAAGAACCAAATATTAAAAGTAGTTGCTATGAATGAGATAATGGTTTTCTAATGCCTTCAGTGATAGACCCACTAAGGAAAATTGAAGCAACATTTTTCATGCCTCTCTAAGCAATAAACATTGTTTAAATTCACACTTGGTCTTATCAGAGAATGAGAAATTAGTCACCTCCCATGCCACATAAAAATCCCATGTCATCATCAAGAGCATATTATTAAATATAACCATTATGATTACATCATCCTATGAAAAACATTTGGCACATTCAAAACATTGAGAAACTCCCATTAAGAGTGCAATCAAAGGGGGAAAATTGTCAAGCTAATTTTGACAATTTTGAATATCCCCTTTTATTATATTTGTAAGCTATGGGAAACTGATGAGTCATAAATTACCCTGAGAACTTGAGTAGTCATAAAAATGGAAGTTATCGATTCAAATATATAATTGAATACCCTTAGAAATTCCAATTTTAAGACTTTTTTATCCTTATTTTAAATCACTGCAAACCAGAGATTGGGAATTGGTAACTATGACTTTTTGGCCAATAATATAGAGAATCCTGGAAAGGCCATTGCTGGAACCATATGATTGCATGCATCTTGTCCATGTTTTTTACTAATCAGTAATTGTTCATGTATGTGTGTGCTTTGTGGGATGTATACTACTAGTTTATGGATATTCCATAGCTGGTTTCTCTCATATACTTGTTTCTTAGTTTCTATGCTTTCATGTATGATTTATTGTTATATATAAATGCCAACTATCCTTCGTTTGTTCTAGAACGTTGAACACTTTTTTTTTTTTGGGTCTTGGATTACAACTAATTGTTTCATTTCTTTTAAAATTGTATGTTTATTGGCTCATTGCTTCCTAATTCTCCTCTTCTTCAGAACTGCTAACATAGTGTAAGTCATTTTAATCTTAGTGAATTAGTTAGCTTAGATTTAAACTAGTATACCCATGTTGTGATGATCCCTCATATCTCACAAAATTCTTGAAAATTGAGAATGTTATTGAGCTAGATTTTGGATGGATCCCTAATCCCAAACAATGTGAGGTCTAATTGGTACCTCATACCAGAGATGACCCATTGATTATTTTTGGGCCATTTTCCGCTGTCAATAGTAAATTGGTGCTAGAAGGAGGTCCCCAAGGTGCATGGATGATAGAAGTCCCTTTTCTACCCAAGCAAACAATTCAAGTGAACATAATCCCACCCAACCACCCCACTTCTTATTTTTTCATGCTAAGCATTATGAGAGAGAGAAACAAACTACGAAGATGTTGTCTCTGGTATTAAAAACCTAGAATCTTCCCAAAGATATTTATATTACATTTCTAATATTGAGGTGAATTCCTTTAAGTGTATTACTTACACTTACATTAAACAACTTGGTAGACTTCTTGTAGCCTCTCGTGTCCCTAGAAAGAAGGAAATTAGAATATTAGTCACCGATTTTGATGTCTTGGTTGATTTCATTGAGGGTTTTGTTGAGTGCGCCCATGAACGTATCTTTGGTACTTTCAATCATATCACTCCAAATACTTCCAGCTCTCCCCGATCCGCTCACACACCCTCGGATACCAATGGTGGATTCCTTCTTATATTTTGAATAAGAATTTCATTAGGGATGTATACCATTCATAATGGCCACCCAACCTCAAACACGGTAGATGTCATAGGGATCCTTGAACCTTGTAGGAATAACGCATGATATTCCCAAGAAAATAGAAAGGTTGCTTCCCAAATTTTATCCTAACAAAGATGCATCTCTTGAGGATAACATTAAGAAATTTTGTTTGGCCTTACAACTAAAGGATATATAACATGAAGATGTGGTATCTCATCTATTTCCATACACCTTTGATAATAATGCCTCAGGCTAGTATTAGAACTTTCCTATTGCTTCCATAATTAGTTGGGATGCCTTTGAAAGGATTTTTCCCAGCAAATTTGGTGAAGAAAAAACACCCACCTCTCTTTTGAAAGATTTATCACTATTAAAATGGACAAGAAAGATAATTTAATATATTTTAATATGTTCTTCACCACACTACTAAATAATATCCCTACTAATTATCGCCCTATAGATCCTCTAGCTATCGAGTGCTACACTTCAACCCTACACCCCACTATAGCCATGTTTGTTAAGAGCGTAGACAAGAAGACCGTAGCCTTGAACATTGAAGAGGCTATTAAAGTTAAAAAATAGATGTTTTCCCTAGTTGGTAATGCATCTTGAGAAGAACCTAAGGCCAACGGAAAGAAACATCTACACCTTAGTAATCATGTTGAAAAAAAACCTACCGATCTGGAGAGTGTGTTGAAACTTTTCAAGGCGACATGTAATTAAGTAATAAAATTGAAGAAGAGTTTAGGAGAAAACTCATTTAGGAATAACCCTTTCTTCCCATTCTATAGGTGGAATAATAACCTATCAAAACCTATTGATAACTAAAATATGAGTCTAAACCTTGACGACTTTGGTATGGACAATTTTTTTTCATAACATCAAGAAGATCATTCAAAACAACATGTCCATAGCGGTTCAAATCAATAACCTAGGTTATTAATCAACTTTTGGAAAAATAAACCTTGTCTGATGACTCTGCCTAAGAAGCAGAAGAGGAGCCCAACCAAGCTAAAGAATACACCACCAAAGGCTCTGCCATGTTCCTTTGGGATTGGCTTGTAGACATGATGACACAAATTATAGGAGAAGTATATCTTAGGGAAAAACCTATTAATCATTCAACCCCACATGATTATATTCTCTGAAAAAAAATAATTGCACCTACAAATGCTCAACCTGCCAAGGGGAGTTGCCTTTTAAGGTAACTTCTTACCCCTTAGTCCTCTATTAAATCTTCTACATCAACTCCCAAGGTTGCTTTCATTTCTGCACATAATTCCAAGTCTAATAACACTGGTGCAAAACACTAAGTAGGACATGGATTCTATGCCACCCACAAACCCCACTACCCCTCAAAATAAATCTAAGTCTCCCTCTCCCCCTAAAAAACATTAATTCATTAATTTCTTCAGGAAAGGCCAAGGTATACAATGTTGTTGAAAATATTAAGGAAAACCAAGTTAATGTTTCATTGTATGATCTTTTCAATATTCCACAACAAAGGGAATTTCTTCACAAATATTTTCTTCCCTCCCATGAATAGTATCAATCCCTAGCAACCCTACAAAGTTTTACCACAACTCCTTCCAATATAAACATCTTTGATAATTCTAACCCTACTAGAAATGCAACAGGCATCTGAGCACATTATGATTCACAGACCCTACCATTTCTTTTTATATTTGAAGTTTTCAAACATAACGTTTATAATTATTTGGTATACTGTAGAACTTCCTCTAACATCATTCCCTATTCTGTGTGCAGAAAGATCAATGTTGTCCCTGAGAATCCAACACAAAGATCATTCAATTGGACAGGTCATAAGTGAAGGTAATTAGTGAATTAAATGATGTATTGTATTAATACAATTGTCCTTTGATCCTTGATTCCATTAAGTATTCAAATCATATTTTTGGACATACTAGAGACATATGACTTGCTTCTAAGCAGGGGTGGTCCTAGGACTTTTATGGTACTTTGATATTGATTGGTCTCAACTCTGGTTACCCTATAAAGATAAGAGCAATCAAATATGGCAAAGTAGAGAGCCTCGTATGAAGCACATGGTAATTCAACTTGAGGGGCTCAATGAGCCAATTATTTTGGCGGGTAATAAATTTGAGGATTATTTTCTTGAGAATATCCTTAGTGATCAATCAACTCATCCTTGCACCACTTCAACAATGCTACTTGATCACCTTTAGATACCACATGTTGTGATAATGAACCTTTGATTTTAGTTGTAAATAGTGACAATTATACTAAAATAGATGTAAATATTGATGTTTTACTGAATTTGAACATGATTATTAAATTTGTATAAATTATTTTAACGATTTTGAAACACAATACAAAGTCGGTGCAATATTCATTCTAATCAACCAACATAAAAAAAAAAACTTGATGTCCTACTAATTGAAATTTTAATGTACTAATAATTTGGGGATGAACATACCCCATACATTTAATATTAATCATGATTTATCTCCTCAACCAAAATTTCACCAACAGGGGGCATGGAAGCTAATATCACCATGCAAAACAATTAATTTTATGTTTATTCCTCGTTTCTTGAGTCCAACCACTAACATTCTCGTGACTATAACTATCATTCCCTCTTTATTATGTCGCAATGTTTCTATTGAATCAATTAAAAAAACCTATATCCCAATCAACACCCTTGGCTAGTGGAGATTCCATGATAACCCAAAAATACTTGAACTTCCTCTCACATACCTCGTCATCTTAGTGAGGATATGTGTTGAGCTTATACAATGGAAACTATGCTGAGTACACTTTACAATGGACCGGTTAGTCTAGATATAATTCAAAACTAATTGATGCACAAAGAGTTTATGCCTCATGTTTGTTCTAAGGATTACATTGGGGAGGGAAAGGTCCAATGATTGAAAATATCTTGGTGGATAACCATGTTTTGAAAGCTTATCTCACATGAAGGCTAGGGTTATCTTCCATGTACATAAATAAACCTATAATTTTGCTTTCATTTTCCGTTTTCATCTTTGACTCCCAATTATTTGATTTATGTTCTTTCAATCGTCCTTGTTTATTTCCCTTGTACATAAATAAATTGTGCTCTAATTATGAACTACTTGAAATCACTGACAAGTAACCTCTTTACCCAATTACTTATTTTAAGTATGGCATAGGGAATATCATGGATGTGTGTGTGATTCTCAGGATCATTTCACATACTATCACAATTACAATTCTGCCTTTAAGTAATATGATCACTGCCATGTGGGTAACGCTATCTAAACAATAGTAATGTTGAGTGGACATGAATCTAACTACTAACCTAGTCAAGAAGCCTCAAGAATCTCAAAATATCTAAACCATTGCCTCATCTTGATATGAATACCTAATCTCAAGAGATGGTGCTAATAAAACATATCAATAACAAGAAATATTTATAGTTTCTCAAGGAATCATCCTAGTTTCCATTCAGGATCCACTCATCTACCTTGTGGCCAATGGCCCTTTAAAAAAAGGGAAATAAAAAAGAGCATAACAAACAAATATCTCTCAAAGAAGAAAAGGTAAAGGCTTAAGAATGGCTTTTGAGTAGATGAGACATAAAGCAACTTCATCAGGGCTATGGTTGTTCACTAAAAGTGAAGCAATGCTTGTGATTCTGGTGACTCTGTCAAGGCTATGGATGCTTGCTTGCAGTGAAGCAATGTTTGTGATTCTAATGACTCTGTTGGGGCTATGGATGCTCGTTGGTAGTGGAGCAACACCAAAGCTCATTCTTAAATGTTTGAGCTTTAATTTTTTTGAAGAATTATTGTTTATATGACATCTGAGTCCAAATCCAAAGTGAAGAAATATGAATATGTAACTAGATATATATACCCTTTTGGCCCTTGTCTAGGCTACAATCAAAATTAGGAAAGAGAATTCATGTAACTCAGTATTTTATGTCTCTCAACAATGGTACCCTCAGGACAGTAAAATACATCTTATAGGCACATCAATCACATACGATTCAAATAGATTCTCAGGCATACACAAATATTTAAGGGTCCTACTATTGTTTCACTAATTTTTGTGGGTCCTACAATAACCCTCCTTATTTCTGCTCCATGCCTTAAGCCTAGAGGGAATTAAAGGCCCACCTTTTCAAAAGTGTTTAGAGGTAAAATGGAAAAGATTATCCAAGAATTATGATTTATTATTAACCCTAAAATGAGTTAATATAATTGAGGAAAACTTATGAGTTTGTCTGAGGCTTTTTGGGGAGTCTAACAACACAAAGACACCTTCCAACTCTTAGCATACTAAGGGAATCCTCAGGGAAAGTATTTATTCGATTTTCTTGGAAGTTTTTGGTAATTTAGTACTCTATATATAATTTAAATAAGCCTCTTACCAATGATATAGTGCATCACTAACTCTCAATGCAATGCTATAGGGTCAAATTTAATGAAATTTTGGTGTTTTTCCTCAAATTTCGATCTCTTCTAGCCTTTGTAGTGACATACTAACCATTTTTTTTCAGTTCTATATCATAGAAATTATAATAAAGGATGAACCATATAGACTCCTTGGCCTCCTCCTCATATCCCTTAGGTTTCCCTCCCCCTCTTCTTAGTGATACAGGGTTGAAATTGGCCAAATGTTGGTGGCTTTTCACCAAATTTTGCCTCTTTGGGAATTCATAACGCATCATTGATCATATTATAAACATTAAATTGTATCGTTAAGCCTCAATGTTGTGATATAGCCTCTCCTTGAATTCCCATCTAGCTCCATGGTGTTATCTTGACCTTCTTCATAATGCTATAAGGTCAAAATTACACTCAAAACTCATTTTTTTGGCTTCTTCAAGGCCTCGTAGCACAATTTTAACCCTCTACTTAGTGATATAGGGAATAAATGAACATTAGTGAAGTGATATATCATTTTACTAAGTTTCAAGCCTAATTTAGGTGCCTCGATGTGCCTTCCTCTCCCTTATGTGTCTTTTCCCAAACCTTCCTTTTGGAAAAGTGACCTAAATTAAGGTTGAAATTCAAGTAAAAAAATGGTATTGTTTCAAGTAACTAAATCTCATGAAAACCATTTATCATGAACCAAAAACTTCAAGATAATGTTACCCCTTTGTTTCTTAGTGTTTCCTAAACCATAACCCTTAGGTTTTATTGCTCTAGAGCCTTCTTACAACTCTCAGCTTGGCTTTTGGGATTGAAACTTGACCAACTCTCTATCTTCAATATTTAGTACATAAGAAAGTAGAAAACTTCCCATAAATCGTAATTTTCCTCCCAATAACATAGAGAGGACTACCCATGGGGAATTACATATTCATCATGGTCAAAATTGTGACTATTCAATAATGATGGTTAAGAAGGGTCCTTGGGTTAATTTCATTAGTATTATTTCACCCTCACCATTGAAACTTACTATTGTTGAATAAACCTAGCCAACCGTGAAACCCTCAATTCTCTACATCTAGAATGGTATACTAATCTACACAATGGGTGTTTGTTGTTTTAATAATTGCACAGGATATATCAACCCAACTACTACCATTTAGGAGACTAACCAAGGAGAAAAGCATAGTAGGATTACTTTATGTTGTAAACAAGTTGGGATAGTGATACAAAATTACAAATATCACTCTATAATTAAATGATCAAAATGAATGGTTTCCATCAACTAGGACATAGGGAGGGGTCAATCCGAACAAGTAAAGAATTGGAGGAATTGTTGAGAGAAAAAGGAGTTGTTTTCAATACCTTAATTATAAGTAAACTCATTAGAGGAAATCGATAGATTCTGCTAAGCAAAAAACATCCCTGGAATAATCCTTATTTTCACTCAAGAATGATATTTTAGTTCTCTCTTATGATACTGTAGAGTACCACACAGTTATGGAGATCTAGCTACCTAACAAGAACACGAAAATCACATATGTATCTAAGATTCAAACAAGATGAGCTCCAGTGGTTGAATTCCCAGGTGAAGTGAAACCTAATAACTTAGCTAATCAAGAGTCTTGAAACACACATATTTAGGAACATTATTGTTGTTTTAGAAATATGATTATCCCTAGACGAATTGGCTCTAAATATACAAGACTAGAAATATATGTAAATCCAAAAAGAATTTTTTAGCTAGGTAAGCCTCATGCATGTTTTGATGAAAAATGTGCATAAACATATATGCTAAAAGAAAGGTTAGACTAAGAAATAAGAAGCACAGTGTCAGATTAGTTGTTTTGCATGAGACAATGGTATTTTAATGCCTTCAATAATAAGCCCATTGAGGATAATTGAAGAAAAAATATTTCATGCCTCTCCAAGAAACAAACATAGTTGAAATTCATGCCCAATATTACCAATAAGAAGATCTTAGTCAACTCCTAGGCCACATCTGAATTCCATTTCATGATAAAGAGCCTATTACTCAATAGATATGTGAAGACTACATCATATTATGAAGACCATGTGGAACATTTAGAACATTGAGAAACTCCCATTAAGGGCAAAATCAAAGAGGGAAAACTATTGAGATAATTTTGGAAATTTTGGATATCCCCTTTTATTATACATTGTTTAAAATAGGGACCCAAGATTTCTTAGTGCATTTTGGACTACATAATTTGTGGAAAAGAGGGATAAAAAGTTGAAAAGGCCTATAGAATTCCATCAATAGAGAGATGGTAAAATAGAAGTAGTCAAAAAGAATTTGGTACATCTTTTGAGGAGTTACAATCAGAAGCATCTGAAGACTTGGGATGAAAATATGGTATATGTAAAACACTCTTATAACTTAGCTATCCACACTTCTACTGGTAAGCCCCCATTTGGAACCTATTTTGGGTATTTTCCACCTTCACCTTTGGATATTTCATATGAGTAAAAAGGAGGAGGGAGGAAGGATCTTACAGGGGATTCCTTGAGGACATAATTTTTTTTTGAAAATATTAGAAAAATCCATCCGCAGGTTTAGGAGATGCTACAAAAGTCATAAGAAATACAAATCCATGCATGATCAGAACAAAAAAATAAGTCATTGAAGGAAGGAGACAAAGTATGGTCACAATTGAAGAAGGAGGGGCTACAAGATCCTAGTAAGAAAATCAAGGTTTTGTGATAGGGTCCCTTCGATATACTATAAAAGGTTGGAGATAACACGTATAGACATAATCTACCCCGATATATGTGCATTTACTTAGCGATTAATGTAGAAAATTTGAAATTTTATGAGCCTTCCCTACTAGATCAAGAAGAGTAACATGTATTCCCTTATGTAGAGGACTTAGCACTATATGCTCAACTAGAGTTGACAAGGGATATAGTTTTGTAGAAGAGGTCTAAAACTATAATACAAGGGAAACATGTCCTTTAGTGGATTGGTTTGAAAGGGTAACTTCCAAGAAAGGCTAAATGGTACACTTGAGAGAAGGTGGAGGAAACTTTTCCTCACTTCATTCAATAAAATATTTTGGGGACCAAAAACCTCCCAAAATGGGAAGATACAATTTGGATTGGATCATCATATTATTTTCATCTATTTTTACGCTTTTAGAGTGGAAAAATTGGAGGAATCAACTCACGTGACCATTTTTACCTATGCATCCTCGTTTGAAAAATTAGGATCTGAAATATTCTAGAAGTAGTTTGAGGAATTAAATGGTATTTCTTTGGGATAAAACTTTGTCACTTAATATTAGCACCTGATATACTATTCTACACACATATAACTTTCCAATGATCCAAGAATCACCTCAATCAGACTCCATATGCAAAATTTATGCCACTTGGAAGTTAATATTCCTGTTTTGACCACCATGATTGGTGAGGATGCCATGTCAACACCTATTATTCATGGAAAAGTGGCTATCCATGTGATCATCATGAAAAAGAATATGGAATATTCATTATTGTAGATCTAGTTAATATTTTAAGGACTCGAACTAACCACTAGTAGGCTATTAGGTTGTGTTATAATTGGGCCACTAGGAGGAAAAGGGGTTCCATTCTATATGAGTACATTTTGTTCCATAGATGAAAAGAGTAGCTAAGAGTGGATAGAGAGAGAAAACATAGATGATTTGTGTACTATAAAAAACCATGGGCCACATGTGTCACTATATTGTACTTGCATCCATTTCCATTCAGAGAAAGAGAGAGCAGAGAAGGATCACCTTCCAGCTCAATTTTCTCCCATAAGGGTTTCTCGGATCATATATTGTGTTAATTGTGGTTCATTTTTTATTTCATTGCTATCTATTTTTCATTTTTTATCTATTGCATGCATAATCATAACAGAATAATTAACAAATCCAAAAACCTAAGAAAATATTAACCCTCATAGTGGAGATTTCATAATTTTCAATTATATTTTAGTTGATATATTGAGACAAATTGTCCAATGGAAATATCCACGAAAGTCTGCAAATCATATTGGTACCAGAGCATAAATATTTTGGTATTTTGTGGGAATATACAGGGGATCTATATATGTTAAAGAATAAAGTTGTGACAACCACTGTGGGTTAATTTCCCTTGTAAGCATTGTTAATAATTCCTAGTAATTATGTAATTAAAAATTAAAATAGCTGAGAGAAAGGGACACATATTCCATTGCTTGAGGAAGTTGGTTGTTTTAAATGTCAGTCATGGGTTAACTGTGTGGTTTTAATGGAGCTAATTGTGTTATTAATTTAGGTTAAAACAAGGACAATACCATGCTCATGCTGGGGAAAAACTACAAGCAAGAAAATGACGGGAGTTAGTGAGAGGATGGGTTGCATATTTGTCGAGTGGTTTGTCCGCATAGACCCCTCATAATGGATAGAACCACCGTGGCTAAGATAGAAGGATGGGGAACATGATATGCATGCCCACACGCAACAAAGAATACGATTGTAGCAAGAAAATGGAAGTAGATAGGCTCCTAGTAAGGTTCATTCATTCGCAGAGAGGGTGTGGTGGAGAACATTTATTCTTCCAATCAGAAGGGGTAGAGTCAACACAGGGGAAAAGAAAGCAATATATTCCTCACGAAGGGGAAAGAAACATGAAGAGGAAACTCGGTAGGGAGGGAGAACTCAGATTGAAAACAAACCAACTGAAGAAGCTAATAGGGTTTGCTGGTGGAGGATAGAGAGTAGTGGCTTACCAAGGACTAATGAAGCTGCCAAGAGTGGTTTGCCTTGGACAAAAGAACCCACTAGGAAGATTGTTTATTGATGAAGTTACTGGCCAAGAGATATATATACTTAGGTACCTAGGGTGGCTAAGGAAACGTGATTTGTGGCCCTATGATGGGAACACTTGTGCTTGCAATCTCTAAATAAAAACCTAACAAGCGTGATCTTTGTGCTTCCATGGTAGTTTGTCTAGCTGAGGAACCTTCCCATGTTGAACTCTCATCCTCCTAAGGTTTCCTTAGGACTAAATAAACCACCTAGTGTGGCTTGCATTAGGAACCACTGGGAAGCTTGTGTTCTGAAGAACCTATTGATTTAATAGTAATGCTTGTGTTCTAGCTCCATGGTGTTATCTTGACCTTCTTCATAATGCTATAAGGTCAAAATTACACTCAAAACTCATTTTTTTGGCTTCTTCAAGGCCTCGTAGCACAATTTTAACCCTCTACTTAGTGATATAGGGAAGAAATGAACATTAGTGAAGTGATATATCATTTTACTAAGTTTCAAGCCTAATTTAGGTGCCTCGATGTGCCTTCCTCTCCCTTATGTGTCTTTTCCCAAACCTTCCTTTTGGAAAAGTGACCTAAATTAAGGTTGAAATTCAAGTAAAAAAATGGTATTGTTTCAAGTAACTAAATCTCATGAAAACCATTTATCATGAACCAAAAACTTCAAGATAATGTTACCCCTTTGTTTCTTAGTGTTTCCTAAACCATAACCCTTAGGTTTTATTGCTCTAGAGCCTTCTTACAACTCTCAGCTTGGCTTTTGGGATTGAAACTTGACCAACTCTCTATCTTCAATATTTAGTACATAAGAAAGTAGAAAACTTCCCATAAATCGTAATTTTCCTCCCAATAACATAGAGAGGACTACCCATGGGGAATTACATATTCATCATGGTCAAAATTGTGACTATTCAATAATGATGGTTAAGAAGGGTCCTTGGGTTAATTTCATTAGTATTATTTCACCCTCACCATTGAAACTTACTATTGTTGAATAAACCTAGCCAACCGTGAAACCCTCAATTCTCTACATCTAGAATGGTATACTAATCTACACAATGGGTGTTTGTTGTTTTAATAATTGCACAGGATATATCAACCCAACTACTACCATTTAGGAGACTAACCAAGGAGAAAAGCATAGTAGGATTACTTTATGTTGTAAACAAGTTGGGATAGTGATACAAAATTACAAATATCACTCTATAATTAAATGATCAAAATGAATGGTTTCCATCAACTAGGACATAGGGAGGGGTCAATCCGAACAAGTAAAGAATTGGAGGAATTGTTGAAAGAAAAAGGAGTTGTTTTCAATACCTTAATTATAAGTAAACTCATTAGAGGAAATCGATAGATTCTGCTAAGCAAAAAACATCCCTGGAATAATCCTTATTTTCACTCAAGAATGATATTTTAGTTCTCTCTTATGATACTGTAGAGTACCACACAGTTATGGAGATCTAGCTACCTAACAAGAACACGAAAATCACATATGTATCTAAGATTCAAACAAGATGAGCTCCAGTGGTTGAATTCCCAGGTGAAGTGAAACCTAATAACTTAGCTAATCAAGAGTCTTGAAACACACATATTTAGGAACATTATTGTTGTTTTAGAAATATGATTATCCCTAGACGAATTGGCTCTAAATATACAAGACTAGAAATATATGTAAATCCAAAAAGAATTTTTTAGCTAGGTAAGCCTCATGCATGTTTTGATGAAAAATGTGCATAAACATATATGCTAAAAGAAAGGTTAGACTAAGAAATAAGAAGCACAGTGTCAGATTAGTTGTTTTGCATGAGACAATGGTATTTTAATGCCTTCAATAATAAGCCCATTGAGGATAATTGAAGAAAAAATATTTCATGCCTCTCCAAGAAACAAACATAGTTGAAATTCATGCCCAATATTACCAATAAGAAGATCTTAGTCAACTCCTAGGCCACATCTGAATTCCATTTCATGATAAAGAGCCTATTACTCAATAGATATGTGAAGACTACATCATATTATGAAGACCATGTGGAACATTTAGAACATTGAGAAACTCCCATTAAGGGCAAAATCAAAGAGGGAAAACTATTGAGATAATTTTGGAAATTTTGGATATCCCCTTTTATTATACATTGTTTAAAATAGGGACCCAAGATTTCTTAGTGCATTTTGGACTACATAATTTGTGGAAAAGAGGGATAAAAAGTTGAAAAGGCCTATAGAATTCCATCAATAGAGAGATGGTAAAATAGAAGTAGTCAAAAAGAATTTGGTACATCTTTTGAGGAGTTACAATCAGAAGCATCTGAAGACTTGGGATGAAAATATGGTATATGTACAACACTCTTATAACTTAGCTATCCACACTTCCTACTGGTAAGCCTCCATTTGGAACCTATTTTGGGTATTTTCCACCTTCACCTTTGGATATTTCATATGAGTAAAAAGGAGGAGGGAGGAAGGATCTTACAGGGGATTCCTTGAGGACATAATTTTTTTTTGAAAATATTAGAAAAATCCATCCGCAGGTTTAGGAGATGCTACAAAAGTCATAATAAATACAAATCCATGCATGATCAGAACAAAAAAATAAGTCATTGAAGGAAGGAGACAAAGTATGGTCACAATTGAAGAAGGAGGGGCTACAAGATCCTAGTAAGAAAATCAAGGTTTTGTGATAGGGTCCCTTCGATATACTATAAAAGGTTGGAGATAACACGTATAGACATAATCTACCCCCATATATGTGCATTTACTTAGCGATTAATGTAGAAAATTTGAAATTTTATGAGCCTTCCCTACTAGATCAAGAAGAGTAACATGTATTCCCTTATGTAGAGGACTTAGCACTATATGCTCAACTAGAGTTGACAAGGGATATAGTTTTGTAGAAGAGGTCTAAAACTATAATACAAGGGAAACATGTCCTTTAGTGGATTGGTTTGAAAGGATAACTTCCAAGAAAGGCTAAATGGTACACTTGAGAGAAGGTGGAGGAAAATTTTCCTCACTTCATTCAATAAAATATTTTGGGGACCAAAAACCTCCCAAAATGGGAAGATACAATTTGGATTGGATCATCATATTATTTTCATCTATTTTTACGCTTTTAGAGTGGAAAAATTGGAGGAATCAACTCACGTGACCATTTTTACCTATGCATCCTCGTTTGAAAAATTAGGATCTGAAATATTCTAGAAGTAGTTTGAGGAATTAAATGGTATTTCTTTGGGATAAAACTTTGTCACTTAATATTAGCACCTGATATACTATTCTACACACATATAACTTTCCAATGATCCAAGAATCACCTCAATCAGACTCCATATGCAAAATTTATGCCACTTGGAAGTTAATATTCCTGTTTTGACCACCATGATTGGTGAGGATGCCATGTCAACACCTATTATTCATGGAAAAGTGGCTATCCATGTGATCATCATGAAAAAGAATATGGAATATTCATTATTGTAGATCTAGTTAATATTTTAAGGACTCGAACTAACCACTAGTAGGCTATTAGGTTGTGTTATAATTGGGCCACTAGGAGGAAAAGGGGTTCCATTCTATATGAGTACATTTTGTTCCATAGATGAAAAGAGTAGCTAAGAGTGGATAGAGAGAGAAAACATAGATGATTTGTGTACTATAAAAAACCATGGGCCACATGTGTCACTATATTGTACTTGCATCCATTTCCATTCAGAGAAAGAGAGAGCAGAGAAGGATCACCTTCCTGACTCGATTTTCTCTGAAAGGATTTCTCGGATCATATATTGTGTTAATTGTGGTTCATTTTTTATTTCATTGCTATCTATTTTCATTTTTTATCTATTGCATGCATAATCATAACGGAATAATTAACAAATCCAAAAACCTAAGAAAATATTAACCCTCATAGTGGAGATTTCATAATTTTCAATTATATTTTAGTTGATATATTGAGACAAATTGTCGATGGAAATATCCACGAAAGTAAATCATATTAGTACCGGAGAGCATAAATATTTTGGTATTTTGTGGGCTAATACGGGGGATCTATATATGGTAAAGAATAAAGTTGTGACAACCCCTGTGGGTTAATTTCCCTTGTAAGCATTGTTAATAATTCCTAGTAATTATGTAATTAAAAATTAAAATAGGCAGAGAGAAAGGGACATATTCCATTGCTTGAGGAAGTTGGTTGTTTTAAATGTCGATCATGGGTTAGCGTAGTTTTAATGGAGCTAATTGTGTTATTAATTTAGGTTAAAACAAGGACAATACCATGCTCTGTCTTTGAGAATAACTACAAGCAAAGAAATGAAAAATGACGGGAGTTAGTGAGAGGATGGGTTGCATATTTGTCTGAGTGGTTGTCGCATAGACCCCTCATAATGGATAGAACCACCGTGGCTAAGATAGAAGGATGGGGAACATGATAGCCATGCCCACACGCAACAAAGAATACGATTGTAGCAAGAAAATGGAAGTAGATAGGCTCCTAGTAAGGTTCATTCATTCGCGAGAGAGGTGTGGTGGAGAACATTTATTCTTCCAATCGGAAAGGGAATAGAGTCAACACAGGGGAAAAGAAAGCAATATATTCCTCACGAAGGGGAAAGAAACATGAAGAGGAAACTCGGTAGGGAGGGAGAACTCAGATTGAAAACAAACCAACTGAAGAAGCTAATAGGGTTTGCTGGTGGAGGATAGAGAGTAGTGGCTTACCAAGGACTAATGAAGCTGCCAAGAGTGGTTTGCCTTGGACAAAAGAACCCACTAGGAAGTTTGTTTATTGATGAAGTTACTGGCCAAGAGATATATATACTTAGGTACCTAGGGTGGCTAAGGAAACGTGATTTGTGGCCCTATGATGGGAACACTTGTGCTTGCAATCTCTAAATAAAAACCTAACAAGCGTGATCTTTGTGCTTCCATGGTAGTTTGTCTAGCTTAGGAACCTTCCCATGTTGAACTCTCATCCTCCTAAGGTTTCCTTAGGACTAAAGAAACCACCTAGTGTGGCTTGCATTAGGAACCACTGGGAAGCTTGTGTTCTGAAGAACCTATTGATTTAATAGTAGGTCAAGATGACATGGCACTATTTGACAAGCCAATATTTGAATAAAAATATCTTTTTATTTGAGAGTCAGATTGAGGAAAATTTTATATTGTTGGAAAGGTCTCGAAGAGACGAACACAACGATGTCATCCATTTTAGTTTTTGAGAAAGTAAAAAAAAATGTTAGAAAATTAAGACCCCATTTCCATAATTAGAATTTGGAGTTTGGGTCAACTTAGTAACTGCCTCCTTCCACCCTTAGTTGGGGCTAGGGATAATAAGGGGTATGTTATAGAGTGGTATTAGAGTTAGGTTCAACACTTGGACTATATGGGCACTATCGCAGAAGAAATAAAGGTATAATGTTGTGGCTCTATTAGAGAGTTAAGTGGTTTGATAATTGCTTGTTGTAGGTGTTGGTTATAGCACTATGATCATGGACTATATGTTGATTTCTTACTTGGTGCTAGTCGTAGCATTGTAATTGTTGATTGTAAGTTAAGTTGCTTGCATGTGAAAGTGGATGTTGGGTGTAGTATTGTGATGGAATGGTCACGAGTTGATTGCATGCATAACCATGATACATTTATAAATGTGACTTATATATTAAAAGATGGCAGATGTTCATGTGACATATGGTTTTCTAATTAACCCCCTTAAGATTGCAAATACCATGATTGTTGGCCTTGCAAATACCATGAACTTTAGGAATACTACCGACCTCACCAAGAAAGATGACCTTTGGAATTAATAATGTTGATGGCTTTGGTAAAAGACCAATTTTTAAACCTATGTAGGCATGGTTGTAAATGAACTAATATGCTCATGTGCATGAAAATTTTGACTTTGAAAATTACGCTGAGATGTAAGTATGTCTAATTATTTCTTGGAATTTTGAGACATTTAATTGATGATTAAACTAAGATATGGTGTAAATGTAGTGCAACATGCTTGGTATAACATAACAGGGAAGCAAACAATATGCATTTTTCATTAATGATGCTAACATCTGAATGTAAATGGCAGTGCATAAGGAGATTGGTACATCAAGAAAAGAGTAGCTTGTAAGAGCTCTCAGACACTTAAGCCAAAAAGGTATAATGTTGGAAGAAAAAAAAGAAGAGGATGGGGCATTCCCTCCAGACCCACTTATAAGCATTGAAGGGATTCTCATGGGATAAATTGGAGAGTCAATACAAGTTCTAAAGGTTGCCGTGAAATCTTAAAGAAGGCTCAAACTGAGGTTTTATTCATGAACCCTTGGAAACACTGAAAATCACGGGGATTGGTTTCTTCTAGTTGTTGAATGTTTTATGTTTTCTGTTCCTTGATTGATTTTATGATTGATTTGACATTTTGACTATTGATTTGTGCATGGCCATGCTACCTTGTTATGATTTTGTATTGTTGTTATGAACTTTTATGATTCTTCATTACTTTATTTTGCCTTCTATGTCTTGTATCTTGGGAATATTGTTGGGTGTGGAGGTAAGATAATGGAGCTCTGGGGAAAATTTGAGTGGAATCCAACAAGGAAAGTAGACTGGAATGAAGCTTGGTGTATGAATGAAAGGTAGCTAAAGGAAGGAAGGAAGATTATGAAAACCAAGTGGGTTGGCTGGGTCCATGGGAATAAATGGACAACAACATGACAACCATTTGAATGGCAGGAAAATCCATTGCTCGAAAAACTCTACTGGAATGATGTCTCCCGATTGCTCGAAAAACTCTGCTGGAATGATGTCTCTCAGGTTTGCAACTAGAAGGAATAAAAGAATTGGAAAAAAAACCCTTGACAAAATTTGGGACCATTGATCCCAATCCCATGCATACCTTATATATATACAAGAGGTTCTCTTGATCTTAACTCAATTTACATATGTAAGTCTGTGATATGTTCATCATTAAGCCAATGTTTATATAAATATATGAATGCCATTGTGACTGACATGTTTTGTGAGGAGTCATTCTCGTGGAAGAATTATGGTTTATATTTATTTAATGCAAATTTGAATGGCATGTAATATTCCAAGTTGTGTGAGGAATAAGTTGGACAAAAGTACCCCTGGCCAATCAATCATTTTAATATCATGTTATAATGCAAGTAATAAAATTTAAAATAAAACAATGACAAAAGTAAAAAGTAAAATTAGAACATGCTGACTTATTTGTATCTAACGAGAAGTGCAAAGTGCACTTAAATCATATGATATCATGTACCTATATAAACTTAACTTGCAACAAATCAATAAAATTTTGATTTAATTATTTCTAAATAATATATATTGGAAAAATGTTAAATTAATATTATGTGTGAAAGATTAGAAATGTGATAAGGTCATATCATTCTTAATCAATGAAGAAAACAACACAATAAAATAAATAAAGAGAACTGGTATGTATTGATATTAAAATTAAATGTGCAATCAAAGCATGAATAACATGTATTAGCATGACTTCAACTAGCAACATATTCTTCAAATCTATTTCAAATCCTTTAAATAACATGTATCTAAAAGCATTAAATCAACTTATCTATGCAAGATTCACTGTATGATCAAGTCAAATCAACCATCATCTATATTTTACCACCAAACATATCCCTAACTAAACAAGAAAACATAGATAGAAAAAATAAATAAATTATGATAACATAAATAAATTCTCACAATCGTGAACATCACAATCACAATGTAAATATGGTTTCAAAATAAATTTCCATCTCCCAAGCCAACCATCTTTTTATTTCCTAAAATCCCTCCTCTAATGAACAAATACATTCTCTATATACTTATGGTTCAATTTTTCATAACTTTAATTTTTTTTAATTATTTCCATTCAAATTTTCAACACAACAAGCCTTTAAAATGTCCATATTGTTTTTCTTGCTTTATAAAAAATAAAAAATAAAATTGAAACTATAGTAAATATACATTCACCTCTTATTAATCTCTCCCCAAAATATATTTTCTCACATACCTTTATATACATTATATATGAATTTATTTTTGCGCAACAAACTAATTAACAATCATAATACAAATATATACAACTAGTTCATATTTAATATGAAAAACAAAAAGTCAAATTTGTTAATATGCTGGAATCACTTTCAGTTTTATTTTAAATTTTAAAATCATGGACTAATTCCCACTCCTCTATGTTACAAACAAATTTTTCTCCCTGAACAAAATGTCCACCCAACCATCAATAATAAAATTCCAAAGTCTAAAATTTTATTTTAAACTAAATTAAAATCTAAATAATATATATTTTAATTTTAATTTTAAAATTTAATTATAAACTGCAAATTTTAATCATATTTTAATATCAACTTTTAATAAAATTTGAATATTATAAACTTGAAATAACATTAAATTATATATATATAAACATTTAATTAAAACTTTTAAAACAAAATTAATACCTTTTCGGGTCTCTTAGGAGAGAGAGGAAATACGAAGCTTTAAGGCTCGAAGTAATCTAACGGTTGGGAGAAATCGTGATGGAGGGTTTTTATTAATATCAGACATCAAATGGTTGGTTGGTTAAATAACGTTGTAGTTTAATTAGATTGTTTTTTTACTTCGAAAATCATGGAAATTTCAGTGAGATTTTAAGAAAATTTGGTAAGGATTAGTTGGAAATAATTAATATTATTTGTATATTAATGGAGAAATGGTTACATTGTTGTAACATAGCTCGTTAAGATAGGATTAGTTCCTAGGATATAGGAGTTTGTTTACAACTCTCTGATTCTTTGTGATATACTTATAGTTGTATCATTCCATTAATGAACGTAAAGTGTGTACTCTCCGCTTGAGTGCAGTCTCCAGGTGCAGTACTCACCTGTGAGCTGCAACTTCTTTCCAGTTCAGTTTTTATCTTGGTATCAGAGCTCAGATTGGGTGAGCCTGATTTGTTTATAGAGAGCCCTAGTGGCTATAGAGCCTTCGTGGCTACGGTGTACACAGGAGCTTCATGCTCTCAGGTCTCAGATGGTTAATTGAGCTATGAATAGAAGAGGGTTGGCGTGATTTTTCGGCTGATAGGCGTGCCAAAACGCCCAATTGGCGCAACTGTTAGGGCCATACCCGCGCCAGCACGCCGAAACACGCGATTGGCGCGTTTGTACAGGCCATACCAGCACCAATTTGGTGACTACGTGGATTTTTATTTGGGCGCGGATTTTTTGCCTCGGGAAAGTGCTAATCTCTCTGTGTGGAGGTTCTGCACATCAGATTTGCCCGGTGGTGGCAAATCGAAGTTGCCTGGTGGTGGCAGATCGGAGTTGCCCGGTGGTGGCAGACCGAAGTTGTGGATTTACCCGATGGTGGTAGATCGGATTTTCCTGGTGGTGGCAGATCAAAGTTGCTTGGTGGTGGCAGATCGGAGTTGCCCGGTGGTGGCAGACCGAAGTTGTGGATTTACTCGGTGGTGGTAGATCGGATTTGCCCAGTGGTGATAGATCGAAGTTGCCCGGTGGTGGCAGATTGAAGTTGTGGATTTGCCCGGTGGTGGTAGATCGAATTTGCCTGGTGGTGGCAGATCGGAACTGCAGACATATGTGCTGGAGGTTCAACACATGCAATTCGCCCGATGGTGGTGGATTTGAGTTATAGTCACAAGATCGGACCAGATTGGTAGCAGATCGGTGATCAGGATCTGGTATGTATTTGATTTTCTGTTAGTGTAGCTTGTAATTATTCAACTGGTTAGAATCATCGGAGGGTCTGGAATCAGTTCAGTCCAATATGAATAATACCATAGAAATATATCTCAACAAGTCTAGAAAACTCGATGGGTCCAATTTCACCAATTGGAAATTCAAGCTACAGACATTGCTTGAGGGAGCAAATGCATGGTCGATTGTCATAGGAGATGAGCAGAAACCAAATATTGTAACAGGAACAACTGCACTTATAGAAGACTAGCATAAAAGGGAGAACAAAGCAAAATTTATATTGAAGATGTCCGTTAAGGACAATATTATCCCACATATTAGAGATGGAAAATCGTCCACTGAGATTTGGACGACGATCAAGAATTTATACTAGACACAAAATACAAATCGCATCTTGTCTCTCAAAAGCAAGTTGTTTGCGATGAGGATGGAGGAGAATGAATCTGTTGCTGGATTCATTGCGAGGGTTAAAGACGTCAATGACAGATTGGGAGACATCGGAGAAAAGGTGTTTGATTCTGATCTAGTCACAATTACATTGAATGGATTGAAGGATGAATATCAAATGCTCATCAGAGGATTGGCAGCGAGGGAGAAACCCCCTACATTTGAAGAATTGACAAGAATCTTGCTACAAGAAGAAGAGTGGCGACAGAATTTAAAACCGCAGAGTGATGATCTTGCTCTGATGGCGAAGAGGCGACAATTTAGAGGGAAGCAGCGACTGCAGCAACAACAGCGACAACAGCATCAGCAACAACAGAGAGGAGGTAGCACATTACAAAAGAGACCATTTAGAGGTACACCTGCAAACAATTTTTCAAACAATAAATGTTTTTACTGTGGGAAAATTGGCCACCATATTAGGGAATGTTATAAGAGGCAGACAGATGAAGCAAGGAATAAGCAGAGAAAGCACATAGGATACTTTGTTGATGAAGATGAAGACCATAGTCATGAACTTCGACTATTTACAGTTGATTGTGCTCTTTCAGCATCTAAGGAAGGTGAGGAAGACATATAGTAAGTCGATTCTGGCACATCCTCACATATGACAGGTAAGAAAGAATGGTTTGAATTTCTTGAAGAAACTTCATGTGGATCTAAAATTTATTTAGGAGATGACACAGGATATGAGATCCAAGGGTACGGTGATATTCCGGTAAAGTTACCTAGCGGTGACATTAAACATCTTAAGAATGTATTGTATGTACCCGGGATTAGGAAAAACTTGATCTTTGTATCTATGATAACTTATCAGGTTATGCTAGTTGAATTCTTCAAGACCCATTGTGTCATAAAGGATAGCAAGATGGAAACAGTTGCATCAGGAGTGCGTGTGGGGAGCCTGTACAGACTAGATGTGAAAAGCATGCCATAGCAAGCCATGGTTGCAACAAGATTGGCAGCCGAAGAACTCTGGCACTAGAGATTCGGTCACCTTAATTTGCAAGACCTCATGTTACTTCAAAGAAAAGGTATGGTCGATGGACTCCCTACTTTTCATAGTGTTCAGTTAGATTGTGATGGATGTGCATTAGGGAAAATGCATGGAGAAGAATTTCCTCTGCATGTTAATAGAAAGGAAAGAGATATTCTAGAGCTGGTGCATACAGACATATGTGGACCTATGCAAACAAGGTCGCTAGGTGGTGCATATTATTTTCTTCTGTTTATTGATGATTGCACTAGATTCTCTTAGATATATTTTTTGAGTAAAAAGAGTCAAACCTTTCAGTGTTTCAAAGAATTTAAAACTTTGGTGGAAAAGCAGACAGGAAAATGTATAAAAATTCTCTGCTCGGATCAAGGGGGAGAATACAGGTTGGGAGAGTTCATGAATTTTTGCAGATATCATGGGATTGTTTAACAATTTACAGTGCCTCATACACCACAGTAGAATGGAGTGGCAGAACGAAAGAACAGAACTCTTGTGGAGTGTGCAAGGAGTATGCTTCAAGGTAAGGGTCTATCAAATGGTTTTTGGGCGGAAGCCATCAACACTGCTGTTTATTTAAAGAATAGGAGTCCTACTAAAAGTCTTGGCTTCAAAACTTGTTTTGAAGCATTATATGGATTCAAACCAGAAGTGAGTCATTTAAGAGTATTTGGGTCAAAAGCTTTTGCCCATATACCCAAGGTGGATAGAAAGAAGTTAGATCCTAAAGCCATGAAATGTATCTTTGTAGGATATGGCACTGAGTTTAAAGCATATAAGTTATTTAATCTTGTGACTCATAAAATATTTTCAAGTCGAGACGTAGTATTTCATGAATAGGTTGAGGAAGGAAAGGATGACAGTGATAATGATTGGCACATTCCATTATTGATGGAAGAAATCAACAGGGATGATTAGGAGCAGGAGCAGGAGCAGAAAGAAGAAGAAGAAACAGGTGATGTAGCCAATAATGCAAGCCCGTATAAGTCAGACAGATTTGAGGTAAGTCCCCTACCAAGGAGATCAGGTGGGAAGACTCAATTACCAGCCAGATTGAAAGACTATGCTTTAATGACAAGTATTTTAGACAATGTAGAACCCATAAATTATAAAGAAGCAAGTCAGTCTGATACATGGAGGGCTATAATGAATGAAGAAATTGAATCAATTACTAGAAACCATACTTGGGATTTAGTTGAACTGCCCGAAGGAAAAACACCCATAGGTTGTAAGTGGTTGTATAAACCTAAAGTAAATGCAGATGGGAGTATAGAAAAGCTTAAAGCTAAACTGGTAGCAAAGGGTTATTCACAACAAGAGGGAATAGATTTCGATGAAACCTTTGCTCCTGTAGCGAAATTAAATACCATTAGAATGCTAATCTCTTTAGCTACAAAATATAAGTGGAAGCTACACCAGTTAGATGATAAGTCTGCATTTCGGAATGGTGATTTGAAAGAAGAAATTTATTTAGTTCATCCTAAAGGGTTTGTTAAAAAAGGGCAGGAACATCTTGTTTGTAGATTGAAAAAGACATTATATGGTTTAAAACAAACACCTAGGTCGTGGTATGAGAAGATCGATTCATTCTTTGTACAACATGGTTTTCATAGGAGCATGAATGATCCAAATCTATATACCAAGTTTAATAAATAGAGGCAAATTATTTTGATTTCTTTGTATGTGGATGATATGATTATAACAGGCAATGCAGATACTCTGATCAAAGAAATAAAATGGCAGATGTCACAAGTATTTGAAATGAAAGATCTCGGAAATCTCCATTATTGTTTGGGTCTGGAAGTATGGAGAGATTCTGGATAGACTTTTCTTACTCAAGGGAAGTATGCCAGAAGTCTGCTAAAAAGATTCAATGAAGCTATCTAGTTGAGAAGACTTCTCAATGATGCAGGAGAAGAACAAAAAGAAGCAACTACCATTAAAAGTGACAACCAGAGCACTATCAAGCTAGCATACAATCCAGTATTTCACAAAAACACCAAACATATCAATACTCAGTTCCATTTGTTCGAAAAAAACTTCAGTCAAAAGAAATATGTGTTGAATATTGTAAATCTTGTGACAACATGGCAGATATTTTTACTAAGCCTCTTGGGAGAATAAAGTTTGAATTGTTTAGAGGGATGTTAGGAATTCAGGGTAATCCTTTATCCATTAAGGGGGAGAGTTGGAAATAATTAATATTATTTGTATATTAATGGAGAAATGGTTACATTGTTGTAACGTAGCTGCTTAAGTTAGTATTAGTTCCTAGGATATAGGAGTTTGTTTACAACTCCCTGATTCTTTGTGATGTACTTATAGTTGTATCATTCCATTAATGAACGTAGAGTGTGTACTCTTCGTTTGAGTGCAGTCTCCAGGTGCAGTACTCACCTGTGAGCTGCAACTTCTTTTCAGTTCAGTTTTTATCTGGATTTTTGTAAATCTAGGTTATAGTTATCAAACTTCAAGATTTTCACCCCCGATTTTGGTTGTCCGTGAAATTCCTCTGCCTTTGTAGACAACTCCACTCCCAATTTTGGCTGTCCTAGTAATTCCTCAACCTTTGTAAACAACTACACTCTGTTGTTTGACCCAAATGCGTAAGAAATTTTTTTAAAGTAATATTTTAAAAAATCATTGCTAACTATAACTTACTAACTTAAGTTTCAATAACTTACTAACTTAAATTTTCATAAAAATCAAGAAAAATTGTGAAGCAACAAGTCCCTACCAATAAGTGAAAGGAAATGAAGTGAGTCTCTGCCCAAGGGAAATGAAGTGAGTCCTTGCCAACAAGTGAAGGGAAATGAAGTGACTGGAAACCAAAGATTATGAAGCCTGTTTGACAATTGTACGAAGAAGTCTAAACCATTTCTAAATATTTTCAAGTAAAACCCACATTTTTTAAGTGAAGCAAAAGCAAGAAAATAAAGTCAAAAACCATGAAGCCAATTTTCCAATTTGATAACAGTTTAACAAGTCACTGATGAAGTCCAAACCATGTTCAAATATTCTCTGGTAAAGTCCACATTTTTTATTACTCATTATTCATTTAAAGTATTACCAACCATCATTCACATACATAATTTTCATTAGGTCTGTATGAACCTGTCATGTCTAGCTATATATAAGTACATGGGTCTAGGAGTTTATCTTATGCTTGTATCTCTTCCTTTTCATTTCCTTGTTGCAAGATGGATAGAATAAATGGCATAGTCTATAATATTGTAATTTTGACTATCTAGGAGTTTATCTTATGCTTGTATCTCTTCCTTTTCATTTCCTTGTTGCAAGATGGATTGAATAAATGGCATAGCCTGCAATATTGTAATTTTGACTATTGAAAATAAGACAATGATATGATTTACAGTGAAACATTTGCAGGAGTAATGAGAAATTCTATGAAATTTATATAACAATTTTTGTCATGGAAAATTTTAGGGGTTAATATTCGTAAGTGGGTTAACTTTCCATGATTTTTTCAAAAAAAAGATTTGTCAATTTCTGTTTTTTCTAAAAATAATTCTAAAAAAATTCATCTATATTTTATAATATAAAACTATTTTACTTCAAATGGCCAAAATTATATAGAGAGTATATATATAAATGTATAAAATTTGAATGTTATTACAAAGATATCACCAAATATTTTATAGTTTCCATATTAGAAACTAGCAAGATTCACTAAGGTTTCTAATCTTTAAGATAAATTTCCATCCTTAAAATTTCCCCTAGTTTTTGTTTCATAATAATCTAGTTTTGCAAACTTATAAACAAACATTGACCATTTTTTTTATAGAACTAGATGAACCACTCATATGTAGGTCTTCTCAACTAAATAAACCACTCATATATATAGGCCTTCTTTATAGGAGAAAGTATTCACTTGAGGCTAGCCGATCATCTTCAGATCGATTGTCATGTGTGATCTCTTTCAAAGAAAGATAAATGGAGTTCCTGTAGTTCTACATGTTTTCCCATCTCTCCAAGTGTTTGTTCAGTTGTAACTGATGATGTTGATATTGCTTTTGTAGTGCAATGGGATGTTCTTCAGTCCACTTAGGGAATTGGGCAGGAACCTCTGTATCGAACACTAGTCCGAGCCTTGAATCAATAACAAAAAAGGCTTATGCTCACCCTTCGGCTCCGTATGTTATGTGATTAGACTTGTGCAAAATATGAAGTTAAATGATGTTATGTGGTTACAAGTACAAATGCTCAAGATGCAGTTTGTGTATCGATGAGAGAACAAATTCAGAAATATATAAATGAAACTTTAGAGATAAATTCTAGAATGTGAAAGACACAAAAATGAGCCTAATTACCATTTAAAAATGAATTTCTAAGGCTCTAATACAATTAGGAGAATATTTTGAGTTAAATCTAACTTTGGAAATTCAGTAAAATGTGAATGAGAAATATCATGTTAGTTGTATGTGCAAGTTGATGTTGCTTCGATTCATGAACTCACCGAAGTAAAAAAGAAATCGTCCTTTTCAAGTGCTAAATAGTTAAAAAAGATTGATTTCAAAAAGTACAGAAAATATTGTAAACATAAGGACCAACAAAGCTTAGTTCATCAAACTTAACTAGGCTTCTGCATGTACATTCTCAGTTTATATATCTCAGTTCATATGGATACGAATAACAATGCCTTAAGAAGTTAAACCACAATTTTCCAGATCACTAAATGCTACACTAAATGTCATGACCAAACTGAATGAAAAGGCACGTTCTTTCATATATGTCTCTGTTGGAACTTCCAATCTATCACTTTTTTATGCCTGCCATAGAATGGATGATATAGATTAGTGGTGAAACGACCTCCCTGCCAGGGAAAAATCCTGTACATTGGCATGATAATTAGAGTATAATTGTCTTCCTAAGTGTATAACTAGAGTATTTTGCACTTTAATTATAAGTTTAAATGAGTTGTTTAAGTTCAGATCTGGTTTTAGATATTGAAGTGAATGATTAGAGGGTTTAGTGATGTCTTAGGTTGCAATTTTCACCCTTAGTTTCCAGATTTGACTAAGTACTCTACTGCCATTACAGAATAGATATTTCAGACGACCAAAGCAAGTAAACCACAGCAGTAAATTCCATCCCTTTCAAAGATATGAAATTGCAAGAAAAGAGACCAGGAATTAAAAAGTAACTAGTTTTGTAATCAAGTAATGTATGCGAAAGCTTTTAGTTACTTGTTCTAACACCAACCAGCAATGTATTGCTGGTAGTATTTTTATTTGATATTAGATTGAATTATGTTCAGTTTGACTTAAGATGTGAAAGATTATGAATTGGGAGCTCAAATAGGCTTAGAAGGGGAGGGGACTTAAACTCATTTCCAAAAGGACCAAAAGGACCTAAATATGGTTGTAGCTTACTGTTGTATATTAATGAAATGAAAACCAAAAAACAATATACCAAACACCATAGGAATTTTGGCTCTTAAAAGTGGATTAAAACTAAGGAAACCTATGACAAAACTAGGGGTAGATCTAGGGAAAACTATGTATAAAAATTATTGTAAGTTCATTAAACTAAAACAACCCATAAAAGGAAGATAGAAATCTGTTTTGAATGCTGGAAATGAAGTTACGACAAGAAGGAAAATTTCCGTACAGTTTGAGAGGCAAGTCAAGACAAGGTTCTAACTATGAAAGATGAAATCTAAGGCTATTTTGTGTATTTCTAGACTAATTATTTCCAGATCTACTAAACCAAAATAAAACAGGGAATTAAAATGTCAATTTATTGGTTAGAAAGAGTGTAACTAGTGCCTAAATGTTCCTAGTTGGGCTATGGGGTCAAATTGAGGGTTTAGGAAAACAATCCAAGGAAGTAGTAGTGAGGGAAAGCACATACTATTAAACGCTTGAATGGTTTGGCTAATCTAAAAGATCTAACGAAGGGAGAACCAAACTAGAATTCTCCAAATTAAAATTAGAGTAAGAAGGTCTACCTAGCAAGATAGTTGGGCATTCTACCAAGCAAGTTGAGAAGTAACTTCATACGAAGAGCAAGACTTCCATCCAAAAGTGTGTTCTCCAGCTTAAGATCTTGCTGACAAACTTGTTGCACAATACCAAAAGAGCCAGAGGATTGACTGTCAATTTTTCCCAAAGCAACATCCTAAAAATACTTATAATGCAGCTCATCCACTTCCCATAGAATAACAATACTTCATCCACTTACAATAGAATAACAATACTTCATCCGTGATATGAGCTGCTGGAAGAAAAAATGAGCCTGCATAATTCTGGAAATTAGCGAAATATAGAAAGATGGAATTAAGAGAAAACTCTTTATGTTTCAGAGAAAGGGAAAATGACCTCATCCTCGCTAAAGCAACCAGCATTACAATTGCACTCAAAGAGCACTCCCCCAGATGCATACTCCATAACAGTTTCCAAGTGAGCTGTTGTTAATGTTGTCTGTAATACATCAACAATTTCAATATTCATGTACTACAGTAAACAATGTTTTTATGAATTTCATGTACTTTCCTCTTTAAATCTGATAATGTTTGGATGTTGCACTGAGTGATGATTTAAAATCTACCTAAAGTTTAGAAAACTTTGGAATGCAGAAAACCAAACTAGAATTCTCCAAATTCAAATAAGAGTAACAAGGTCTACCTAGCAAGAGAGTTGGGCATTCTACTAAGCAAGTTGAGAAGCAACTTCAGACGAGGAGCAGGGCTTCCATCCAAAAGTGTGTTCTCCAGCTTAAGATCTTGGTGATAAACGTGTTGCATATGACCCAAGTCTAAGTTCCTTAGAGTGAGGTTATTTCAAAAGCACCAGAGGATTGAATGCCAATTTTTCTCAAATAAACATCCAGTAATCCTTCAGTCTGCTCAGTGCACTTCTCACTTTCCATTCTACTGATATTTGACTCAACACTCATTAGATAAATTAAATTCAAGGATTCCCTAATCCTCATTGAAGGCCATAGATTCATGGTGCCTTGACTTCAACAGATACAAATCCAACAAATAGGGATCTGGTAGTATAAATCTACCTGAATTGTTTGAGTTGATTACCAGGGTTTTCCCTATTTATAGGAGTTGGTCCTTGGCTACAATTCAAGCTTCTTGGGCCTGAAATTCTTTGTTTGTATAGCAGGCTTGGTTTATTATTAAAAATATCTGGACGTTCAATGTAATCATGTTATAAACCCTTTGCTATATAAAAATACACAGGAGGGTAGAGATTTATATTACAATTAAAATTGTTCGTTGGAGTAAAGATACTTACTGACAAATTGGTATAAAAAAAATAAGTCTTCATCATGGAATCGATTACATGATGGGAAACTTCCAGTTTCGAAGAATCAACGGGTTTCAATCATAAGCAGACACTAACCATTCAAGCTTGAAAAGATTGATATACAAAAGAAAAAAAAATGAAAATCAAGTTCTGAAAAGCTCGACCTACAAGAAAAAAAAAGGAAAATCATGTTATGATGACGCAATTAGGCAGCAAGACATTCCAATTTGGTGTATGATTTAAATATTTGTGCAAGATTTGAGTGTTTAGTTATATCAAAAAAGAAGAATCTCTATTTTAGTCGGTGCTTAAATAAAATCCTACACGACTCTACATTTATTAAGCCACATTGCAGGCAGCGCGCCAAATCTGTCTGTCACCGGACCTAGTCCATTTTCAATTGTAAAAATAAAATAAAATTTGGCGCTCGTTGTCTCTTTGAGTATTTCCCATCTCTGTAATAAGAACTGGCATGAGCCTCTCTATTGCAATACTAGTATCATCGATTTCATACTCCCCAACGTTGTTGTAAGTCCCCATTGCCTCATAAACCAAATTAAATCCAATTTTCTGCCCCTCTACAAAGAAGCAGGGTATTCTTCTTTTTGCTCCAAAGAAGGATGTGCTTCCTGAGATGAGAGATGAATTCCCACAAATGAAGCACGAGGCGGAAATGACATTTCTGGTCAAGTTGAGGAATTACACAGAGTTGCCCAGGTCTCTGCAATCCCAGTTCCCAGTTTGCAGTGCCCTACTGATTCCAAGTCGACTTGAGATACCCATGTCAATTTCAATAATATAAATTTCGTCCATGGCTTCCAAAGCCTCTGGAAGGACCTGGTTGGCAATAAAATTTTCAAACGGATAAGAGAGATTTCAGATTGATCTCGCGAGTGTTGAACCAACTCTTTAACCGACTGAGCTATTTTCCTGTTTTTTTCCACTTGGCGTACACCATTTTTCGACTTGGTGGACGCATTTACTGCTTGGCACATATGTTGGTAACTTGGCACTACATTTGGGGTCGTCTGCAGCGGCAGGCGACGTTTCGCAAAACATAATTGCAATTGTACTGATAAACAATAAGTGGAAACCAGTGGTATATTGGGATAATTGATACACAGAATTATAAATCAAGTTTAATATTTGTATTCCATAAATGGAAAAAATGTTTATTCCTCAGTAACAAATGATTTCAGAAAAATATACTTCTATGGGTATACTAACATAGAACCAAAATACAACCAGGCATCCACAAGACTACCGCAGTATCGATAACACAGACCTTGAACAGGGTCATATAGTAAAATTAATTAAGCTACATGAAAGCCACGATGTATTCACTGTAGAAATGACCTGTGGAGATGGAAGGGGACTCGAAGAGCTGTCAAGACCTCTTGCCAAGAGAGAATAGAAAATTGTAGAAAGATTTGATATGATATATTTTAATAAAGTCTATCAGACTCAATGGTTTAAGGGATTCACATTCTACTTTAAATAAGACATTAAATTCTCAAGTTTCTGTCTAGAGTAGTCATTTTGCTGTGAATTTTGATCAATAAATTTGTAGTTTTGTTAGAGCAGTTATTTTGTTGTGAATTTTAATCAAGAAATTTGTAGTTTTGTGACTTTCTCAAACAATGTACTCAAATTGTCCACCTTTAAATCGCTTTCTCACTGATTACAAATATCCTCGTAAGCCGGATTTCCATGATAAAGTGTCATTCAGTTTCAACTGTTCTTAACCTACAAAATATTCAAATATTTTCTTCCCACTCTTCCTTGGGGGTTATCCATCTACTTGTCTCGCACCTAAGATGGCGAGATCCGGTCTTCAGTGGCACTATTAAAATTTTAGCCCTTTCCTTGATTGCCGCACTCAAATAAGTCTTTGCTTCATGCGATTGTGATAGGTTGAAGTTTTTGACATATATCATTTTTTTTCTTTTCGGCCAACATGTTTTTCCCACATGGCAGTTTTGAATTTTTCAACCACCCAATTTTTTATCCCCTCTTTAGCATTAGGACAATCTTGCCAATTAATTCCCCATTTGTTCATCCATTTGCCATTTAGTTTCCTCCATGTTTTCTTCCTGCACTTTATGATCCAAGTGGATTAAACAGGTACAAGTACAAATGGCTTAAGTACAAAGACTCAAAAAATCAAAGTATTCAAAAGTCTCTCGAACTAGGTTCAGGTTGTAGATCTCATCATTCTGATTCCAACGGCGCAGACGACAGTCAATTTCGAGTTTGTATGAAGAAGTTATAAGCAGTCAAATTTCGAGGGTTGACTTGGTGATGTGGCAGCTTAAGGAGACAACAATTTTGCTGGGCGAATTTGTGGGACGTTTAAAACGTCTCCTTCGCTCAAAATTCCGAAGATTTTGAAACAACCAAAAACCTTATTATAACAAAAAAATAAAAATAAAAAATAAAATATATATATATATATATATATATATATATATATATATATATATATATATATATATAATGGAGGGCAGGCCATGACCCACACCCTCCCCACTCATTAAATAACAACAAAACATTATAAATGGGGGTCGGAAACGGTCGTGACCCCACCGCCGACCACCCGGCCGTAATACATGGCAACAAAAATGTTAAATGGGGGCGGGGGCTGTGAACCCCACCATCGCCCAAGCCACATTACATCGCCACATGTATACGGTAATACAACGACCAGGGGAAGATCTGAGGCAGGCCGCCCAATGCGGCCTCGACCCTGGCCCCCCATACATGTGGTTTTAATGCAGCAGGTTTAAAAAAAATGAATGCGGGTTTTAAAAAAAAAAGTAAATTTTGTTTTTTTTAAAATAGTTTTCGACTTTAAAAGGAGGAGGCGAGGTTTGACCACCCGACCTCTTCCCAAACATTTTGGATCACAAACCACCATGCCAAATGAATTGTTTGTAAACTTTTCCAACCTTTCATTACGTAAACCATCATTTTCTAGTGCACCGAAGGATAGATAGGAGCGGGCATGGAAAACAAGACAATGGAACCCTGAGCATTGTGCAGGAGCGGGCAAAACCATGATCTGAGCCATTTTTCCAGAGGGGCCAAATTTTCACTTTGTCATATTGGGGCAAGTTTTATATGGATTCTGCACTACTCGATGCCACAAATCCAACGATGCTACCCATTTCATCATCAGAGGTCTGCAATTTTCGGCCAATCTTAGATTTGGCAGGTCTAAGGGTGTAATTCCTCATTTTGTACTTGTACTTTCATTTTTGCCATTTAATGAAAGCAGGGCCTTCCCAATATTTGAGCAAGGCTCGAAGACATAGTCCCTCTTGGACGAACTCCGATATCAAATCTGTGTCTTCGTGCATGATGTTAATTGCTTCTCTCTTTTTCCGCTTATGCCTTTAAAGTTTCTTGTTTAAAGCTACAATTTTCACATGTTAATTCTTTTATACATATCAAGCAAAAGATTTTGGATCAAGTGGTATCAGAGTAGGGGTTTGTAGGTGTGAATTACATGCTTGTATGCTAACGAGAAACACGGTAAGAAGAGGTGAAGGGATGCTACATGATTTTGATCCCGAAGCAGGACGTGCACGTCAGAGAAGGAACATGGATGACGAGGATCGGAATGAGGAGGAGCTCAATTTCCACAAAACCTTCTATACCATGGCAGATCGAGTAGAGAAACTATTCTCTAGACTTGAGAGGTTAGAGAAATCAGGGATCATGCTTTAAAAGGGCAAGGTTCAACGCATGGAGATGGTGGAGGAGATCCACCTCCTTCAAAAAATGAAAGTCCTTCCTCCTCTTCTAACCATCATAATAAAAATTCTGGAAATGCATCTAAGAAACCTTTCTTTAAGTTAGATGTTAAATTTGATCTACCAGTATATAATGGTGAAAGTAATGCCGATAAGCTTAACAATTGGATTAGGCATCTTGAACTCTATTGTAGGATCTGGAAGATTGTAGAGGATGAGGTGAAAATCCAATTGGCTTCTCTTCGATTGAGTGGCACAACTCTCATCTAGTGGGAGAGAAAACTTTAAGGCAACAGTAATTTGGGTAACTTATTTTCCTCATGGTCAAATTTCATTACTGCACTTAAAGACAAATTATATCCCTTGGGATATAAGCAAAAATCCTTGATGGAGTGGCAGTACCTAAGGCAAGGTAAAGGACAAAACATGCAAAGCTTTACCGAGGAATTTAGAAAACAAGCACTAAGTTTGGGCATTTCATTAGATTCTTCTGAAGTTGTAACTAAGTACATTGGATCATTACATAGTTACATAAGACATTCATTATTGTTGTTTGAGCCTCTTACCATCGATGAGGCCAGTGTGAAGGCTATGCACATAGAAAGCAGAGGGGGCGCATGAACAAAGTGACTACCCAAAAAGGACAGCCACAACCAAAAGAAGGGGAGCAAATCCCTCTTGCAAATATTGTGAAAAAGAGGGACACAATGAAGAAAATTGTTGGAAGTTGCACCCTGAGTTGAGACCTGAGAGAAATGACAAAAAAGGGAAGCAGAAAACTGCCACCACCCTACTACAAAACCAAGATTCTGAAGATTATGGATCCGAGGAAGATAAAAAGGTTGTAGTTGCAGGATTTGCATGAGGTCGACCAATTGACCTCGGGTCAGGTGGTGAAATGAAGCTTGCAACGTTTGGGATCACGACAGAAGGACCCATAGACTTGGGTTCTGATTCAAGTGATGAAACGAAGATATCAATATATAATGTACCAAAGGTAAAAGGGACACTTACTGCGGCGGAGTTCCAAGAACTTGAAGAGATTAACCAAGGCATCCAAGCAGAAAATTTTGAGCTAAGAAGGCTCCTACAGGAAGCAAGGGAAAAAAACAAAGGTTTCTATGCCAGATACAAGCTAAAGATGAGGCCTTGGAAAAATTGCGACGTAACCAACCCGAGGTAAAAAGCAACCCTTCAATTTCATGTATTTTTCATGATGATAAATTCGCTTCTTTTGAAAAGCATACTATAGGGCTCAGGTCCAAATTGCTGAAGAGGATGGGGTATCAAGGAAAGGGCCTCGGCATCGTAAACCTCGTAAAAGTCGAGGAATTGCCACATCATGTAGGGCTCGGATACACCAGGAAGGAAGTGGGAGAAAGCTCTAAAATAGCCAGCAACCCACCAACAATTGATGATGAGAGCACCTCCTCACACCTCAGCGACAATGATGGATTCATGGGCACTTCTCGAAGGCACATCGGGAGGAGGCGTTCCAAGACGACACAAAAGGTATGGAGGAGGAAGAATCATCACAACCAGAATGAACCCCAGAAACCTGCATGTCAAACACTCCAGGATCAAAGAACACCCATATAGAGCCCAGTCCCCGAAAATGTTCCACAGGCAGATTCTCCACAGGGGGATGAACCAGTTACCTTATTAAGTAAAATATGGTTCTTTTAGGGGTCTTAGTGTGATGGCCACATTTGTAAATCACACGTTGCAAGTAAATGTAAACGTGATTGTGTTTTTCCCATCACTTCAAAACACAACGATGATGTTTTGGCCTTTCTTTATGAGTAAATGAGATAGTGATTTTTTGTTTTTCTTTTATGTAATCCTTGGCCAATGAGTGGGTGCTATAAAATCTTGGCAAGGAGGGGTGGTTGAGTCATGTGTGGTGTGCATGATTGCAAATGTTGTATCAGTTTCGCGTTTAGAGGATTGAAAGTGTGGTTTGGAAAAGACACAAACAGTGTGCTGAGAGTGTTAATGCTTTTGGGGTCCAAAAGTTCTTTAGTGGGGAGGAATGGTCCAGGTGGATGAAATGGGTACAAGTACAAATGGCTTAAGTACAAAGGCTCAAAAATCAAAGTGTTCAAAAGTCTCTCAAACCAGGTTCCGGTTGTAGATCTCGTCATTCTGATTCCAACGATGCAGATGGCACTCAATTCCAATTCGATATGAAGAAGTTAGGAGCAGTCAAAGTTCGAGGGTTGACTTGGTGATGTGGCAGCTTAAGGAGGAAACAATTTTTCTAGAACCCATCCACCGGATTCTGGGCGAATTTGTGGGACAGTTAAAACGTCTCCTTCGGTCAAAATTCCAGAGATTTTGAAACAACCAAAAACCTTATTATAAAAAAATAAAATAAAAAAATAATATAATGGAGGGCGGGCCATGACCCCCGCCCTCCCCACTCATTAAATAACAACAAAACATTATAAATGGGGTTCGGAAATGGTCGTGACCCTGCCGTCGCCCACCTAGCCGCAATACATGCCAACAAAAATATTAAATGGGGGCGGGGGTTGTGAACCCCACTGCCGCTGAAACCACATTACACTGTCACATGTATACGATAATACAACGGCTAGGGGAGGATCCGGGGTGGGCCGCCCAATGCTGGCCCGACCCCCCATACGTGTGGTTTTAATGTAGCAGGTTTAAAAAAAAATGAATGCGGGTTTAAAAAAGAAGAAGTAAATGATGTTATTTTTTAAACATTTTTCAACTTTAAAAGGAGGAGGCAAGGTTTGACCACCCGATCTCCTCCCAAACATTTCTGATCACAAACCACCAAGCCAAACGAATTGTTTGTAAAATATGCCAACCTTTCATTACTTAAACCATCATTTTGCAGTGTGCCGAAGGAAAAACAGGAGAGGCATGGAAAACGAGGTAGTGGAACCCTGAGTAGTGTGCAGTAGGGGGCAGAACCATGATCTGAGCCATTTTTCTAGAGGGGCCAAATTTTCACTTTTTCAGATTGGGGCAAGTTTTATATGGATTTTTCACTACTCGATGCCAAAAATCCAACGGTGCTACCCATTTCGTCATCATAGGTCTGCAATTTTTGGCCAATCTTAGATTGGGCAGGTATAAGGGTGTAATTCCTCATTTTGTACTTGTACTTTCATTTTTTCCATTTAATGAAAGCAGAGCCTCCCCATTATTTGAGAAGGGCCCAGAGACGTAGTCCCTCTTGGACGAACTCTGATATCAACTCTATGTCTTCGTTCATGATGTTAATTTCTTCTCTCTTTTTCCGCTTATGCCTTTAAAGTTTCTTCTTTAAAGCTACAATTTTCACATGTTAATTCTTTTATACATCTCAAGCAAAAGATTTTGGATCCCTTTAGCTCCTTCGTGTAAATCATCTTGGGCCAACGTTGTGCCTCCATGTTTTCCACCTTGCCTAGATAACTTAACAAACAAATGATTGTTGAAGCCTCCATCGGAAACATTCCAGCCTTAGTTAGCAGGATCTCATATGGGATTGTTGCCTTGACTTTGAGGTTACTAATGATTAAGTTATTTTGAATTCTTTTTATTTGTCTCCACTTGTGATTTGACATCCTGATGCCCCAAACTTCACATCCAGATAAGACAACCGAGATAACCAACACTCCAACTAGAGTTTTCTTGGTTCTCTAGTCCCACAATTCTGCTTCCCTGCATCTGTTCTGGAGAAGGTAAGAAGATATCCACCCCCCTTGGATCCTTTTAGTTATGCATGTCTCCCAACTGAGCCTATTGTGAAAAACAATTCCTAGATACTTGTATTCTTCCACTATCTCTAGAGTTTTTTCCTCAAATATGAAGCTAGCCTGTTTCTTTTTTCGTTTCAAAGAGAAGAACATGACTTTGGTTATACTAGTGTTTACTTGCTTCTCGACTTCCTGACAGAAAAGCTCTAATGCTTTAAAATGCTTTCTCAAACTATGCACAAATTTTTCCATTAAGATAAGATCGTCAACATACAGAAGTAGTGTCACGATGTATCCTGCTAGTTGAATACCCTCTCCACTGGTGTTGTTTAGCCATTCTTCTAGCTTATCAATATATAAACCAAATAGAGTGGGGGAAATGGGGCACCCCTGCTTGACCCCATTGTCACTACCAAAGCATTCCGAAAAGCCCTTTTAGTTCTGATTTTAGTGCTAACTTTCTCATACAATTTGTGGACAACAACTCCATATTCATTTGGGATTCCAAGCTCTTCCATTCTTTTCCAAAGCTTATCCCTAGGAACAGTGTCAAAAGCTTTTTTGAAATCAACAAAGCAAAAAAAGGCTTCCCCACCTTGAATGTCCAATACTTTTTCAATGACATGCCTAAGCGTGATGCAATGATCAATTGTAGAATGCCTTGGCCTAAAACCAGCCTGTCCTTTTGCACTTTTACCCTTTTTTTATGTCCAACTGCTGAATCTACGCTCCATCATGGTCCCAAACAATTTTCCAAGAAGAGGATTGACCATAATAGTACGATAATTAGAAGGATTATTGATGTATTCACTTTTGTAAAGAGGGATAACCATACTTGTTGTCCATTCCACTGAAAAATTTCCTTGTGTGATGTTGTTGAAATCCTTTTGATGATTGGGGCCAAGATATCCACACCCCATTTTAAGAATTTGACCTGTAACCCATCAATGTCTTGGGCTTTACTACTCGCTAAATTTTTTATACCTTGCTTGACATCCTCCACTAAAAAATAATACGGTTGTGGAGTTGATTATGGGAGGGCTACTTTTCTCTTGATTTCTCTCATAAAGAAGCTTTGCATATTCCATCCAATGAGTAGCTGATATATTATTATATATTTGCTTTCTCTTTTGTTGTAATTCTCGCCAAAATATTTTAGGGTTGTGCTTTCCCAAAGAGATTAAATCCTTTCTTCTTGCAATCACAAAAAAATATTTTTTTGTTTCTATCAATTTTTTATACCTTTTCTTGCTTTCAATATCTGCCTCCTCCTCCTTAAGGGATCTTTTATTCGCTTTGCACTCTTCATCAAACCAAGGATTCATTGGAAAGGTGTTTGAGACCCTCTTCTTCGGCTGAGAACTTTTGCACACCTTTAAGGCTTTGTGGATTAGAGGGATCATCATGTTGCTGCCTATGCATTATATTTCTGCATTGTCTTCCTTATTTTTTGTGTTGATTTTTTCCCATTGAAAGTGTTTTTCTAGAGCAGCAACGAAGAAATATTGGTTTTCTTGATTTATGAGGATTCTTTCATTTGCATGCACTTTCTTATGACCTTGTCGGGTTTGATCTTCTTGTATCCCAATTGAGTGTATGCCTAACTTAATACAAAGAGGCATATGGTAAGAATTCATCTCTATAGGACAAGCCTCAATATTGAACTCTAACAGCTTGCAGATAAGGCCTTGAGAGCATATTACATAGTCCACCACACTTTTCCATTGTATGTTTTACACGTGATGCCACCAGATGTTGGCCATGCTTTCATGCCATTGCAGATTACCTTGTCATGGAGGCTAAATATGCCTAACAAATCAGCTCCAAAGTGTGACACACTCCCATTCCCATCTTTAGAATTCCTTTTCCATGTGTGCTCTTTGTTCTCCTCTAACCAAAGAGGATTGATTTCCAAATTCCCCTCACTTCCCCACTGAATGCACTTGTTGTTTTTTGTCCTAGCATTAAAGTCACCAATTAGCACTATACCTCCTAGACTCTTGAAAGCAACAATATCTCTTTTAAAAGCAACATAGGGGTCTTCTTTATCTAAATTTTTCCTCTTGTAGAACTTTGAGTTTTTGGGGGCAAAGTAACATGCAACTAGCATGAATGTTACTTTGTTGTCTGTTATCTTTAACCATATAAATTGATTATTTGGATCCTCTTTTTTTACATTCACTATTCCATTCCACATTTCTCTTATTAGAATGGTGATCCCTCCATGCCCTTTCCCTGTGCTAGTCTCTTCGTTCCACATTGAAATTTTATTGTATCCTTAGAATTACAGAACCCTACACCCATCATGCTTGTTGTTTTTGGTAAGGATAATAATGTCTTTCCCTTCTGCTATGGGCCCCAATCCTAGTCCTCTTCTCCATGGATAACCTCTAAAATTCCAACTCACTATGTCTAGATACTTCCAGGGAGCTCCGAATCCTTATTTTTGATTTGTTAAGTGCTCACTGAATTGGGCTTTCCCATTTTTCAGCCACGCCCATTTTCCTGCATCTCTTGTTGATTTCACTTTCTCCCATTCCTTCCTTCGCTCATCTTGATGCTCAGGTGTAAAGTCACCGTCTAAGTAAATTTGAGTTCCTTTAAGTAGCCCTCTATTCTTTAGGATATCCATCTTGTCTTCTATACTTTTTAGTGCGACTCTCACATGTCTATTCGTTCCATTTTCTGTCTTCCTACCAATCCTATTTTCTTGTTGAATATAACATGTACAGTTCAACTTGTCCCTGAGAAAATCCATTGCTAACATATTTATTCTTTCTTTTTCTCCATAGTCTTTCAAGCCTTTGATGATGACATTTGTTGCCTTGTCTTGCCTATCTTTTTCTTCTTTTATTTTCCTCTTGATTGTCTCTCCATAGATTCTTTTTGCTTTACCACCGGTTCCTTTACCACTTGAGCCCAAGTTTTAGCTTCTTCTATTTTCTGCTTTAATTTGATTTCTCTCATTTCCATGTTTGAAATTTTTGATTGAAATTCTTCCATCTGAATTGCTTTTCTATTTTTCCCCGCCCCTATGTCTTTTTGTTCTAATGTCTTCGTTTGTTCTAACTCTTGTTTCAAGGTAACTCTTGCTGCCCTCTTTCCATATTGTTTTGTAAGCTTATTACCTGCTCTTTGAGGACCTTATTTTCTCTTTCAAGTTTTTGACTGACTTCCAAAATTTCATTTAACTTGACCACTTCATGCTGTCCCTATAGCTCAATATAATCAATTCTCTTTATTATGCTCATGAGCTCGCTTACATAGAGCTCCGACGACCACAACAACGGTGTGGTTGTGGGGATGTATGTATCCTTATTGATCTTCTCTTTTCTTGCTGGAGTATCTTCACTTTTTTTTTTCCTTTGACCTAGGTTTCTTTTGTTTTGTTACAACCTCTTTGTTCTTGCTAAAATCCCCATTTTGGTCTGCCTGCTCTGCTGCTAATAAAAGAATTTTGGTTGTGAGGTTTGTATTATTTTTAGCTGTGGTTGGTAAGATCCAAGAGAGTTTTTTTCTCTGTGTCTGTCTCATATTTTTGGCTGTGGTTGGTAAGATCCAAGAGAGTTTTTTTCTCTGTGTTTGTCTCATATTTTTGGCTTTCCTGCACTATAAAATCCCTTTGTACTCATTTTCATTCACAAAGATCAGTATTTCATTTATGCCAAATGCATTTGCTTGAGAAAACTCTGGGAGATAGGCATTCTAGATCTCACTTATGCTCTCCGCACTAGTTTTGTAATATATATCCCTATCACCCCCTGAGATTTGGAGATTGGAATTCCAAGATGTGCATCCACTGTGCTCTAGAAGTATCCTTAGTACTAAACTCAATATTTTCCTTTGGTAACTGTCTGTTACATCCCACCTATTTGAAGTGTTTCTTCTTAGCTCATTGCTTCCTGGGTACTTATTTTCCACCAAAACCGACATTTTTTTTGCACTGGGTCCCTTTGTCCCCATATTAGGTCATCTTAACGTTTTTAGTTATGAGAGGTTTAACATAGTTTTAATGGAGGCATATTTGAAAGGTCTTTGTTTTTGTTTTCTTTCTTGACACCCCAGCAATGCACATAAACAAATAAACTGAAAAAAAAAGTATATGGCTCTGAAACACCTCTGGGCGCTGGTCTAGTTGTTCCTTCGCAGTTCCCTCTTTCACTGGTCTCTGTGTGTCCCATTGTCGATGTTCCCTCCTTTGCCATTCACTGTTCCCACTACCCGTTGTTCATTCCACTTTCCGTTGTTCACTTCCCACTTTCCGTTGTTCACTTCTCACTTGTTGAAAATTCAACAAGAAATGTGTGTCTAATTTAGTTTTCCCTTAATTAAATTGGACAATAAATTGTAATCTTATCTCATAATCAATTGTAATATTTAACTAAGTGTGATAAACTCAATTATCTCATGGAATTCGAGTTGAGGGTGGTTGGTGAGGCATGTAGAGTGATTCTATTTGTTTTTGAGTCCAAGTTGCAATTAGTGCAGTATTTTAATGCATGCGAAATCAGTTAACTCAATTAATTGAGTTAAAATCGGTTTAACTAGTTGTAATTGATTGTTGCACTAGTGAGAGGTCAAGTGAATTAAATCAGATTTAATTCACATGCAGTGGTTTTTCAAGTAACCGATGATTTACTATTAATAGCTGCATGCATTCCAGTTCTGATGAAGACCCAATTGAGACAAAGGTTGAAGGGATGTTAACTATCAGTTGTATTATTAGCAAACTGCTCACATGCAGTAATACACCCATAGAATTTCCCATGAGCATTGTCAAGTTTTGGAAGGATGAAATTCCTAAAGAATAGGGATTGCATTCCACAGGAATTGCGCAAGGCAGGTAGGCTGAGCATAGGCAGGAAATTGGCTAAGTGTTGGTCAATTTTATCCAGATCAGTGTGAGACAGTTGTGAGAGTGCAACAAAATCTTGTGAGAAGAGTGCATTTTAATTGTTTCATGATTCCTTGGTTGAATATACAATAGAATATAGAGGGGTTTTGAGCAGCAAGATTTCCCCGGAAAAAAATATTTGTGTTGTGGATTGATTTTCTTCTTTCTTTTACTTGGTGTGATTTGGCGATCATGTTTATTTTTTGTAATTAATTTGTGAAAGGATTTAGTATCTTGCTTTATCATATTGCATGATAAAATTGAATCCATTGCTATATATATTATTTGTATAATTTCTACATGGTATCAGAGCACAAGAAATCACTATAGTGGAGAAGAAATTGAGTTTGTGCTGAATAACATTCGAATTTGCAAAAATATTCTTTGGTGTGACAGGCGGATCAAGATGGCTTTCAATGTCTTAAGATTGGAATATGCACTCGAGGGAAGTTCTAATTATATTGCATGGAAAGACAGAATGGAGGCAGTTCTAGAGGACAACGGGTTGAAAGAATTAATTGATAATGACATTCCCAAGCCCGCAGCAGCATACGCCACTCTTCTTGATGCTTGGAAAAAGAAGGTTGCAAAGGCAAGGAGGATCTTATTAGAGGGAGTTCGAGACCACATTGTCTCGAGTCTCCATGGAAAAGTGACTCCATATGCAATGTGGAAGGCTTTGACATATATGTTTTAGAGTAGTAGTGACCACAACAAATTGGCACTGAAGGACAAGCTCAAGAAAATCAAAATGGATAAAGACGAAACTATTCCAAAATATTTAACCAAGTTCATCCAATGTCGAGATGAGCTTGGAAGTGTCGAGATTACTGTATCATATGATGACCTGGTGAGCCTAGCACTTCTAGGCCTTCCCAAGAGTTAACATAGTTATCAGGAATTTGTCAATGGGAGGGAGAAGCTGTGACTTTTATTGGATTTGGTACAAGAATAATTCAGGCAGAATACTAGGGATGGATCCTCATCTAAGGCAGACGATGAGCAAAATTGCGCCTTGGCTAGTAAGGCAAAGAAGGGGAAGGGAAATAAATCCTATTCAAAATCTAAGACCGACAAAGAAGGCAAGAAGCATGACATGTCTAGAGTAAAATGTTTTCACTGTCACGAGCATGGACATTATGCCACTAATTGTCCATAGAAGAAGAAGAACAAGAAGGCTTTAGGATCCGCAACGGTTGAAACTTTGGCTTCACAGTTTGAGTTGGACTTCTCACTCATTTCATGCATGGTGTTTAGTGCGATGGGATCAATGTAGTACTTGGATAGTGGTGCATCTTCCCACATGACGGGAGACAAATAACTTTTTAGTAGCTTGGAGGAGAAAGATCTTCAAATGCATATCGAAATGGGTGATGACAGGAGGTATAACGCTATCGAGATTGGTACAATTAATTTCCAAAGATAGTCAGATAAACCTTTGTTATTAAAATATGTCATGCATGTACCAGGCTTGAAAAATAATTTAGTTTCAGTTTCTATGTTGGAGGATAGAGGATATGGTGCGGTTTTCAATGAAGGGAAAGCATTCCTTCGTCACAAAGCCACAGGACAAGTTAAGAAGATTGGGGTTCGTGTGAAGAACCTATAAAAACATGATGTAGATGGCTGCGCAACATTGATGGGTAAAGAAAACTGAGTGGTGAGCCAGGATGAGGGTGAGTTATGGCACAGGAGATTGGGCCATCTACACCACAGTGCTTTGAAGGTCATGCAACATATTTCTACGAGGCTTCCAAAGGGTACTCTTGCACAGATAGGCACATGCAATGGATTTACCATGGGGAAGGATGCAAAGACCACTTTTCACGAGAAGAAGAACTGAGCAACACAAATCCTTGAGAGAGTTCATTGAGATGTGTGTGGACCATTCTCTACAACTTCTACAATAAAGCACAAGCATTATTTGATTTTTGTTGATGTTTTTCTAGAAAGTGTTGGATCTACTTCATGCAGAAGAAAGATCATATGTTCTCAATTTTTTTTGAGTTCAAAGCACTGGTTGAGAAAGATATAGGGAAGAATGTGAAGCTCTGAGGAGTGACAATGGTGGTGACTACATTTCCAATGAAATCAAGAACTTCTATGCCAAAGAAGGAATTCAGAGAGAGTTGATTGCGACTCATAACCCACAATAGAATGGGGTTACAAAAATAAATAAGAGAACAATTTTGGGTGCAGCACGAGTGATGTTACATGATCAAGGCCTACCGTTTCATCTGTGGGAAGAGGCATGCAACACAACGGTATTTGTGCAGAACCGTAGTCCTTATCGGATACTTGGCATGAGTACACTAGAGGAGGTTTTTTCTGGTAAGAAAACTGATGTTTCATATTTTAAAATTTTTGGTTCATCTGTCTATTTCCATGTGACCAAAGATTCCAGAAAGAAGCTAGAACCAACAACATATATTGGGATATTTGTGGGGTACACTGATACTCCCCACAACTATCGGGTGTATTTTCCAAATAACAAGATGACTATTGTTATATAGGATGTAAAATTCAATGAGGAGAAAGCCATGCAATTGTCCCTTGAGAGGGACCTGATTTGCATGTAGAGGTGGAACTCTTGGTTCCAAAGGATGAACCTCAAGATGTGGAGCAACCACATGCGGAGGATCATGGAGTGGAAGAAACCACTCATGCAGAGCCATCCCCCAGACATGGTTGAAGGCACACCACAGAAGATGACAGATTGAGACTTGATGTGGTAGAACATGTAGGATCATCTACATCACTACACAGACAGAGACAGTCTCCAGACATGTTTACTGGATACATGGCTCTTATGAGAAAGTGTAGCATGACAGAACCATCCTCTTTTGAGGAGGCAGTGTAGCAACCAACTTGGTTTGATGCCATGGTTGAGGAGTATGACTCCATCATCATGAAAAATGCATGGGAAGTTGTCCCAAGATCAGTCAGGAAATCAGTGGTTGGAACTAGATGGATCTATAAGGTGAAGCAAGCAATAGATGGGAGTGTGGAGAAGTACAAGGCTAAATTTTTAGCTCGAGGATTCTCACAAGTTGAAGGGATTGACTATGAGGAAACTTTTGCACCAGTTGCACGGTACTCATTGATTAGATCTATCCTTGCACTCTTAGCGCAGATGGGGTGGAAGATATATCAGATGGATGTGAAGACTACATTTCTCAATGGATTTATTGAGGAAGAAGTGTACATTGAGCAGCCAGAATTTTTTGAGACCTTTGACAGTGAGTCACGTGTGTGCAGACTCAAGAGAGAAATGTATGGGCTGAAAAAAGCACCTTGTGCTTGGTACACTCGGATTAACAACTATTTCACCAGGTTGGGCTTCACGAAGAGTAAGTGGATGGGAACATGTACCAGATTGTGGTTGATGGTAAGTTTTTGATTATCGTACTTTATGTTGATGATATTATTTTGACAGGTGATGAGCAGCTCATAACTTCTTGCAAAGAGGATCTTGCAAGAGAGTTTGAGATGAAGGACATGGACTCCTTCACTATTTCCTTGGTTTGGAGATATGGCACCGGGATGGGGAGCTATTTGTTTCTCAAGGAAAGTATGCCAAAGATATTATGAGGAAGTTCCACATGGAGAGTTGTAAACCCATGGACAGTCCTCTTGCAGTAAAATGGAGGAAGGAGGATGCTACTTCAAGTGAGTTAGTGGACGCTACTATTTACATGCAGCTTGTGGGTTCACTCATGTACTTGGTGAACACATGAATAGACATTTCATACGTAGGTAACCAACTGAGTCAAGCTATGATTAAGCTGACCAAGCTCTTTTGGAAGGCGGGGAAGCATGTCTTGAGATATCTCAGGGGCATTACAGAGTATGGATTATGGTACAGACAGACAGAGGGAGTGAAGCTTCTAGGCTTCACCGATACAAATTGGGCAGGCAGTCCATCAGACAGAAAGAGCACATCAGGAGGTATCTTCAGCATAGGATAGACAATAGTTCCTTGGTGCAACAGGAAGCAGAGATCAGTTTCACTCAGTTCAATCGAGGCAGAGTACATGGCAGCTAGTCAGGATGCATGTGAGGCCATCTGGATGAGGAAGATTCTTGTTGGTTTGTTTGGTCGTCAGATGGATTCGACAGTGAAACATTATGATAACCAAAGTTGCATAAAACTCTCGGTTAATTCGGTATTCCATGACAGGTCCAAACATATAGACATCTGGTACCACCATCTCAGAGATTGTGTTCAGAGACACATTATGTTACTTCAGTACATTCCCACGAAAGATTAGGATGCATATATTCTGACTAAGGCGCTCGCCAAGAGAAAATTTGAATACCATAGAGGCAAGATTGGGGTAGCTGATAATCCCTTTCTTGTTGAGAGGGAGTGTTGAAAAGTCAACAAGAAATGTGTATCTAATTTAATTTTCCCTTAATGAAATTGGACAATAAATTGTAATCTTATCTCATAATCATTTGTAATAGTTAACTGAGTGTGACAAACTCAGTTAGCTCATGGAATTCGAGTTGAGGGTGGTTGGTGAGGCATGTAGAGTGATTTTATTTGTTTTTGAGTCCAAGTTGAAGTTAGTGCATTAATTTAATGCATGATAAATCAGTTAACTCAATTAATTGAGTTAAAATCAGTTTAACTAGTTGTAACTGATTGTTGCACTAGTGAGAGGTCAAGTGAATTAAATCATATTTAATTTACATGCTGTGATCTGTCAAGTAACTGATGATTTACTATTAATAGCTGCAAGCATGTCATTTCTGATGAAGACCCAGTTGAGACATAGGTTAAAGGGATGTTAGCTATCAGTTGTATTATTAGCAAAATTCTCACATGCATTAATAAACCCATAGAATTTCCCATAAGCATTTTGTAGTTTTGGAAGGCTGAAATTCGTAAAGAATAGGGATTGCATTCCATAGGAATTGCGCAAGGCAGGTAGGCTGAGCAGAGGCAGGAAATTGGCTAAGTGTTGGTCGATTTTTTCCAGATAAGTGTGAGACAGTTGTGAGAGTGCAACAGACTCTTGTGAGAAGAGTGCATTGTAATTGTTTCATGATTCATTGGTTTTGAATATACAATAGAAGATAGAGGGGTTTTGAGCAGCAAGCTTTCCCCGAGAAAAATATCTGTGTTATGGATTTATTTTCTTCTTTCTTTTACTTGGTGTGATTTGGCGATCATGTTTATTTTCCACAATTAATTTGTAGAAGGATTCAATATCTTGCTATAGCATATCGCATGATCAGATTGAATCCATTGGTATATATATATATTTTATATAATTTCTACATCATTGTTCTCACTATTCTCGGGCTTCTCACGGCCACTCACTGTTCCCACTATCTGATGTTCCTATCACTTTCTCTCATTGTTCCCACTGCCGCTCACTGCCACAATTCTCACTGTCGTCGCTCTCACTACTGCATCTCTCACAGCTCTCACTGCCGCTCACTCACATCTCTCTCACTGCCACTCACTCATAGCTCTCTCTCTACTGCGCACTCACAGCTCTCTCACTGCTGCTCACTCATAGCTCTCTCCCTGCCGCGCACTCACAGCTCAAAATCCAAACTCAAACTCCATAATTCCCAATTGACTAGGTGTATCTATAAAGACAAAGAATATAAATTCAGTTAGCATAATAGACAGGAAATTGGTAAGAAATTAACCTTAATATTAAATTAAATCAATCCAAGAAGGATAAATACATAATTACCTGCTTTAATATTTCCAAGAAATCTTGAGCCTCACCTTGGCACACATACAGGGTAATGTAAATTATTTATAATCTTACTAGACATTCAAAAAGGAAAAAAGAATAATTATATCTCAACACCAAGATTTCAATCAGAATGGAAAACGAGAACCACTCGTATACCTCACCAAACCTCAGTGAGTTGTGGCACAACTGATAAGTCTGAGCTAAGGGGTATGGGTTCATTAAGCTCTTTGCACCAAAAAATTAAAAAAAACATACAAAAGGCCAAAAAAACAAGTCTTCGAGATACATGTATTGAAAATCATATAAAATTTTTATGGGAGGGTACCTTGAACCCTTTTCACAGGAAACAAAAGGGGAGCATAAAAAAACATATAAGAGGCCTAAGAAGCAAGTCTTCAAAATACATTTATCAAAAATCATATAAAAAATTGTATGGGAAATGTTGTTCCATTTCAAGCTAAGGGCACACAACTTGCAATAGAAAGCCTAGGATAGTTACAGAAAATAATGATTTCTCCCATAACCCAGTAAGAGAAATGATAATCCTTGTATACACAATACTAGTTACCTGGAGCATTAGGGTATCTACCTTATTCTTGTGTTACTCACAAATATGGATGGATACTTCGACACTCAATAGGTAACATCGACACTAAATAGGTAACATCAAAGAATGAAGTATCCTGAAAAAATGTAATTCTAGATCAGCTAATTCCCTGAACTGATTTGAGGAATAGGGTGAAAATGATGGTAGCTGAAAATTATTTGACACTGAAAATTAATGCCACCTGAATACCCTAGCATAAGGCAATTGATCTTCCACAAATAAACATATAGAAGTTACAACCATACGAAAACCCAACACAACATAAAATATAAATTAAGAAAATAAAACCCAGGGGAAACAAAGATCCATTCCACTCTCTAGTATATGTGACTTATTAGTACGATGACACTTCCCTGAACTAGTAGACAAGATCAAGGACATGTGACCTCTCATCATTATTCATAAAAATTGATTTATATTCGTAAAAAATAATTCATATCCGATATAAACAAAAAAAGCACATAGACACCCAAGTTTGCATGCAAGCCACTTGTCCCCTTTGAGAATCTCCCACAAAACTATTCAGTTAAAGCTAAATTGAATTTCAGTGACCTCTGCAAGGTAAGGCACAAACCTGCTCATGGAAGCTCCCTCTCATCCAGGCTCCATATCTAATCCTAATCTCAACCCCTCCCTCCTGGCGTGAAATTAAGTAGTCATGTGAGGAATCTCTATCCCTGCCCTTGATGCTGATGGTGCAACTTACGTGCTACTCGCGCTGCTTGAACACACATTGCTTTTACATTTTCATCCAGAACAAGGATAGGATCTAGCTCCACCTTGGATTTTATATTTGCATAATATCATCTACATGTGATGGGTCAACGAGATGAACTACTAAAGCTATTTACCTTGCTATTTATAAATTAGCCTTTATGAAGCACCTGTATATGAACCAATTGAGGAGGAACGAGCAAGCTAGGCACCTGTTAACCGATTTTGCATCACTCTCCCGTACTCATAATTACCTATGGAAAAATATCATCTTGTACACATGGGTTTGGGTTTCAAGCTAGGCCACCCGAATGGGTTATGTCCTAGAGAAATGCCACCAGGAAGTAGCCAAGCACGAATGACTCAAGGCCACTAGGAAGTAGCCAAGAACAGACCACTCAAGGACCCTGATATGCAACCTAAAGGTGTTTCAATCGGGCTATATTGGTCAAGTCAATTGGTCTCTATATTTTATGCTCACTACTCTTCCTTTCATCCCAACGTTCTGGACCTCCAGTCTTTTCCACAGTACCCCACCAAGATTTCGATCTAAGGTGGTCGATTAGGTCAAAGGTATAATTGAAATTCTTTGCATCCTTATCTGATTTATTTCATAAAATAGATGTTAGTTGTGTTGTTACTCACAAATATGGATGGACACTTCAACACTCAATAGGTAACATCGATACTCAATAGGTAACATCAAAGAATGAAGTATCTTGAAAAAAATGTAATTCTAGATCAGCTAATTTCCTGAACCAATTTGAAGAATAGGGTGAAAATGATGGTAGTTGAAAATGATTTGACACTGAAAATTAATGCCACCTGAATACCCTAGCGCAAGGCAACTGATATATCACAAATAAACATGGAGAAGTTATAGCCATACAAAAACTCAATGCAACATAAAATAGAAATTATGAAAATAAAACCCAGTGGAAACAAATATCCAATCCACTCTCTAGTATATGTGACTTATTAATACAGTGACACTTCCTTGAACTAGTAGACAAGATCAAGGACATGTGACCTCTCATCATTATTCATAAAAGGTGATTTATATTCGTAAAAAATAATTCATATCCGATATAAACAAAAAAAACACATAGACACCTGAGCTTGCATGCAAGCCACTTGTCCACTTTGAGAATCTCCCACAAAACTATTCAGTTAAAGCTAAACTAAGTTTCAACGACCTCTGCAAGGCAAGGCATAAACCTGCTCATGGAAGCTCCCTCTCATCCAAGCTCCATAACTGATCCTAATCTCAACCACTCCCTCCTGACGCGAAAGTAAGTAGTCATGTGAGAAATCTCTATCCCCGCCCTTGACGCTGATGGTGCAACTTACGTGCTAGTCGCGCTGCTTGAACACACATTGCTTTTACATTTTCATTCGGAACAAGGATAGGATCTGGCTCCACCTTGGATTTTATATATGCACAAGATCATTTACATGTGATGGGTAAATGAGATGAACTACCGAAGCTATTAACGTTGCTATTTATGAATTAGCCTTTATGAAGCACCTGTATATGAACCAATTAAGGAGGAACGAGCAAGCTAGGCACCTGTTAACCGATTTTTCATCACTCTCAAGTGTACTCATAATTAACTGTGGAAAATTATCATCTTGTACACATGGGTTTGGGTTTCAAGCTAGGCCACCTGAACTGGTTCTGTCCTAGAGAAAAGTCACCAGGAAGTAGCCAAGCATGAACCACTCAATGCCACCAGGAATTAGCTAAGCACAAACCACCCAAGGACCCCGATATGCAACCTAAATATGTTTCAATCGGGCTATGTTGGTCAAGTCAATTGGTCTCTATATTTTATGCTCACTGCTGGTCCTTTCATCCCAACGTTTTGAACCTTAAGTATTTTCCACAGTACCCCGCCAAGGTTTCGATTTGAGGTGGTCGATTAGGTCAAAAGTACAATTGAAATTCTTTGCATCCTTATCTGATTTATTTCGTAAAATATATGTTAGTTGTGTTGTTCTTTGCAGCCCTACTTGATTTCTTTGTACAGGTGGTGACATGTCATGCTCTTGATCTTTGGCATATATCTCCTCCTCTCCAAGGAGCCAAGCTAATGGGGTCGTTTTTATTTGCAAACCTAATTGATTTCTTTTGTACAAGTGATGATAGGTCATGCTCTTGATCTTTGGCATATATCTCCTCCTTTCCAAGGAGCCAAGCTAATGTAGTCTGCAGGTGAAGGAGCAGAGCATGTCGAAAGGAAAAGAGGGAAGGCCATATAAAAAGAGGGAAAGTTGCAGTGTAGGTGGAACTAATATTTTCATGTCGGTACAGGTGACAGTAACTACTAACAAGGCTGTCGAAGATGGATGAAGTCACCAAGTCAATCAAGTCAAGCACCTAATTTTAGATAACTAATTATATAACATTAGTCAAGCATCACCAGAATTCTTATTCATATGTCTTTTAAACCTAACTTATCAACCTCTTGGCCTTGAAAAAAGGCCAAATAAGACCTCCTATTTTTTGATTGGTTAACAATGAACCATTTCAATGTTCAATACACTGAACAAAAGGCGCGCTAACGAAATTTTGGTTAAAGCCATTATAATGGCTCAGAGTTCAACACAAGTCGATTAAAATAGTTCGTGCTGCCTATGACAGGGAATAAAAAGGACATTATTAAATGTTTGATTACTTCTTTGTTGGATGAAACATAGGTGAGGAGAGAGAATGAGTTTTATTTTATTTTATTTAATTTAATTTAATTTATTTTTAAATTTTAATTTTAAATTCTAACATTTTATAATTATTTTAATATATATATATATATATATATATATATATATATATAGAATAATAATTATAATGTTTTTTTAATTATTTATTATGATAAAAACTTTTAGTTTCTTATTTTATAGATTACATGTTGGTGGATATGAATATTTTTGCTATGAATATTTGAGTATGAAATTTTATCTAGTCAGAGTGTGCATAGGGCATCATGGAAACGTGAAAATAAGTCATATGATGAGGGAAAAATCCATATATAATAAGTGCATAAGGTAAGACAAAACCCACAGAGGTATCCTAATTCTAAAGAGGGTTGAGTTTAGTGCCAACATTTGGCTCCTACTAGGGATGGTGCCTTCTTGCGAGGCATCGAGTTCTCCATAGCTGGTGCCTTATCCATTGGGAATGGAGTCAATTCATATTAAAAAAAACCATTCATTTCTAACAAGAGGAGGAAAGGAAACTTCAAACACAAGAACATATTTAGTCTAATCTATCATAGGAAAGAAATGAAAATACTTTGCATCTTAAATTTTTAGTTAATCGATAGCAATAATGAAAGAAAGATTGATCATATGAAATCCAAATATGTAAAGAATTACGAGTCCAATGGTTATTCGCATATAATAAATTTATTCATATTTTCAATTTATTAGGGCGATTAAAATAATGATTTAGGGCATAATGACCATCTTTTGATATATTTCTCAACCTTCATAGGATTATTTATAACCATAAGAATAATTACATTCTTAGAATTATTGAATGAAAGAATGCATAAATTATGGTACTAATTTAAGATCACAAGGATGGATTCCATTTTAAAATAAAGTTCAATTGAAATCATGATACTAGTTATCAGAGTTTATTTCTCTTTTCGTTTCCACTTCATGAGTTTCCAAAATCAGACGTTTCTCCACTGCCAGCGAGCATCCATAGCCCTAGTGGAGTCATCCACTATCTAGACTAAACACATTTCATCCCGTTTCATTTACATATGAGCATGTATTACAAAAGCTTTAGTTTTATTTCATTGATTAACTATGGAATGATCACACACTAGGATTTTTCCCAATATCAATGACCTTGTTCCGTTTCCAGTGAGCGTCTATAGTATCGACAAAGATCTTGTCAAAATTCCCCATTTTGAATCAACTAATGGGATGGTTATGCACTAGGGTGACCCTGTACCACATATATCACTTCACTGCCAGTGAGTGTCCCTAGGTCCGACTGAGTTATTTACTTCCCCGATTCTAAAAAAGTATTAGTTTCAAGTAGTCATGAATAGTATGGTAATTAGGGAAGCTATAATACATGAAGAATGATTGTAACTAACTAGTACAACAAGAGTTTTAGTATCATTATATTTTTGTGAAAGTCAAGCCTTGTGTTTATAGGTTTAGTATTCATAAAGGAATATAATTCCTCATAATATTTATGTGTAAGCAGTGCAATAAGGATGTGGTCAAAGAAAATGCTACAACATGAAGTTTTAGATTGTTAAAAATATAAGGTATGAGTGCTTTTATAAAGAATAATTATCCTTGAACCTTCACACATGAACAAAGTCTTTAAATATGTGCTCCAAACTCATCAATATAGAATAGATTAATGATCACAAATTCACATTTCATTATGGCTATGATCACTAAATATTCTTTAAGATGCAAAGGTTTCATGTTTATTTCTTCTATATCTAACATCTATAAAGTATGTGTAATAAAAGGTTTTATTTACTTACACAAATTTAAATGCATTGCATTTCAATAGAAAAATATATCACAGAAGTAAAAAATCCAATGTAACCAAGTCAAAAATTTATCAATGGCATATTTTCTAACTCGAGGCTTCACCCTATGACGTGAAATGAGTGTAAAGGTTTCGAAATTTAGGTTATGAATAATGATACTATGCGATGGAAAAATGGGCATATTCAAGGCCCAACATCCCCCCATGCCTAAGGGTTTTCATGTCCTCATGCAAACAAATCTCTTGCTCATTGACAAATTGCGTCGCAAATATTGGTTCTTGTGGGACAACATTGCTTGGATATTTGAAGGTGCTTGTTCTTATGGAACAACACTTACTTGAATGTTTGGAGGTGTTGGTTCTTGTGGTGTAACACTCTTCATACTTAATAGGTCCCCAACAATGGCGCCAAAAATTTGAGAGTTTTAATTAGCGAATTAAACCTCTTAATATTTAATTGTCAATCTAGGAGTCGTAAACATGAGTTGTACTGCGTTTTTGGTTCAATGTTGAAATGCAGAGTATGTCATTTTCCTTTGATCGTTAAGTACAAAATGATGGAAAAGAACAATACTAATTAAGCAAACTAATAGTCATCTCATTCTTATAAAACACAAGCAATATGAAGGAAATCTACTTAACTCAATCCTTATGCGCTACTTGACTCAAGCAACTCAACATTCAAAAGGAAAAATTGATACTCTTCGAATTCAAAACTAATTTAAGTCACTAAAGACAATTTCAACCTATTTTAATAATGAATGGAAATCACTCTAATTGGAACCTTCTATGAATTGAAGCAAATAACCAACTATCTATTTAAATAAAGCTTCAAGAAATTAAATGGAAATCACAATTCATGTAACTAATTTTAATAAAAACAATTTTAATTTTAAACAAAATTGACTCTACGACATCAATCCCAATCCAAACAAATCTAATTTCAATTCCCCGGAGAAAATAAGACAAGCTCAAAATAATTTTAAACCAACTTTTTAATCCTATCTAATTCACACATCTAATTCTGAGTGACATTTTAAATCATTTCTTAAGCAATATAAATTGCAATTTTAATCTAAGTAAATGGGAAAAATAAATCTAAAATCTATTTAATCTAAGTACAAGAATGCCAAACTAATACAAAACGAAATTAAGACTATGCTAAAAATCAATCTCCACAGAATTCATTCTCACTAAAGAAATTGGACAATTCAAAACTAATTTATTCAATCCCTTGTTTAAACAAGAAAATTGCAATTAAGAAAGGCTTGATACGATGAAAAATTCAAACAAATCAATCCTAAAAATTATTCCTCTTGACAATAAAATTACACTAGAATATTAACTATGAAATGCTCAGAAAGATACTTACGGAATTAAAACTATACTTAAGGAAATCAAAATCACTCTCATGAAATGTTCAATTGAAATGAAACTATTTACCTTAAATAAGATCGAATTACCTAAGAATGGAAATGCTTTGTTCATGCGAAATCAAAATTCAAATTAAACTTAGTGAGAAACGAGATTAATTCAATCATTAGACTACCAAACTAAATTAATTCAAATCACTCTAATCTCACTTGCTATAAGAGATATTTAAGAATGAATTCAAAATGAAATAAACCTAATTTTATCCTAAACTACTGTAATGACCAATTCAAAACCCAATTGAATTACTCTGTTTTAAAATTGTTGCCAACGAAATTACTCAAATCAAATTGCTTTGTAATCATTCACAAATGAAAGTGAGTTTTTTTCTACTCTACATTTTTGCAATAACCATTTCAAAACCAATTGATTTAATGCATCAAACCTAAACTATTCCATATATAAATCAAATTCTATTAAAACAAAACCGTTTTAATTAAGCTCATAATGCCTCATAACAAAACTTGATTATAAAATGATCGTGTAAATTCTGAATTGTACATAAAAACACTCCACTCTAGGATCCAAACACATGGATCAGAAATCGTTCTAACTTATCATTAGCTTTAGATTTCATTCCATAGCAATGACATTCTTAATTGTGATGTTCCAACGCATTCATGCTTGCTTATCCAGGAAGATAACAATGTTTGCATGTTCGAATAATTGGTTTTAATCATAATAATTTCTACTGCCATGGTTCAAATAAATCAATCAACGTTGTAGACAATTATTTATGGTTTATGGATTAATTGAAAGATTAGTTACAAGCTCAACGATGACTATCCAACATTCCACTAATCAAACCATTAGAATTTCAAATAAATGGAAGTTGCTTATGAGAAAACCACATAATTTCCTAATCTACTCTCGCTGAGGAGCTCGGTTCCAATTGTGGTGGGCCCTCCCACACCTGGAGCGAGCTGATCTACTTCAGAAAAATGAAGATTAAAACATAAATTCCATTACTTACAGAGAGATAATGCCAACAATCGATTTAATTGAGAGCTTCAAATGCAGTCATACATGGTTTTTCGATCCTCTGAAATATCAGCTTGAAAATTAATGATAACAGAACTTACATATTCCTCTCTACTCCACCCCCCCCCCTCCCCGCGTACATGTAGAGCTCTGTCTTTTATAAAGAGTTGCTGATGAAAATAGAGATTAATTATATTATAAATGAGGCATAAAATCAAACAAATAAATGTCGAATTTAATTTCTCTAGATGGCCTTTGAATAGGCTATTGTTGGATTTGTGTTGATCAACGCATGGATGTAGGATTTGCTTCCATGTTTATTTCATCCGATCGTGGTCCTCCATGTGGCTGACCCAAAACCATAGCCAAATTTTCCAAACCGTTCACGTTCAGCATGTTTCTGTACTTAAAACTGCATTGGAAAACTCCCCTGACCATAACTCCTTCACGAAGACGAATTTTTCCAAACTGTTTCTGGACTACATGATATGGGTACTCTGAACAAAACCCGCGTGTCGAAATTTTGAGATTCCATACCATTTTATCACAAAAATCATATTTTCACCTATATCAATTACATACTTAACTCTGTAGTAACCAGTTAAAATTGACTTGTGGAAAATTCTGGAAATAGAACATTTCGACAAATGAAATTAGTGAAACCATCATTAGTAAATCATGAATAAATCATCTCTAATCATCGAAAATCCTATAAAACTAATTATAATCAACCACGAGGCATAGGGTGTGATTTGAATATAAATGATGGAATTATGACGTGAAATGAGTGTACGAGAATCAAAATTTAGGTGATGAATGATGGTACTATGTGTTAGACTCCTATACCAATAGGTGTCATTTTTCATGATTGTCTTGATTGAACTATGGAATATGTTCAAACCTTTCTTGACAGTTAAAAGTCTCCAGCATATTCTGAGAACTAAAATCAAAATTTAAAAATGTAAAGAGGGTATACCCAAAAAAAGAAAAATCAAAGGGTAAGAAAAATAAAATGGTCAAAAAAGTGAAATAAATGAACCCCAAACAAAAATAGACCAAGGAAAGTGTGCAAATCCAAATGCCACTACTATTTCATTTTTTGTAAATAAGTAATTGTGTGCAACTTGTTAAACTTTGCCACAATTTATGAAGAGTCAAACTGTATAAACTTGACTCATTCATTTTTTTAATTTCATGTTGTCGAATAGAGAATAAATATCTGACCAAACAGTTTAATCTTGGCAGATAAGTAGATAGGTAGAGTTAATAAAAGGTGCTCAACAGTTTAATCTGAGCCCTTGGATGTAATAAGGGTAGAATTAGATAGATTTGCCTTGTAAAAGAACAGAAGATTGATAAGGGTTTGCCAGTCTAAGTGCACCCTAATAAATAAGAGAAAATGGTAGTGTCAAGTAGATAGGGTAGGTAGATGGTGTTGCAAAGTTTCATATGATGAATGATGTTAAATATAAGCAATTTTTACCTTACTCAAGCACCCACCGCAAGAAAGTAATCGGAAAATTCAAAGGAAGCAAAGTCAAAATCATTAACTTCCCACATCACTTTCTCCCTAAGTTTTTACTAATTTCCCCAAAAGTGCTAAGGTATTTGGAGGTCAAAGGGGCTCAAGGAATTTCCTTGACTTTTGGAGGGACCGTACCCTCGGCCTGATGATAAAAAAGACCTAAGTACTTGAAGTTATCCATTATCATTCACTTTCAATCTTTTCCTAAGTAAAATCCCATTTTGCTTAGGAAAATCATGCAAACTTCCATAAAAATCCCTCAAAATAACTTACTATTCTAAGTTTAAGTGTTGAAGATGAGATATTGCAATTTACTTCAGAAATTGTCACTTTCTTAGATGAGAAAAGTGTTTTGAGTTCCCTTGTCCCTTTGTCATATTAATGTTTAACTCTAGTTACTAAATCCCTAGTGAAAATGCCTTGTCCTAAGTATATAATTCCTTTTAAATTAATATCCCAAAAAACCCCTCTATTATGTTTTAACCAAAGTATTTACTTCCCAAATATTCATTAAAAACCCGCTTCAAAAGCCCTTTGGTTAAATATATCGTTATATAATAGTCTCGCCCCTATGGTAAGTTAATTATATTAATTAATTTATCATATAATAAAACATATACGAGAAAAACTTTAAACATATGATTTATGTGTTTAACACAAAAATATAAATAAAACCCGAAGTTTTATTTTCAAAACTAAAGCTTTGGAAAAGTCCCTATGCCACCGTGGCTTATCCACCTGGCATTCCACCCAACATTTCAAACACAATTAAAACCCGCGCGCACAATTCCTTACCCCGACCCTTTATAACCATGGAATTAGTTAATTATCTGAATTAATTAATAACCATACTCTCCGCCTATTAGACGCCCCCCGGGATGATTAATAAAGTTAATAACGTTTAAAACCCCGCCGGGCCCGCGCAATAACTATCCCACCATCTCTCCGTGCTTTCAACCGTCGGATCGCTCCTTTACAGATCTACGGCTAACACTTATTCCGCTACCCATCCCAGGTCAGCACATTAACGCGCGGGGGATTGGTGGTATTTGACCAGTCCTCCGTCCACGTGTCGTGACTCTAATGGAATCGCTGCCCGCTCGTCTAATACTACTCTTGTTCATAAGCGGTGCGGGGATTACCGCTTACCGCTTACCGCCCGGCCCTCCTGCCCCACGTCAGCCCGTACTAGTATGACGTCACTCTTCGAAAAACTAAAAATCCCTTTTACTTGTAAATAAAACCAATTTTTCGTGTTTTTCCCGTTATTTTCGTTATTGAAAACGACTGCGCCTTCTGCTACGATTTTCAAATTTCCGCTAAAATCTACTGTGCTATCTGATTTCGGTCCAAGATTCCGCTGCACCTGTGTTCGAGTACCCTCCTGCCATCGCCTGATACCTGTCAAAAGCCAGCTTTCCTCTAAGAACAGGTATTTATTCTATAGCGCTTCGAACTTCAAAAGAAAGTCTGTTTTCCTTGTTTTCCACTGGATTAGTGATTACATCTTATCACTGAGATCATTCTCTGAGGTTTAAAACTGTGAATTGTTCTCCCGAACCTGCAATTGTGCCAATTTCCCTCATTAAAACTGAAAACACGACATTTCTGTGAAGAAAACCCAGAAAATGCCATTTTGAACACACAAGAACCAAAATGGGAGTTCCTGTAGCCTTGAATGATGCTCCATTTTGAACCTGGTTAAAACCTCATTCCCTTGTCCATTGAGAAATTGCTTGAAAAATCTACTCAGTTGTCCCCTGAAGAGGTGACCAGAAGATCACATCCTTGGATAAACAGTCTTAATACTAGTCATAAGATTTGTTTACTCCAAGATTGTTATCAAATCTATTCAAACAGAGGTTAGAAAGCATAACAGCTAAAGAGTATCAGTGGTTAAAGTGTATCAGGTAAAAGTCAGGGTGAAAGTTAAAATGAAGTTACAGAGCAGTCAAAGGTAAACAGTAAAAGTAAATACAGAAGGCAGTAAAATGGTAAAAAGAGATGAGAATACTTTCACCAATAGGGAGGTTTGTCTAAAGTGAAAGTAAAACAATCAAAAGAGCAAGAAAGTAAAAAGATGAAAAACATAACAAGAAGGAACATTTTTGCAGAAATTGCATATTTTAGTCATAGTTTTGCAGAAACTATTGTGATCAATCCAAGATGAATTTTACAAAACTGAAGGAGGTTTATGTTCTTAATAGGGCCATCTACAAAAACCTCTCTCACTTTTCTAACAGCCATTATGGTTTTGGAAATATTAAACAATGTTGGAAAACACTTTTTGCAGAAAATTCCAGTTTAAGTCATCATTGTGCAGAGAGGATTGTGGCCAATCCAAAATACTTCATACAAAACTGAAGGAGGTTTTTGTTCCTAAGAGACCTATCTACAAAAACCTATCTCAGTTTTTTCACAGTGGTTTTATAATTAGAGATAAATGTGCATCTTTACAGGCCATTGTTCAGACTCTGTAAAACTCTATTTTACACATATGTTTTACAGAGACTATTATGCATAGCTGGAGAGGAATTTTGGGAAAATGAAAGAGGTTTATCTCACCAACATATTTATCTACAATAACCTCTTTCACTTTTGACATATATATTACGGATTGAGAAATAAAAAGATATCATTGGAACCCAAGTTTGCAGAATTGTTGGAGCAGATTGCACAAAGAAAGGAAGCAGTTAGTGACTTGGATGCCTCATCATCAACTAAGAGTTGGATCAAATTCGAATTCTTCTCTTTGTCATCACCTATCCATACAAAATAGTGCCAAATAGATGCATTAGTTTGAGTGTCCTTTAATTAAGTTCTATTTATGTAAATAGTTGGAGAGATTTGTGAACCAATTTTGATATTTGTTTCAAGATATTTTAGTTTAGAATTTGGGGTGGATTCTATTACTCTGCTGTAACATTGAGATTTTCGGAATAAAATCATTTTGGGGAAATTTATTCGTGGCTTACTGGATGACGATTTAAAGCACTGGACTTGTTGCAGGATTCATGTGTTGGACTGCAGTTCAATAAGTCTTTCTACCCTCTGTCTGAAGTTTTATATTAGTTTATAATATCATTATGTCCATTTCTGAATAATTTACATAAAGGATTGAATCAGAATTTACTTAATTGTACTCTAATTTCAGATGTGATTGTTCTTAATGTTTTCTTCTAAATTGGTTATAAGCATGAATTCTTAAATGCTCTTGCTTTGCTAATTTAAACATTGTTGATTACTATAATAAAGAATTCTTCATTGCTCTTTGTTTGTAGTCATCTCATTTCTTTCTTTTGAACATGGTGAAAGATTCTTATCTGCCTTTCATCCCTTCAAAATCATCCCATCCACTTTAAATTTTAAGGATTGTTCTCTGTCTAGCTACCTTGCCCTGTAAAGCCATCTTGTGTGTAGAATAGAAATCCAGTAAACCCATCCTTTGACTCCATAGCCCAATGGACTGAAAATCTTCAACCTTGCCCTTAGTTTAAGGATTCCACCATTTTTCAAAACAAACATCTTGGATCTATAACTAGCCTAAAACCTTCTAAGAACAAAGATAAATCATAAAGAGAGAGCCCTCTCTGGATGCAGATTGGCTAGATTCTGCATCTGAAGGTTGGTTTGTGGTTACCTCGGGTATACTTTCCTCTTACACAACTTCTAGGAAAACCTGAGTGATAACACTATGCAATGGAAAAATGGGCATATACGAGGCTCAACAAGCACCATGGTATTTTTGAGTGAAATCTCCTCAAGAATGTTGGGTTTTAGTTCAACACCCACTAGCAAAATCGAGGGTTTCCGTCCTGGGGCTATGAACACTAGGAACTAGGTTCTCCAAACCTCATAACAAAAAATATCAATAATCCAAGTTGTCCTCCAATGGTCTCCACCTTATCTTTTTATAAATATGATGGACCCCTCTAGAAGCCTTTATTTAATTATTATTTTAATCACTAGTACCTTTCCCCTCCTTTTATTTTAATTAAAATACCTTTTTTAATTTGGGAAAATGGGAAATCGGCCACAATTCCTCCTTTAGCCATCGAAAGTCACTTCCTACCATCTCATCCTATATATATTCTCGTTTTGGTTCCAACGAGGTATTACACTAAGATGTTTTGTCAATTATTCCTCCCATAATGCGACCTTAAGTGTAATTAATTGAGCGCTCCATAATAACCCTGTTTTCTTAAAGTTGTTAGACTGCAACAAAACAAAAGGAAAGTTGTGCAGATGATGGAATGTGCCACAGGAATGTCATCATATCCCAAAGAAACTCCTCAAACCCCCATAAATCCCCTCCAGAAGCTCATGGGCCCACTTATGGAGTAAACCTACTCATGTGATCTAGCTTCCTCCAACCATGGAAGTCCATCCTAACAACACCATAAGGGAAACCAGAAAAAGGAACATGACAAATCCTCCCGCCGCAATATTGTTTTCCCTCAAGTAATCCATATTTTCCCACCGAATTGGTAGTCCTATGTAGCTAAGAACCAATACATGTATCCCATACAAACGACTAGGTGATACCATGCATTTGTGCCACCTAACCATAAATAGATCCCTTGATTCCTGGATCCCAAACTAAAATCTGACTCATCCTGCTACCAACATACCCCCCTTGGATCCCAATTCCACCATGGCCAATCATCAACACCTCTATCCCATGGCTCCCAATGTGCCCTGTCTCCAAGTGTAGATGTTGCTCCACCAATCGAATACCAACTCATCACTTCTCCTCAATCCAACCCCTAGCACAAACCAATGAAAATCCTACTCTATTGATGTTGGGTTGGAATGCTAAAGAGTTTTCATCTTGCATCCTACTACAAAATAAAACATGCAGTATCCCTCACATCGAAGGGCTCCTGCTGCACTATGTTCCTGACTAAAAATATCACCCCATAAGTAGGGTACCAACTCATGACCCCCTGCCAATCCATCTCATGGGAAGAATCTAATGCATGGACACATGTGTATTGAACAAGTATACTAGGTGGATGTTGGTCCATGCTCAATTCCTTTCATTCTGGTCAATCAACCAACAAGGATAACTTTACCCCTCTCTCTCTCGGAAGGATAAAGGTTAGAAAATGATGTTGATTCCATCATTTATCTCCAAATCACATCCTATGCCTCATGGTTGATTATCATTAGTTTTATTAGTTTTTTAATGGTTAGAGATGATTTAGTCGTGATTTAATAATGATGTTTTCACTAAGTTCATTTGTCGAAGCATTCTACTGCCAGAAGTCTGCACAAGTCAATTTTAACTAGTTACTGGATAGTTGAGTACGAAATTGCTAAAGGTGAAAATATGAATTTTGTTATCAAATGGGGCATAACCTTGAAATTCTGACACACGGGTTTTATTTAGAGCACCCTCATTTAGGTTACCCAGAAACCGTTTGGAAAAATTCATTACCATGAAGGAGTTACAGTCGGGGGAAATATTCCAATGTAAATTTAATCATGCTGAATGTGAATGACTTGAACGGGTCAATTTGGGTTTGGTTCTGAACGGTTTTTGCTGAACGGTTTTGGGCAACGCTTTGACATGATCGAGATTTGAATTTAAGGATTGATATATCTTACGACTACCAGCTTTCAACTTCCAATATTGATTTCGTTATATCTCCATGATCATGTATTGAATGCTGTTAGTGTTCAACCTTGAATAAACTGAGAAATCAGATTTGCACAAGCCAAGTTAGCATAATATCTCTTTGATACGATCTAGACAGATCTCTTTTATATTTGTAATTATGAGGCTATGTTATAAAATATTGTATCAAAGATATTTATGAAAGATATCAAGTTATGGAGGTATAGAGCCATGCAGTGATAGTATTTTGAAGCAGCATTGTTGTATTAAACTTTGTTTAATTCAAAGACTTTTACCATGAGCATGTGTTGAGTGAGCTTTGGATTTCTAGATTGATGCATGACTGGATTAGTTGGTTATTTCTCCCCTTTATCTTGTAATTTTTCTCTCTTCTAGGTGTGGCAAGGGCCCACAACAACTGGGAGATTTGTCTAGTGTTAGTTAGATTCAATTAGTTGTGATTTTTATTAATTTTGTTGTGAATTATATTTTAGATTTTCATTACAAGCACTTGCATTATTAGATTATCATCTAAAGCTCGATTTCCTGCAATAGATTTAGTTTCTAATGTGATTGAATGGTGTTTTTCTCAATGTGGTTATGCCTCTTGAATGAATTCTTATCAGTTGGTTGATCGATCCGAATTGAAGATTGGAACATGGTTTCTAACTGTGCGTTTTAAATGTAATTCATAAATTAGTTGTTGATCAACATCGTTTGAGAATTCCAAATTGAATTATGAATTTGCTGTGTTTGGTGTTGATACAAATCTAAGGAAGACCCTTTCATTTTAGTCTCAGACTCATGCATCATTTCTCTCTGAGCTATTCACGTAATAGAGTGCATCCTCTGTCCCTCTCTGAAATGCATAAGCATCATTTTGAGTTAAACACAAAGCCCCATGCTTCCTTTCAAACACTGAGTTTCATTGAATCAATATTTAAATCTTCTGTTCCTTGCTCAAATTCGTAGACAAGAATTTAATTACATCTCGGGATAATTAAAATCTCTGTTTTTCGTTTCAAATGATAAGAACATCAACCAGATCCATTCAACACAGAATTAAATTTGGATAAGAACATAGTTGGTTTTGCACTATTTGCACTCATCTTCTCACAAGATCAAAACAATGATATTAACAATGAAATGCAAGATTTGAATGTATATGCAAACATTAATGGACTATTCTCTCACAATTGTTAAATATATTTTATATAAAACATGACTTAGGCAGTGAATCCATACTCTGTGCTCTCAAATTTTAAAAGAACAATGAGAGTTTTGTAATGACAGTGCTGTTGTGTGTTTTTAGGTTGTTTTCAGAGACTTAGAGGCTTTTATATATTTTCTTGCATTATGTCATTTGATTACAACATGTGATTTAAGAGTTGCCTGATTTTAGGAGTGTTTTTAAAGTTCATAGAACAGAGAATAGAATTTAGAAATAACATTAGAGTTTTGTGTGACAGTTAGATACAATTTCGATTTACATAGAAGTGTGTATCAATGATTTTAATTTCCAGATTGAATGAATAAAAATAGTTTCCATTAAATTTGATGCCTGTAGCTTGATTTCAAAAGTAGATTGATATTCTAGTGTGTTAAGGATTGATTTAATTGTTGAATTTTGATATAGCCATAGCTAGATTAGTAGTGTGAGTTATCTTTATCAAAGAAGCAAGTTCTAGGTAAATTTAAATTCCAGTTAGCCAATTGCTTGAGATTAATTTGTTGAATGAGTGAAGAAATTAGGGTTAAGATAGGTTTACAATTAGAAGTGAAAATTGAAGATTGATTGATTCATAGAATAACAACATCATTTTCTTGATTGAGTTTTCCGTATTGTATTCCCTTGTGTGATTAAGTAGAATTTTGCAAGTTTGTCATACCTTTCATAGAGCTAGGGTTTGGTGAAGTAGACTAAAAGTCATTTTATAAGAATGTCGAAGATTTTCAATTGTAGAAAGCAGAGTTGAGTTGTTCGTTTCATTAGGTGTGTGCATAATTCCTTAGGGATAGAGTTCTTAGATTAGTTCTTAGCCAACATTCTCTTTTGTTTATTGTTGAAAGAAACATTGAAGTTTGTGTGTGGAGCTCCTATCAATCCAGGGTTTTCAATTCCAAGTGAAGTTTTAGGGTTTAATGCAAGATTGATTCCAAGATATTAATTTCAATATTGCTTAGCTTTAATCTCAAGATTGTTTAGTTTTTATTCACAGATTGGTTGATGAAGGATGTGCAGTGAAGAACTAGGTTTCCATTCAAAGTATAGATTTCCTTCAAAGAGCAGATTTGGATTGATTCATTAAAGATCTTAAATTCTAAAGTTGAATTTGGTTATTTTAGTGAGATGGCTTGATTCCCTTTTCGAAATTTGTTTATTCAAAAGAATATGTGTGTTTTATTACTTAGTTGATCATTATAAAGGAAACATTAAAGCTCTGACCTAAAAACTAAATCAAGAAGTGCAGTGCAGCTCGTGTTTACGAGCCCAGATTGACATATAAATATTGGAGGATTAATTTTCTAATTAAAATTCTCAACAATGCTTCATTGGAGTTTTGGAGAGAGAATTTTTGTAGAAGCAGTTTTGTGACAATCATCACATTAGGCCATATACATCATTTCCAGGGTCATTCATCATTTGAGTCAGAGATATTTTATGGGTTTTGCTCCGCTTGCTTGGAAAGCACAGGTTCCACTATTCCTTCATGTTGATATAATTCTTCCAGTGGATTAAAAATGGCTCATTGATTTTATTAGCCTTTATTTGTGCATAAAATTATTGGTTGTGCTTCCTTTTATTTTATTTCCCTGGATGCGGGGGAAAATGGAAGCACGTATGAAAAAATTCTCTCCCACGCTGGAGATGATGAAGATCTGAAACGCAGGCCTTCACTTGAAGTGGATCCACACTCTTGCAACAATTCGCATGAGGTGATAGAGGAAATGCATCATGAAGATACACAACGCCAGCAACCTCCCCTCGGGGGTACCTCTCAGCTGTAATCATTTGAATGATCTCCCAGATGGATATGACGCTCTGCCATAACTCGAAGTACATGCTTCCTCATGAAAATTTTTGCAACATACAGTTGCGAGTGAGTCATAATAATGCTCAAAATATTCGCATGTGCCACAAGTTTACAAAAGGGGAGGCCCTTCCGCACAAAGCTACTCACAGTCTTCTCCTTTTAGCTTTTCTGTTTCAGCTTCAGCCCTCCTATGCGCCTCCCCTGCTGCGCAGCCTCTCCCCCTGAGATGCATTGCGCAGAATCCCCCTGGCTGCGCACCCCCCTGAATGTGCACCTCACTTTGGCTCCCTTTTCCATGCTAGTTTCACCAGCCCGTGTGCTCCCATTACCCAGCTCCCCCTGCTGCGCATCCTCCACCAGTGCACCTCCATATCCAATAGAATCTCGCTACGCAATCCTCGTCTCTGGTCAGAGCTGCTCCTCCATACCTCTCAGCCCCCCATCTACCCTTTGCTTCACCTGCCCATGGCTCCAAGACTGTGCCAAAGAAATATTAGAGGAGGCCAGAGAGGTGCATTCGCAGGACATTACTAGCGAGGGCCCGATAACCGCTTAGAGTCCTATGAGGGCTCCTCTCCGAGCAATCACGCTAGGGAGCCCCCCAGAGACCTGTGCACGACCAAGAGAAGGCCCCCAATCATGAAATGCAGAGAGGCAGAAGCATACCAAGGAAATCCACCATTGTGCATCAGGAGCACCCCATGCCCTGCAAAACTGAGCCTCTTCCGGCACAAGAGGAAGAGGGAGAAGACATCGAAGTTTGGATATTAGACTCAGAAGGAATCTAGATGTGAGTCTCGGATGTCGAGTACCCTGTTTCTCCCATCCTCCGCGCTCCTGCTTCCAGGCCTCCGTGTCAACCTACTGCTAAAGAGGAAGCCATTGTGCAGGAGTAAGCCTGCCCCATCATGGAGGAAGATCTAGAGTGCGAGGATGATGCAGAAGAACCATGACTGCGCAACAACTCAACTCTTCTTAGTTTTTTTTTATGCTAGTTATTATCACAGACCCTTTACTTTTGCTAGTGCTATGGCACATTTTGTAATCTTCTGTTTGATGTTTTTTCCAGGTTGGTTTCCTCCAAGGAGGAAGCCCCATGCATGCACAAATATGAAGGAAACAAACACTGGGATTGGTTAAGAACAACTTACCAACTCAACCTGTAGCATATGTAATGTTTTATTTTCGAATTAATATAGTATAGCCTCAATTACCAAAAAAAAAATTTTTGGTTGTGTATTTATCTGCGATTTTTGTTGTTTAAGTTCATTTCTGGTATCTACTGTCAAATTTCCGAGCAGGAATATTACAAATTATGAAGAAAAATGTATCACATTATTGTATTTTGAACTTCAATACTCATGTAAAAAGGTGTCACACAAATTCAAGGCATATGAAGTCATTTATATGAGCGTTTTTGGAGTATGTCACTGATTATCCTAAAGCAATGTAAAAATAAATATCTCGTCATTTTAAAATATGTGGAGTCTTATGTATAGTGTACTACATGAAGGATAGTTTTGATTTGTCTATAGTTGAGGCTAAAGTTTGTCTTACTAGTTTGAAAAAAAATTAGTAAAATAAATGAAATGTTGTGAATGAATTGATTAAGTTAAGTGTACAATTGAGTAAATTGAGTCTAACAAAATGAGAGGGTTAAACATGCGTTAAGGTGGGAATTTCTCTCCACATATTGTAATGTAAGTTGGTTTCTAGCTGAAGCATTTGGCTCTTCATTAGAATCGATTGATATCTATTTGATATCATTTAATTGAGTTGGTAAAAACTAACTATTGGCAAAAATATTTTTTTATAATTGGTTTTAGTAACAGTTAGAGGGTTGTAGTAGAGTATAACCATTGAGTTGTGTCATATTCAAGTCAAATAAAATGCATAGAATCTTATATTCAAGTCATAGTATGAATTGTACTTCATGTAAATCTAATTTGTAGACTTCAATTCATTGTCAAAAACCCGAAAGTGTAAAGAAGCAAGGATTGAAAAGAGAAGAGAAACAAAGGCTAAAGTTCCAAAGAGTTCGAAGAATTAATAGAGACCCATTAAAATTTTCTATGATCAACTAAGAAAACAAAGGAATTTAGACTAAGCAATATAGAAAGGAGTGAGCTTGATTGAGCGACAAAGAAATTTTTTCTTAAACAATGAGCATATAGGCATTGACATTAAGTAGTTGGCTAAAATATTGAAACAAAATGAGAAATTTTTGTAGCAATTGATTGAGCATTTGATCATAGTGCTTGAAGCGAGTATTGGTTTCAAGATTATTTCTACAAAAAAAATATAAGAGAAGAAGGTTTTAAATAAAGAGACATCATAATATGCACACGCGCGCACACACACACACACACACTCTCTCTCTCTCTCTCTCACACACACACACACACAAAGAAATTAAAGTACAATATAATGACACAAGAATGATTGAATTTATTATTAATTAAGCATCCTAGAATAAGAGTTGAAGAACAATTCCTTAGGTTATGGCCTTAGAAGCCAAAAAGTAGAGAAATGATAGGTAGGGAAAATCATGCTACTTCATGATGTGGTGTTGTGTAGGGTGCAAGATGAGAAAAGTGTTAGGTATGCGTTATATTCATTCCAAGACTAGTCACGCGCCACCATTTTGGACCCTATTTTTCGGTGGGCGGACCCACCCATGGTTTTGTGCATGGGTTTGCACATGGTTTTGGGGCATAATGGTTTTACGCCCCTGGTATTTTGTAGATCCAGTCAAGGGAACTACGGTTATGTTCTAATCCAAGGTTAATGGATTGGGGTTTATGTATGCTTCGACATGTATATATATGTGTTGTAACACTAAAAGGAATATAATGAAAAATCAAGCTGGTCGTCCCGATTTGGGATCCAGGGGGAAATCTCTGTGTATATATGTTTTTTATTTTATGCTCTCACTATTGTTTATTTTCTATTTTTAAGATTTGTTTATAGATAACTTCTGTACAGGATTAAAACCTACAAAAAGGAGGAACCACTCACCACCCAAATTGCACCAACTTGTCACAATAGAGAGGAACATTGTTGGGTGGGACTAGATCCTTGGAGACTTAATAACTACATATGTCTCTAATAGATCGAAGATGTAGGTGAAGGAGTAACAAGTCATGTTAGAACCTTGTATACATGTATCTCCTTATAGAACTAGTGTTTGTTGTGGTTTCTTTCACTTGTAGAATAATATGCATGGTTGATGCATAATAAATATACTTTGGTAGGATCTAAGATCCTAGACCTTGTATCACAATTGGTTCGAGATGAGGCAAGATTTTAAGGGTGGGGGAGATGTTGGGAGGAATATTAGGCTGTTTTAAAAGTCATCATACATTAAGAAATTATACATTAAAATAAGTGAATACTTGAAGGTATGTGTAATAAAGCACATGATAAAGATAACCTAATGAATGATCAGTTAGAGTGGGTACAGCTGATCCAACCATCTCTCTATTGTATAAATATTCTTGAAGAAGGAATATGAACTTAGTAGGTTAACCTTATCATATCTCTCTCTCTCTCGAGTATCATATGTGGGATTGTTTCAATGTGATTCTTTTCTTGAATGCATGTGTGTAACCTAGAATATTATAGTAGTGAGGAACAACATGTTTTTAATGAGACTCCCATCATGAGTTCCACTAATGTCCTCCACAGGGACCACCATATGGATAGGACCTCCATGTTAACAAATTACATTTGACTTGGGATTTGTCATTGACACATGCTTGAATGACCTTCATGTTAGGTCATCAATGATACATCATCATGTCAATGACAAGCAACCAATGGAATAAAGGACAATATATTTAGTGGCGAATATTGTTTGTGATTGCGTGCCTTTTCATGATAAATAAATGTAAACAAATTGGGTTGATGACTTGGATAAAAGAAAATATTCTCAACCTCTATTGCACACAATAACAAGAAATTGACATGCACCATTAAAAAGAGGGAAACACTATAGAGAAGAAACTAGGCATAATCATAGGATAATCAATGTCACTAGAAACTACATTTTCAAACACCACAAAATAATATTAAATATTTTGGTTGATTTTGATTTATAATATGTTTTAAAAATATGAGGGTAGGTGACTATTTTAATATCTTGCGCTATGGACGATTAGGATTAATGGTGCCTCCTCTTTGACTAGCTCAAAACCCTTGGATTGGGAACAATATAAGAATTATATTTGTATATTTTGTGTTGTTGTCTCCTTACCAAACATTGTTTGCTAAGTTGTTGGAAACATGGATTGTACTTTGATATTTTGGATTGCAGTCGGATGAATTTCATCAACATGTATTTTATTTTGATACTTTATATAAAAGATATATTTTTTCATGAAGATTGCATCTTTATATATGTGTTCATAAATTATATAAATTCTCATGCATCTTATAATGTGTTGAATTCCTCTTTTTTATTACATATTCACTATGGATATAGTATATTAATTCACACTTAACCAATTTGATCGTGGACCTAGTGATTCCAATCTCCAGATTGAATGCTTCAACCTATTGATGGGCGAAAGAATGGCCTAATATATTATTGAAACATTTTTTGAATTATTGGTGGGATAAAATAAGAAATATAGGAATGTAACCCGAGGTTTTATAGCCTTGTAAATAAAATCGTATGCAATAGAAGAAAAATCAAATCAAATCTACAATAAATATTCTACAAAATTGAAATGAATAATGCCAACGAGCATCATCATTGATATAACTTATATAACAACAAAAATAACTTAATTAAATTGTTGTAGCTGAAATATACAATTAAATATGATACACACAAATGATGAAATTAAAGATAAAAGGTATTTATAATCAAATATCCAAAATATTCACAGAGTACTAAATAAGAAAATATAAATTAAGCACAATATGATAAAATCATATGAAAATTTTCCATTGAGTTCATTCAAAAGATTTTTTCATACATCTTGAATCAATATCAATAGATATAATGATATTTGACAAATATAAATGATAAATTTAAAGAGAAAAGGTATTTATAATCAAATATCCAAAATATTCACAAAGTACTAAATAAGAAAATATAAATTAAGCATAATATGATAAAATCATATGAAAATTTCCCATTGAGTTCATTCAAAGGATTTTTTTCATACATATTGAATCAATATCAATAGATATAATGATATGTGAAAAATATATTTTTACAAATGACAACGTTTAATGACTGCAACAGTGGAATTTAAGTAGTAAAAAACCAAAACAAAGTTGAAGCCTCATTGCAACTGGTTCAGATAGAAACCTTCCAGACATTGGTGTTAATGATCAACTATGATAAATAAAATACACCACTAAACACTCATGTATGACCAAAATGATAAAAATATGCCTTCAACAACAAGAGAAGAACTTATTAACCCCATTCATTGCTACTTTTTAAAATAAAATTTGTTCCACCAAACCTGTTAGACTACATATATCTAAATCAAAACACGTGAATCTTCTCAAAACTAAATAAAGAAATATAAATCATACCATTCCTTGTGTAAAAGTTCTGCCTATTCTTCTTCTAAAATTTGAAAAATATAAGTGAAGATTTGTTGAAATGATTCCCAAAAATTATTCTCCTTTTTCTAATTTTAATGCTCACCTCTATCACTCATCTTTTCTCAAAAAATATCCTAGGACAAGAAGGAAAATCAAAATAAAAAGAATGACAATTCTAAAAAGTAAATGAATGGCTATATAACTCATAAGAAGAGAAGATCCACTTTCCATTTATCATATTTTAGTTTTAAATTTTAAATTTATTTTAAATGCCATAATGCATGACCCATCATCTTGTAATTGCAACACATGCATTTATAAAAAATAACACAACCATCAAATGATCAAAATCGTTCGTAAATAAAAAATATATATAAGTAAATATATCAAATGAAAGTTAAAATAAACTTAAAATTCACCAACTAACTACCACTAAAATATCTCAATCTATAGGAAAAATTTGTTGAGTTATGATAAATCTCATGAAAGAGATCTTCTATTGAAAGTGTTGGTCGACTTTCATAAGTCCTAGCTAAAATATTTGTTCTCAAACTCTCTTCCCTTTCCTCACTTTTTCCTTTGTTCTGTGCAATTGTAAAGGTATGGCCAAGAAAATATTAATATTTTCTTGGAGAATAATATTATCTTTTAGACATTGGAGAAGCATAGGGAAAATACCTTGAAACTTCTGCAAAACAACATAGAGTGTAATGTTTCAATTTTCGTATAACCAAAGTCGAACCTTTAGGAAATTCAGGCAAAGAATGAGGGTTCCATTTTTTTGGAAAACAAAGAACCAAAATAAAAACCAATATGGAGTATATACTGTTAGCTTAATAACGATTCTATAATGTGGAATAAAAACTTAAAAAGAATCGAAAAATAAACTTTAATTCCCAATAAATCATACCTCCAGCCATTGATGCTACTGACACTCAGAATGTATTTTGAATGCAAAGCTTCCGGGCTGCTTCACTATATAGAAAATATGCAGGAGGAAGATGCCTTATTCCTTGCACGCCACAACTGAAACTGCTCCTTCCCTGTGGCTATTCTCTATCTGTAATGCAAGCTTAAATTAAAGGATACAGAAAATTTGAAGGGACTTCCAAGCTTTGCTCACTCTAACTTGATGGTGTAAAACTGAAGGGGATTGAGTTAGTGAGCTTGGGGACCAAACAAAAGTATTTATAGCCAAGCTTCCATCAAGCTTCTGTTGGCTATGTGTCAAGTGTTCCACAAATCATGGTAGAGAACTGCAGTGGGAGTAATGGACCACTTCAAAAGCTCCCAACAAGAAAATTAATTAATTGCAGTTGATTTCTGTAATTTAAGGAAATGACTACAATTGGTATTTATAAATTAAGGAAATGATTGCAGTTGGTTTCCATAAATAATTAACTGCAGTTATTTCCAGAAATAACTGGTCGTTGGGAGAGGGAGCGTAACATTCTCCCACTTGGTCCATACTTCCAAAATTAATGTCTCATCTTAAAAAACCATTGATAATCTGTATTAAGTAATAGATACATGAATCATGGCGATAAGTCCTCTAATGACGAGTATTATCTTCCATGTATTACTATGTATTTATTTCTATTAAAATTTATGTGGCAACAATTTCTTAATGAATAAACCCTATGTTTATTATTGGTCCTACACAGATGAATTCTCTCAAATCAAATTAAGGTGCACATAAATATGAGAAAAACATCACAATAATTAAGAATTTCATTAAAAATAACATTGTTCATACAATGAGAAACTACATAATGGAATCAAGTCCCATATTCATTACATGATCCTTGAATTTAAATGGTGGCATGCCCTTAGTAAAAGGATCAACGATCATCAACTCAGTGCTAACGTGCTCAATGACCACTTTATTTTCTTTAACACGTTCCCTTATAGCTAAATACTTAATGTCGATGTGTTTATTTCGACTCCCACTTTTTTTGTTCTTAGCCATAAAAACAACAACTGAATTGTCGCAATATATTCTCAATGGATTAGAGATAGAATCCATAATTCTAAGCCCATAAATGAAACTCTTAAGCTATACACCATGTAAAGTAGCCTCAAAACAGGAGATGAACTCGGCTTCCATAGTGGAAGTGGCAATCAAAATCTGCTTGGCACTCTTCCATGATACAGCTCCACCGGCCATCATAAAAATGTATCCTGATGTTGATTTGCGTGAATCAACACATCCAAAAAAGTCAGAATCTGAGTAGCCAATTACTTCCAAATTGTCTGTCTGTCTTACATAATCATGTAGTTTTTGGTTCCTTGAAGGTATCTCATTACTTTCTTTGCAGCTTTCCAGTGGTCTAAACCTGGATCACTCTGATATCGTCCCAACATTCCCACAACAAATGCAATGTCAGGTCTTGTGCAGACTTGAGCATACATTAGGCTTCCGACAGCAGAAGCATATGGAATGTTATTCATTTGTTCCCTTTCAAAGTCATTCTTCGGGCATTGGTTCAAACTGAACCTATCACCCTTCACAATGGGAGCGACACTTGGTGAACAATCCTTCATCTGAAATCTCTCTAAAATTTTATTAATATAGGTTTCCTGAGACAGACCCAAGATGCCTCGAAATTTGTCTCTATGGATCTTAATGCCAATGACATAAGATGCCTCACACATATCCTTCATATTGAAAATTTTAGAGAGGAATTGTTTCACCTCATGTAGCAAACCCTTATCATTGGTTGCTCGCAAAATGTCATCCACATATAAAACAAGAAAACATATTTTACTCCCACTGAATTTCAGGTATATACATTCATCCATAATGTTTTCTACAAAACCGAAAGAAGAAATTACATTATGAAATTTCAAATACCATTGGCGGGATGCTTGTTTTAATCCACATAATTATTTCTTGATCTTGCAAACCAATTGCTCACCATCACTAGAGGAGAATCCTTCAGGTTGTTTCATGTAAGCCTCCTCCTCTAGATCTCCATTGAGAAATGTTGTTTTCACATCTATTTGGTGCAACTCCAAGTCAAAATGGGCTACTAATGCCATAATAACGTGCAAGGAATATTTCTTAGATACAAGAGAGAAAGTCTCAGTGTAATCGATTCCTTCTTTCTGAGTGAATCCCTTTGCAACAAGTCTTGCCTTGTATCTCTCAATGTTGCCCAATGAATCTTTCTTTGTCTTAAAGACCCATTTACATCCAATGGATTTTGCACCATTAGGCAACTCAACAAGATCCCAAACTTCGTTACTCTTCATAGAATTCATCTCTTCCTTCATGGCATCGTACCATAATTTTGATTCTTTGCAACTCATGGCTTGTGAAAAAGACTCTAGATCATTTTCGGCTCCAATGTTGTAGTCATATTCTTGCAGATACACAACATAATCATCAGAAATTGCTGATCTCTTTGGTCTAGTAGATCTTCTTAATGTTGTACCACCATCTTCCTGAGAAGTATGTGGTTCAACTCGTTGTTCAAAAATTCTTGGCAATTCTTGAACTATCTGATCTATTGGAATGTCGTCAGCAGCTTGTGGAACTTCAACAATTGGTTGTTCAACACCAATTTGTACTTGAGGGGTGCTGTGAACAATAACCAATCTATCACTTGAGGTGGAAGGTTGAGATTTTGATTGATCCTTCTCAGAACTATGTTCTTGGTTTGATCGCTCCCACTAATCAAGTCATTTTCAAGAAACTTTGCATTTCTTGATTCCAAAATCCTAGTGCTGCGAGATGGGCAATAAAATCTGTAACATTTAGACCTTTCAGCATATCCAATAAAATACCCACTAATAGTCCTTGGGTCCAGCTTCTTCTCTTGTGGATTATATATTATCACTTTAGACGGGCATCCCTAAATGCGCATATGTCGCAAAATCGGTTTCCAAACTTTCCATAATTCAAATGGCGTTTTAGGAACAACCTTGGTTGGAACTCGGTTTAATATATACAATGCCGTCTTAGGTGATTCAATCCACAAGGATTTATGAATATTGGAGCTGCTAAGCATACTCCGCACCATGTCCAATAATGTTCAGTTTCTTCTTTCTGCTACACCATTCTAGTCAGGTGAACCAGGCATGGTGTATTGGGCAACAATCCCATGCTCTTGAAGAAATTTTGTGAATGGCCCAGGTGCTTGTCCATCTTTTGTGTATCTACCATAATATTCTCCACCTCTATCTGATCTCAGGATTTTAATTTGCTTGCCGCATTGTTTCTCTACTTCAGCCTTAAATATCTTAAAGGCATCTAATGCTTCGCTCTTTTTATGAAGCATGTAGAGATACATATATCGTGAGTAATCATCTATAAAAGAGATGAAGTATCTCTGACCATGTGAGTCCATGTCTGGACTACATATATCAGTATGTATGATCTATAATATGTTCGAACTCTTATTGGCACCTTTCTTTGACTTGTTGGTCTGCTTTCCCTTTATGCAGTCCACACAAGTCTAAAAATTAGTAAAATCCAGAGTATTAAGTACCTCTTCATTTACCAATCTTTTAATTCTTTCTATGGAGATATGACCTAGTCTCCGATGCCATAATTTAGAGGAATTTTCATTAATAACACATCTTTTAGTGCCAGTGTGAACATGCATTGAATCATAAGTGACATTGTTTTGTAAATTAATGCAGTAAAGACCATTAGACAAAATACCATTCCCAACACAATCAGATTTATAAAATAAACAGAAGGATGTTTCTTAAAAGTTAAAGGAATATCCAAAAGGTACAAGCCTTGAAACTGAAATCAAGTTTCTAGAAAAACTTGGTACATAAAAGGTATTTTCTAATTCTAAAACAAAGCCACTACTTAATTTAAATAGCATGTTCCTATAGCTTCCACATGCGAGCCCTTCTTGTTTCCTGATAAGATGCTTTGCTCACTGCCCATTGGCTTCCTTAGGTTTTTCAAACACTGCAAGGAATTCGAAATGTGAATTTTTGATCCAGAATCAACCCACTAGGTGTTAATATTGACATTAACCGTATTAGATTCATAACAAACAAACGAGATTGGATTACCTTTGTCCGTAAGCCATTTCTGAAATTTGGCGCATTCCTTCCTTTTACGAAAGAAAAACTTGGAATCCTTCTTGATATCGGCTTGGGGAGGTATTTTACCTTTCCCTTTCCGATTGGCTTGAGATTTGCCCTTTCCTCGCATTGCCAGCATTGCACTTTCTCCCATTTCCATCATCAGTCTCTCTTCCTCTTGAACACACATGGTCATGAGTTCATTAATTGACCATTTATCCTTATGTGTGTTGTATGAGATTTTGAAGGGTCCGTATTGGTGCGTAAGGGTGTTCAGGATGTAGTGCACCAAGAAAGACTCTAATTGTTCAACCTCGAGTTTCTTCAATTAAGCCACAATGTCCCTTATTTGCATGATGTGCTCGCGCACACCTTTCACACTGGTGAGCCTTAGGGATGAGAACTTCATGATTAGGGTGCTTGCTAGTGCCTTGTCTAAAGTGACGAATTGATCATCAATGGATTTTAGCAAGTCTTGGACCTTTTCATGCTGATCAATGGAACCACGAATACCAGCTGAAATTTTAGTCTTAATGAACATCATGCTCAAGTGATTAGATCGTTCCCATCGTTCATAAAGCGTGATGTCCACTACAATGCTGGTATTAGTGAGTTTCGGTGGTTCATATTTCCTAATAGCATAGTCTATGTCCATCCACCCCAAATGAAGGAGAGCTTTCTCCTTCCAGACCTTATATTTATCTCCCTTAAGTTCAGGGATATCAGAACGAATTTCAGAGAAATTTGCAGGTTGTACAACTGCATAAAATTAAAAAATCACATGCTTATGTTAAAATCGAGGCCTAAATAATATTTCATGCTTTACCAATGTAAATCATGCTTTAAAATTGAATCTAATGACAGAAAAATTGTCTGTGGACTAAATTTTCAATTCAAGCAGATTCAATTTTTCTTTATGATAGAATTTATCAAATTATTCACTTAATTCATAATTCTAAGAGTATATTATGATTATAATTTGATATAAATTCTATCTTAGTTTTGAACTTTATGATAAAACTATTAATTCATAACTCCTGTGGGTAAGTTATGAATATTTTATCCTAATTAATTACATAAATATAACAAAAATTCCTCTGGGATAAAATTTATTATATTTAGTACAATTAATTACAATTAATGTCTAAATATTCTTTATGTGATCCTAATCAATCATAATATATAATTTTATTTAATTAGAGATGCTGTGGCTATTCTCTAATTAATTAAAATTATATGGATCACTAGACATTATTTACATAAAAATTAACTTGATATGAGAATAATGATAATTTGCATAAATAAAACTATAATATTCATGCATAAAATTTAACGATGGGTCTCGCATACTCATCCAAAATAGCATGTTTTAATTAAAGCAGAAATAATTAATTTATGCCAATTAAATTGCACAGCAATTATCCAAATTGCATATAATTAAACTAAATAAATATTATAAGCATAAAAATTGAGCAAAAATTAGACATATTTTCAAATAAACTTTAATTCAGAAAATTCTCAAAATATGACATTTAGCCAAACATGTCTATAATCACCAAGGAAGAGATAAAAATCGCTCTGATACCAAATGTTAGCTTAATAATGATTCTATAATGTGGAATAAATACTTAAAAAGAATCGAAAAATAAACTTTAATGCCCAATAAATCATACCTCCAGCCATTGATGCTACTCACACTCGGAATGTATTTTGTATGCAAAGCTTCTGGGCTGCTTCACTATATAGAAAATCTGCAGGAGGAAGATGCTTTATGCCTTGCACACCACAACTGAAACTGCTCCTTCCCTGTGGCTATTCTATATCTGTAATGCAAGCTTAAATTAAAGGATACAAAAAATATGAATGGACTTCCAAGCTCTGCTCACTCTAACTTGATGGTGTAAAATTGAAGGGGATTGAGTTAGTGAGCTTGGGGACCAAACGAAAGTATTTATAGCCAAGCTTCCGTCAAGCTTCTATTGGCTATGTGTCAAGTTTTCCACAAATCATGGTAGAGAACTGCAGTGGGAGTAACGGACCACTTCAGAAGCTCCCAACAAGAAAATTAATTAACTGCAGTTGATTTTTGTAATTTAAGGAAATGACTGCAGTTGGTTTCTAGAAATAATTAACTGCAGTTGTTTTCAGAAATGACTGGCCGTTGGGAGAGGGAGCGTAACATATACATATGGTGAATGAGAACAAGCCCTTAGAGAAATTTCTGAATATTGGAAGATAATTCTTCCATACTCATATTAGAATTAGTTGCAGATTTGTAGATGGATGTTGAGAGAATACCTCAACCTCCCTATTCATATTTAGAAGTAGTTGGATCTCAGCAGCACTATAAATATTGTGATGTATTTGTTTGATTAAAATATAGAGTAATAGATATATATTATTTGTTGTTGGGGCCCTTGTTTTGAATTTTGGATAAAGAAGAGATTTTTGGGTTGCGGATCGACACATGACAGCCACAACCAAGCCGCGACTACGGTGAGTAGCGGAGCTACCGAGGTTGTAGGGGAACAGGAGATAGCTGAAGAAGCTGATGCAGATAAGTGCAGACGAAGAGAAGATACAACAGAGGACGGAGAGCGAAACTCATAGACAACAGAGAGAAGCCGAAAGCAGCTGAAGAGGATCTAGCGGTTGCGATGGCGGGTGAATAAATAGCTGTCACCCAGTCGAAAGAAGACACACGGATGCAGAGGGATTGAAGAGGATCGAGTGGATGCTGCAGAAGAGATCTATCCCGAGCACGACATCTTTGTAGTTCCTAGGATTCTATGATCTATCTCTCTGTCCTATGGGACGTCTGTAACATAATTGTAAGCTCTTCCTGTGGAAGCAATGTAACTGTGGATCCAGCTGAAATTTATCAATATACATGCGGGTTGCTGTCTTATTAGATGAGTTACATGCATGCGTGATGCCTGTGATGTTTTAAAATTTTATTTGCTTAGTATATGCTCAATCTTCTGAATGTTATTGCGTACAAGATGATATTTATGCATCCAATTCTATATTAATCTTGAATTGCGGATCCATCTACTGCTATCGATCTATTCCCCTCATGAATGTGGTCGCAGCACGCCTCGAGTGAGATTCTCTGCTCTCCGAAGTAGGGTGAAATTGCCGGCGTGGTTCTAGACTACAGCAAATTCCCTTGTTGGCCCCAATCTTTGAACCTGGGTCTTGCATGCGAGACCTGTTTCTTCGCCAACATTTGTGTGTTTTCTGTGTGCAATAGCTGCTATCTCTAATTTTAATATGGTATCAGAGCCTCTACTGGCTTAAATCCCTCACGGGATGGCCAGGAAGATGTGAGAGCATTGATTGTCAAACCGTTGCTGTAGGAGAGTAGATAGTTCAGTAAATCTATTTTTGAGTGAAAGTTTTTTATGTGTTTGTTATTTTTTTTTATAATAGAGATCTTGTGATATAAATATTTGAAAAGGTTTACATATATGTGGAAGACAAGCTGCCACGGTGCCAAATTGATAGCCATGTGCAATGGGCGACAGTAGAAGCTGATACAACACGAGTAACAGAGAAAAGTGAAAGCAGAGTTGATGTTGTTTCACATGATACAGAAAGCGCTTAGCAACACTTCATCTCCACCGTTGTCTTCAGATGTATGAGAGAAGCAAACGGAGATAATTGGGAATTTGAGTCTTTTTCTGACTCTGTGAATGGACTACTATTAGACGAAATCAGAGTTTTTGACTCCGAAGTCGAGATGGAAATGGCAAAAAACGCTGATATAATTTTGTTGCGAAGTATAAAGGATTGAAGCCACCCAGATGGAAATGTGTGGAGCCTCCAGATAGTATGGCGTGGCAAAGATATGGATGCAAAATAAATCATCTGACTCTGTAAGAGGGGACAAAATATTGTTGCATGGATCGATTGCTGGAGAGGTGTGTGCTTCAAGATCTAGTTCTGTACCATATGTCAGTCCTGGTTTATGTTGCAGAGACTGTAACCTGAGATCTATTATGTCTGAGAATAGATCCATTGTGAAAGGAGTCAAAAACCTCTGATTCGAACCCAATCCGACCTTTCTGATGCGCAAAGCCCACATGAGGGAGGGTATCCCTGGTTCCAAAAGGATATGAACCCCAAGATCTGTCTGTTTTGTTCCCAGATCTATTGTAGCCATCGCTATTATTGGAAGAGATCGTCATAGTCAACGTGTGGGCAATTGGCAGAGATCGGGGTGCGTGGGTAGAGGACGCTTTGGCGTTCAAGCCGAAGAAGTTTATGCAGATGATGAATGATGTGAAGGACAACCAGTCAGATCAGCCTCTATTGTGTTGAATGCTAATAATGATAAAACTGTCTTTCAAAAATGCACCAAAAACACCATTAATTACTTGCATGACAGTGGATAATTTCATGAATTTGTTGTTGTGAGATTTGCGTAGTGCAGAACAAATTATTGAACAATTTAGCATCATTTAAATTAGTTGTTCTCAATGTTCTTCGGTGCCGAGAGAACAATTCGCTAATTTGATTGTGTGAATTTTTTATATGCTAATGGGTCTTGTTGTGCTTCGGGCTTCAAGAGCATCGGTTACAGGTTATACAATGAGATCCTTGTGTGTAAAGGTCACTTTGTAGGATTGATCGCTGATCATATTCTGTATCTAGAATATTTTCCTATACGACTGTTGAAATTTATTCTTCGGGGTTATTTCACAGATGGAAATATTTCAATAGGGTAGTTCAGTGTCGAGACTCTTCTTCGGGGGTGTCAAGAATTTTTAATCTTACAAATTCAACATTGATAGTTAGAAGCAGGTTCACTTTAAATGGGTTGAAAGGTAAGCTCGAAGATGTGAAGAAAGAAAGAGCGGAATCCAGAAGACTACAGAGTGGGTAGAGTTGCTGATGAAGACCAGTGAGACGAAGATAATTTTTTATTGTTATGATATGTAAGAATTAAGGGGGAGTATTGGAAGATAATTCTTCCATACTCATATTAGAATTAGTTGCAGATTTGTAGATGGATGTTGAGAGAATACCTCAATATACCTATTCATATTTAGAAGTAGTTGGATCTCAGCAATACTATAAATATTGTGATGTATTTGTTTGATTAAAATATAGAGTAATAGATATATATTATTTGTGTGTTTTCTGTGTGCAATAACTGCTCTCTCTAATTTTAATACTGAATGACTATATGGCGTGTCGTTTTTTTCTTTAAATACACCAAAGAAACTAAACGACCACTTGAGACTATTAAAAAAAAAAGAGTGAGGCACAAGGTTTTCAACAAAGAACCAGAAAAACCATCAAACTTATTTGAAAATTTCCCACATATTGTAGTGAATTCATCGAATGGGCATATCAGACTTTCATATTTATGGAGAGAAGTAAACATTTTTGAATTATGGATGGGAAACGAAATACAAAACACAAAGGCCACAATAAAACCAAAAAACTATATTGCATAATTAACCATAAGCTGATTCGGGAATACCTGAAAATGATGCACAAAAAAATCTCACTTCGAGATGCTCAAAATGAACCCGTAGTCTAGTGAAAAATTCCTTTTATTTTTTGCTAAATTCCTGACATAAATGAGTCAAAATCTCACATTGGAGAGCCCAATTGAGAAATTAATTCATGCACAAGGAGAGAAAAGAAAAAATCGGTGACAAAGATAGAAACGATAAATTGAAATGGCAAGAGAAAGGTGAAAATGAAACACCCTCCAGGTGATGCATGTAATCTCATCTCATCGATGGTGAGCATTAAATTCACCACCTCCCAATCTGTTCCATGCCATCTATTCATGCCACGTAACAAACCATTAACCAAAACATGTTATGTCAACCATTGCAAAACATATGCCACTTCAACCAAACACAATATGTATGCAATGTAACCATAGTGCCATGTCAACACAATACAACAACTATAGACCATGCACACAATACGTATGTCAACTCAATACTTATGTAAGCAAGCTATTAACATAACACATATGCAATGTACTCTACAAAATGATAATAAATAATTATTATCATTTCATTGGCATGCATATAAAATGATAATATGCATGCCAATGAAATGATAATAAATCATTCCAGTGAAATACATATGATATAAACCATGTGCTATCCCACATTGAAAACAAAATAAAGGCATGTAGTATATAAATTATATCAACCAAAGCCATAATTTGTTGATATTTGATGTTGGTGTATCAAAATTTCAATGTTTAATACCAAAGTCAAGAGTGCTATCAACATATATACAACCCTTTGCATATAAAACAATATTTATAAACCAATATATATTGGAATATGCATTAGTAGCATAGAAAAAATAGTGATCTTGGGAGCCGAAGCAAGTATTTTAAAAGAATTTCATTCATTCCTGTATTTGAATAGGTTATTTTTAAAATTCTGAATATGCTTATAGTTTTTCATGTGGGATCCTCCCTAACCTATGATCATGATAGAGGGTAACAAAAAAAAAAATTTGGATGTCATATTTTGACAAGCAATGAGGGAATTTTATAGTTTTAATGCAAAAGTTAAAAATAAATAAATTAAATTGGTATCAACACAATTCAAGAAAAAAAATTTGGGTGTCATATTTCGACAAGCAATGAGGGGAAATTTATAGCCTTAATGCAAAAGTTACAAATAAATAAATTAAAATTGGAATCAACACAACCCAAGAAATTGAAGGGTGATCTTATTCAATTTAAGGGAAATCTAGGATACATTGAAGTTGACATGTCTTTAGACTCATTATATACATTCACACACTGTCCATTTCAACGAGGTATAATCTTTATGGAACATAGGATAGATGTTTGGGTGTCCTTGTGAGTAGAACAATAGTAATTAAGCAAAAATCTACAAAAAGAATGGAATAGTACTTCAAACTAATAGGTTGCAATATATCCTAAAAAAAACTTGTAAAATATTCCTTGAAAGTGATTTTATACACTAAGTTGCACCTACTAGCTCAATGAAATTGAATTTATTAAGAAAACCTACATTTTGAATGAAATATAAACTTAAATTATGTTTCTTTAGTACTATAAGGAGACACATGAAAATAGAGGGCAGATAAGATAATACATGTGATGCATATTATTCAAATGATACACACAATTGCAATTTTTTGACCCTCATTTTCATCTTCCAAGTCGTCTCTTCGACTCTCGATGGTTGTTCAAGTTCACTTGAGGAATTTGACATTATTCTCAACTGAATAATAAAATTTACTTAATTCCCTAAGGACCGTGTTTACAACAGTCACCCCCTTAATATGAAGAGATGTATGTGAGTCCAAGAAGAGAGCTGAAATACATAGGTGGATAACCACCAATGTTTAGATGTGTTTTGTGAATCTACTGGTTCAAGGAAGACCGAAAAATAAATGGGGTGAAAAATCCAAAGTATTATACTATTGGTAGTTTAAGGAATACCGCAAAACAAAAGGTTAGAAGAAGCCAAGTCTTCTATTGGTGGTGGTTTAAGGCTGGCCACCAACTATGGAATTTGGTTGGAAGCAATTCATAGAACAATTATGAATCTATCTAAAAGTTGATTTCTTTTGTGAAATGGAAGATCTTTGCGATGATGGATTAAATATAACCATAAATTGTTGAAATTATGATTTGAATATGACCACAAGATATTGTACAATAGAAGAAATAATTCCTATACTAAGTGGTGGTTTAAGGAGAACCACAAACCAAATGGTTCTCATGTAACATGAGTTTGTATCGGGTTATAACTTGTTGGGTATGTGTTATATTATTTGCACAACTATCCCCATGCATTTTAAAATGTGTGATGTGCAATAAGGAAGGTCACCGGGGGGAAGGTGAGGGGGAAGTGCCCCTAAAAAAAATTTGGGTAGTTTTTTGCATCCTTTTTTGATGGTTTTTGACACACAGATTTTGCTAAAAGAAGTTTTGTGGCACGTGGTGGTTTTGTAGTGTCAGTGAAGGAACCAAAATTATATTCTCATATGGGGTAAATGGATTTGTGGTTAATGGATGTTGCGGGATATATATTGTATTGTAATGTTGTACATGAGAATAAATCTTACCAGTCTGTTATGCAACCAACTCAAAAAATAGAAGAAAAGATAGATCAACGACTTAAAAATTATCCACTTCGAGGGGGAAACCTCCTTTACATTACATAAATGAACAATTATTGTATGACCCAAATGAAAAAATCTAATTTCTATATATAAGAGTCTAAGGGGTCACAATATAATCAGATCCGACATAACCATAATAATGTAAGGGCACACCAATAATAATAGTGGGCTTCTATGGGGCACAATAAAAACAATATGGGGATTGCATGAGCACAGCAATAAAAATAAGGAGGTTACACTAACAATAACAATAAGGGAATACACTAGTATTATAGGGACCTAACAAGTCCCTCTCCTTCAAAAAAGTGTTGTTCTCAACTTTTGAGTAGTTATGAATGCCTCTGTATAAAACTCTCATCCTCCCATGTGGAATATTCAATGAGTAAGTTCTTCAACTTGATGAGATACTCTGAAATTGATCGATTTAGTGGCTGTCGAGTTCTTATTTCCATGATTGCTTCATGTTCCAATATGATTTTTCCTTCCTCATCAAGATCTAGAAATATTTTTTGAACTGAGAGCTTGTCACCTATAACCTTATTTAAGCATGAAACATGGAATCTGGGTGCACTCGGGAAGATGCAGGAAGTTCCAATTTGTATGCCATAGTACAATATTTTGCAACATTGTAAGGACCATAATACTTTGGTGATAATTTATTATCCTTTTTATCTTTCTTGAGGGACATTTGTTTGTATGGTTGTAGTCGTAAAAATTCCTAGTCGCCTTCATCAAAACTTCTTTCGCTGCGATGTTGATCTACTTGTTGTTTCATTTGATTTTGCACCAAAGTGAGGTTATCCTTTAAGAGTTGGAGAACTTGTTGTTGATGCTCGATGTGATCTTCCACTACTTTAACCTTAGAATTTTCTCTTAAAGATGATGTGATGGACGGTGGATGATATCCATAAAGTGCCATAAATGGGGTCATTTTTTCCCACCATTCAGTCAGAGGTAACCACTTGACCCATTGTGTCTGTTTATCGGATACAAATAAAAGAATATATCCTTCCAAATATTTGTTTACTATCTCAGTTTTCCCATCATATTGAGGATGATAAGATGAGCTCTGAGCTAACTGAGTACGAGACAAGAAAATAATTTCGTCAAAAAATTTCTAGTGAAAATGGTATATCTGTCACTTACAATAATATTTGGGTTTCCATGTAGCTTTTGAATTGTTTCCATAAATTCAATAGCAATTGTACCGGATTTAAATGGATGAGATATTGCACAAAAGTGTGCATACTTGGTAAGTTTATCAACTGCCATCATGATGACACTCTTTCCTTCGGACTTGGGTAAACCTATGATAAAATCCATTGAAACCTCCTCCCCACGTTGACTTGCAATGGATAAAGGTTGTAACAGACCTGAGGTCTTAATTGTCTCAAATTTATTTTATTGGCAAACCAAACATTCTTCCACAAAATTTTGAATATAAGATTTAAGGCCATATCAAAAAAAATCCTTCTTGACCCTGTGGTAAGTTTTTTAAAATCTTGAGTTCCCTCCTAAGGGAGAGGTGTACAATTCCAAAATAATATTTTGTTTGAGTTTGGAATTCTTACAAAGATATAACCAAAGCTTGTACCATAATGAATCATTTTTCCAACTAAATGTATCAGATGTACTAGGATCTTGCTGCAAATTTTGAATGAAAGTCCACACCTCTTCATCATTATTCTATTCATATCTTGCTTTAGTTATCCACTCAGGTTGGATACAAAGAAATGTTTCCACATCCTCATCCTTTCTTCAGAGTGCATCTGCAACAACATTTTGCTTCCTTTTTTTTTAGATAATTTCAAATTAATAACCCAACATGTTTGTGGCCCATTTTTGTTGCTCTTCTGAAGATAATATTTTTTCCAAAAAGTATTTAAGACTACCATGATATGTTTTTACCTTGAAGTGTATTCCCATTAGGTAAGGTCACCATTTCTTTAGTGCATGTAGTATTTCCAACATTTCCTTCTCATAAATAGGTTTGTGTAAATACTTTCCTTTGATTTCATGACTTTAAAAATAAATGGGTCTTCCTTATTACATTAAAACCAACCAATTCCATTTCATGAGGCATCACATTCTACAATAAAGGTTTTTGTGAAGTTTGGCATAGCTAAGACCGGTGTTTGGCACATTACCTCTTTAAGATGTTCAAAGGACTTAGTTGCTTATTGAGTCTAAGAAAATGCATCTTTATTCAGTAATGATGTTAGAGGAACCAATATTCTCCCATAATTATTAACAAACTTGCGATAATTCCCTATAAAACAAAGAAATACTTGAAGATGATTTATGGTTGTGCGGATTTTCCATTCCTTAATGGCTTTAATTTTGTTAGGGTCTACCTTAATGCCCTCATGAGATACAATATGACCCAAATATTCCACCTCCTATACTCCAAAGAAACATTTGGAGGTTTTGTATATAATTGTTTCTCCTCCAATAGTTTGAGCACCCTATCAACATGTTGAACATGATCATTCCAAGACTTGCTGTAGATTAGTATATCATCAAAAAATACCAACACAAATTTTCTAAGGAAGGGTTTGAAAATGGAATTCATTAAACCTTCAAATGTGGAAGGTGCATTAGTAATGCCAAAATGCATGACCAAAAATTCATAATGACCCTTATGAGTTCTAAATGTTGTTTTCGTAATGTATTTAGATTTTATTCTAATTCGATGATATCCCGAACAAAGATCCAACTTGGTGAAGTACATATCTCCATGTAATTCATCCAACAATTCATAAATGACAGGTGTTGGAGCTAGAATCAGCACTTGGACTGCAACAAGCGCTTGACCAGACACATCTTGAACTATAAAGAAATTTAATGATTTGTTTTGTGAGATTGGTAGGTGGTACAAACTTTGATTCACTGAAAAGAGATTTCACTCAAATCCATAGTTCTACAAATGAGGGTATTGTAACTTTATGTGGTAGCAAGGTGCAATTTTGTAATCTATGAGGAGAGGAAACTGTAATATGAGAGAATAATCAGTAGGTCCGTAAAATAGAAATCTACTGATTTAGTGGAAATTCACAAAAGTAGCAGTTTGACAATATTCCATTGAAAGAAAGCTATTTCTAGTCTGACAAGATTCTCACTGAAATATCATCAAGATTAACTATCATGAGTGATGCTCTTCCACTGTTATAATATAGATTTTATCAGGACTTCTCACTGTGTGAGACTAAAAAAAACTGATAAAACACATAACAAGCTTAAGAGACTAATAAAAACACATAACAATATGATGATTTGAAAACTGGAACTGGAAGAAAGGAGATATAGAAACAAAAGTAAAGTAGACAATACACACAATAAATTGGTAATAAGTCCTCGGTAGTATTATTCCATTTCATTCACAAAAAATATTACAGTTCGTATAAGTCAAAATTCTATAACCCCAACCAACCCTTTTTACATAACAGTTTATCACTTATATACAAAAGTAATAAATTGTCAGCTCCACAAAAAGAGTAAACCTATTCCCAAAAGCTATTATGATCTTGTGCAAGAGATGAGGCTTATCCTAAAAATTTAATACAAAGTGCTATGACATAATGGAAATAACAACATCAAGGCCAAAAATTCAAAGTGGTTTGTATGATGTGGCAGTTTATGGGAAGACTCCTCTTTTGTTCTGGTGCAACCAACTCCATAATAAGTGTAAACAACAATGAAAATGTCATGTGGCTGTTCCTTGAATGCTGTTTGGTGCCTTGTAGAAATGTGCTGGTGCTGAGAGTAGTGGTAGAAAGTTGTTTCATAGAAACTCTGCCATGTTTCACCATTCCTTTCCTTATTTGGTGGAAAACCCTTTGTAATGGAAAAAACCAGAAACGTTTTGGATAGAATGGCGGAGGCTCATTTTATGAGAAATTAAAAAGAAACCCTTTGAAAAAGGTTTAATTGATAGGGGAGATGTGGAGTGGAATGAATGATAAGCGGGAGGAGAAAACCTTTTAGACATATATTATTATCACAAATTGGGGTCGGAGCATTTAAACTTAAGACACAAACGAGAGAAAATGCGATTTTGCGATGGGGTGATGACGTGGAAATGAAGTGGGACTGATCGCAGATCATGCATTGGAAGTTTTATTATGAAACACATGAGTTAAATGTTGGAATTGGCAAAGTGCGATGTGCAATGAGACGAAAGGTGGGGCCCAGACAATACCGCAAATCACACATCGCAAGTTTTGATGAGATACGAGAGTTAAACGTTGAAATTGCTGAAGTGCGATGTGTAATGTGAATGGAGGGAAGTGTCATGACATATGGTGGGGCTGCTCGCAAATCGCAAATCCGAAGATTTGAGCAAGCGAAAGTGAATGCGGTAAGTGAAATTTGTGAAAATGCGATGCAAAAAGGTAGGTGGGGCCCTTTAAACGGATTTTAAAAGGCGTATCGTGATAATATGATAAAAATACGTCCGAAGCAACAAAAAGGCTTTATAACGTATTCAAGGCATATCAAAAGGGAAGTATGGGTCCCAGACCATACCGCAAATTGCATTTCGGGGGTTTTGTAGGAGACGAAAATTGTAACGTAAATGGGAGTTAAAACTCTGAAGAGCCAATTGCGATGAAAGGTAAGGGGTCCACAAAGTTTATTAAGTGCAGTAAGTTATATCATATAATATATGATATAACCAAGGTTTTGTTGTGGTGCAGGTAAAAGCTGCGATAAAAGAAATATATGGTAAGTTAAAAATGAAATATTATATGGTTGTTGATGGGTGTGCGGAGCTGCTTTTTTAACTATAAATTTGGATTTTATGAGTTAAAAAGGGGTTTTGAAAAGGGAAATGAGAGGCTATACTTTGGGTTTTTGGGAAAATGAAAGGTGAAAGAGGGAAAATGAAATGAATTAAGGTAGAAATGAAATTCTCTCACCACTACACTTTGACAGTGACACTTTCATCTTATTATCAAACTGAAAAGGAAGATTGATTCCTTGGAGAATGATGACCAGACTTTGAAAATATTTGGAAAAATTGTAGTGCTAACAATGGCTCCTATTGGGGATGAAGTCCTCCCTGTGAGGCTTCAAGGACTGTAGAATCAGTGCCTTAAAAACTTTTGAAACTCAAAATACTTCTTGAAAATTAAGACTAGAACTGACCATTGACTTATTAGACTCAAGACTGAAAATATATATAGACATAAGTACCATTGGGCATGGAGTTTATTGACACATCACACTGGATTTTTACAATAGAGTGACTCAACCGAATTACTAAATAAATAACTTCTTAAGAAAATGACCATTGACTGGGCCTCCAGTGAGTTAATCATCATCCAGATGTTTGAGCAGAAAAGTATTATTCTCCAAAAATTCAGCAATTCTAAATGGCTGAAACCACAGATTGTCGAACTTACCATGCTTTCCATGGTCTTCTCTCCTAACATCCCAATGCAACACCAAATAATTCTCTTGAAACAACTGCTTATTTTCTCTTTTATCAAAAACAGATTTGACTTTAGCCTGATACTTCTAAAATTTTTCCAGCAATGATTATCTGATTTGGTGTGCCTCTATCAACTGTAGCATTCTCCTTTGAACTGGGTTTTCATGATCAACTTCATCTTGTATGAACTTTATCACAGGAAGAGCTAATTTCAAAGGCATTATGTTATTTGTACCATGTACAAGTTGAAACGGAGACATTCCAATTGGTTTTTTACCACTTACTCTATCTGCCCACAGAGCATGTATCAGCTGAGTGTCCTAATTCCTCTTATTTTCAGGTAGCATTTTCTTAATAATCCTTACCAAACTTTTATTGGATGACTCAAACAATCCATTACCTTGAGGGTGATAAGGTCTGGAATGAGTCAATTCATCCCATATTGCTGACAAAAGCTGTACATCTTAGCAGACTTAAAGGCCGTTGCATTATCAGTTACTAATTGACGTGGACAACCAAATATTGACATAACATTTTCCAACAAAAACTTAATAATTACCGTATCAGTAGCATTCCTGGTTGGTACAACTTCAATCCATTTAGTGAAATAGTCTGTAGCTGTGAGAATCCATCTATGGATTCCTGATGAAGGTGGATGAATTTCACCGATGAAATCTATCCCCCACTGCTGGATAGGGACATCTGCTGAAATAGGAATGAGAGGTAATGGTAGCAATCTCTATTTACCAGCAAATTTCTGACATTCGAAACAACTCCTAACTTTGGCAGATACATTAGAGAAAAGAGTTGGCGAATAATAGCCAGCTCTTAAGATTTTTTTTGCAGTGGCTTTCCAATAGAAATGCCCTCCACACACTCCTGCATGTATCTCTGTCATAATCTCCTGGAATTATGCTTCATCTACACATCTTAACAAGACTCCAACATGATCCTCCAAGTAAATATGGTCTTCCAAAATGCAATACTTCATAGATCTCATTTTAAAATCTATCTTTTAGACTTCTCCATTTCAGGTGGACAATTGAAATTTAACAAGAAGTAAACTATATCCTTGTATCAATCTGAATTGAATATTCCAGGATAATTAGCAATACCTTCTCCATCTTCTCCTTCAACTACCTCTACATTCATATTTAAATCTTTGCAGTTAGATTCAGCCATCAAGTGAGCCAAGCCTTGACCCTTTGTCAATTTGGTTGGTTTGATTTCAACATCAAATTATAGAATCTTGGTCAGCCATCGTCCTCTCCTTCCATCTGTATCTAACTGTAGCAATACACCTTTAAAAATGATATCAGACACAAAATAAATTATTTTTTAATGTAGCACATAAAATCGAAAAGACATTAAAGCCTTAACTAGTGCATATGCTTGTTTTTCAGTCAAGTTGTACTTCAATTCAACATCCCTTAAAGCACAACTGAAAAATGAAAATGGCTGGTCCAAACCTTCCTTGTTCTTCTATAATAAGGCAACTGCAATTGTTTCTTCTAAAGCATATGAAATAATCAGAAATTCCTTTTCAAAATCAGGACTAATAAAAAATGGTGCTTCAATCAAAGAAGACTTAATTGCTGAAAAACAATCTTTCGCTTCATCTTGCCACTTACATTCTGCATCTTTTTTTAGCAAAAAAATTATATATTTGACTACCTCTGCAAAGTTAGGAACAAAACGCCTCAGCAATTTGATTTTGCCTAAAAATGACTGTAATTCCTTCTTATTTCTTGGCAAACCAATCTTCTTAATAGGTTCGACTCTTCCTGGATCAATATAGATGCCACTTTTTGTTACAATATGTCTCAATAATTTACCTTCTTGGACAACAAAAGATGACTTTTTGGGGTTTATGGACAAACCAAACTTTCTGCATTTGTCAAAAACTTGCTTCAGATGTTTGAAGTGGTCTTCATCAGATTTTGAATATATTGTGATGTCATCCAAATAGATGACCGCAAATCTATCCTTTTCACCTGCAAAGGCAATGTCCATTGCCCTTTGAAAGGTTGCAGCTACATTCATCAAACCAAATGGCATTTTATTGTACATGAATGTGCCCTAGGGTGTGGTAAATGTTGTCTTTTCTCTGTCTTGCCTGTCAACTAAAATCTGATTATAGCCTGAAAAGCCATCAATCATTGACAATCTTTTGGATCCTACAATCTTCTACAAGATATAATCCATCTTGGGAAGTGGATAGTTATCTTTCAAGGAGCACCGGTTCAGGTTATGAAAATCAACAAAAATCCTTATCTCTCCTTTCTTTTTCCAGACTGGGACTATATTAGCTACCTAGTTAGAAAATATCAAAGGCAGAATAATCTTTGCTTCCCATATTTTTTTGATTTCTTTCTCAATGATTGGAAGCAACATGGGATTGATGTGTCTGATTTTTTTGTGCTATTGCATCTTTTTTCAAAGGGATCTTGTGTTCCATTATGTTCTTATCAAAATATTTCAACTCATTGTAAGACCATGCAAAAATATCAGCAAATTCCTTCAGTAGTTTGATATATATTTTTATAGTTTCTAGATGAAGGAATTTGGACACTTTGACTAATCTTGGATGATCTTCTGTACCAATGCTACACTCTATTGTACTCTCTCCATCAACCTTGCTTTCAGGCTTGAGAAAAACATCATTATTATCAGATAGTCTTTCTAAAGGAACCAAACCCTTAGGAATAAAGTTAGTTTTCAAATCTATAATGTTTTTCCCAGCCATAGTTTTCTTAAAAGAGTTGTTATTTTGGTTTTCAACAATTTCCTGCTCATCATCAACTTGTATGTTTGCAAACTCTTCTACACACTCTAAAAATTTTTGAATCTCTCTGTCATCCTCAAATACTTGCCAATGCTTGATGTTATTAGGAATTGAAGGTGTGTTTTTTATTTGAACATCATATACTGCCTTGACATCTAGAGAAACTTTGAAATGACTAGCAGCAATATCTAGTGAATAAAAAATTTGATTTTTTTCTCTAGTGACAAAATTTATATTAAATGCTGAAAATTAATATTCAACCAAATCCCAGACTTCATTCCTATAATTCTTCAATTTGGAAATTTTCACTTGGTAATTATTTCTCACCAGCTTAATCACCAACTCTGAATCACCAAAGGCAATTAGTTGTTCTGCTCACAAATCTTTCGCTGCCTTCATACCCAGCACAAGTGCTTCATACTCAGAAGTGTTGTTAGTGGTAGAAAATTGCAGTTTGTATGATATTGTTACCTTCTGTTGAGTAGGAGAAATGAGGACTACACCGACTCCCGATCCTTCTCTTGAAGAAGCTCCATAAAAGTACAATTTTCAAATCTGTCCTCCTTCTGAATGCTACTCATTTGCACTTTGAAAGTGCTGTTTTTCACTTAATTCAGGTTGGAAATAATTGTCATCAGCAACAAGGTGCAGAATTTATGACCCCAATTCCTTTTCTTCGGCATATATGGGATAGTTTGATGGATTTTTTTGATCACTAATGATGTAGGCCATTTGAGTTTCCCTATACAACCTTCTGAATTCCCCTCCAAATACTGGGATGGTAGCATATGACATGTTCATCTGTAGGGTACCTCACAATTTCTTAGACCAAGATCTGGAAAGTAACACCCCAAATCTAGAAGGAATGTCGGCAACCATAATGTCCATCACTAAGCTCTTCATATGCAGCTGGGTAAGGGAAACAACCAAATCCTTAATCACTCCTAGACACTTGAATTTTTTGGAGTCAAAAGTGTAAAAGTCATGGTATTGCTTGGTGATATCTAATCACAATTCATCCATCACTTTCTTTGGCATGAGATTGTGGGAAGCTCCAGAATCTGACAGAAAATTATGCTACAATTTGTCATGAATATTGAGTGACAGGTAGAAAGGAGGTGAGTTATCATCATTTTGGTCTTGTAAATGACAACCTAGATAAATGGTGGCATGCTCATCCTCAAGGTTGACTGAATCAGGGGCGATAGGATGCTGTAACAGACTCTTAAAAGAATCTTTATATGCTAGATTTTTCAATAATTCCAGGAGTGGAACTGTAATTTTGATTTTATTCAATTCAAATTTGAAACTAAAATAAATTGTAATTAATTCCTTATTTTATGCCGTAATTTTGACAATTGGAGCAGAATTTTGAGGTGGAGGAACCTCATTTACCTTGGCCTTCTATTTAGCAGCTTGTTTATCTGAATCTAATTTTTGTTGAGGTTGCTGAATAGGGCCTTTTGACCTCAAAGGGTAATTTCTGTTTTGAACTTCTTGTTGTTTTTGTTCGTTGTGCATAAATTTGAGCATACATATCATCATAAAACAAACAAATTCTTGATCTATCTTCATATTCTTGCAATGTCAAACATGTTGACTGTGAAGTTTCTCGCACATGGTTTATTTCTTCAGTTTCTTCCTTGTTTCCTTGCTGTTCTTCTTCAGCATAATTATTCAAAGGAGGCTGAGCATTTTGATCATCAGTATTCCTCGGAAATTGTAATATTTGTTGAGGTTGAAAAAAAGGCCTCCTGAAGGGAGCCTGATTTCTATTAGCTTCATTTTGATTGGCTCTTGCAACTGGTTTATTTTATACCTCTAATTTTGACATCTTAGAGGCAAGTTCCTTGATCAAATTGGACATTTGATCGATCTTTTCTTCTGCTGAAAGAGATTTAGAAGAAGAAGGATTTTATTCTTTCATCTTCTTTTTGTCTTTTGCTACCTTTTCTTCCTCCATTTTTAATTTATTAGAATCCATGATATTAGACTACACTCCAATTGTAGTCTCTTTCATAGTTGTCAATGTCTGCGCTTTTTCAACCCTCAACCATAAAGAAAACTCAGAAACTAAAGAATTTGCAAAATTTATCATAGTTTTGGTTTCAGTAGCTTTAATTTCTTCAGGAATTTTCTGATAAATATTAGTAAACCTCTTAGTAAAATCAGCTAAAGACTCATCTGCTTTCTTCTTCAGAGTTCCAAATTCAGTAAGATAATAAACATAGTCTTTCCTATCACCCCAATGCTTCACAAATATCTCTGCTAATTCATCAATTCCTGTGATTGAATTTGGAGCCAAAATTCTAAACCATTTTCGAGCTTCACCATCCAAGCTTTGAACAAAGAGTCTTGACCAGACATATTCATGTTCAATATTCTGATTATCAGCATAACTATAGAAATCCACTAAATGTTCTTTAGCAAAAACTCCTTCTCCCTCCCTAGTGTATTTTGGAAGATATTTCAAGTAATCTCATTGGGGAAGTGCATGCATGCGTTGTAATATCCCAAATGGGAAAATTTCTGCAATGCCGGGAATATCTTGAGATATTCCTCTTTTCCAACTCCGGGAGTATTAACAATCAACACTGAACTATTTCAGAGATTGACTGTAGGGGAATTTACTGGATATGTCACCTTCACAAGGAAGGTTGAGATCCAGAGGCTACCTGGCCCTCTATCAGACTATGCTAATAGAACTTGTCAAGAGCTAATAATTCCCTTCAAGGAATTTCTGCAACAACTGCTCATGAGGACGTTGTATAAGGAAGCCATTGTGAAAATAAGTCAACCCAATGCTGGGATGCCTTAGAATATGTCTGGTACAAACTCCCTGCAGAATATAAGATGAAATAAATAACCTTAAGCAGGTTATTCAGATCTCCCATCAACAAGTATACCAAAATAATGCTCATGGAGAGAATCTTCAGCAGCATGAAAACTTCAATATGAACAGCAGTGAAGAATGCATCATATAATGTCAGAAGAGTAAAAAAATGATACATAATGTGTAGCAGCAAATATTATACAAGATCGTTGAGGAAAAGAACTCTCAAGGTGAGTGCAAATCAACCTCTAAGGAAAATGTACATAAACAAGAGAATACATTGCTGCATAAACCCAGCTACTCTATAACTGCGCAGTCTATGAGGGAAAATGACTGCAAACTGATATACATGAGATGATATGACATTATATTCTCAAATAAAGATGGGGGAGCAAGATATCAACCCCAGAAACATTATTACATCAATCCTCCAAGGGATTGGCTAAGATACATAATACAGTAAAATGCCGAAGTTGCAGTGTAGCTGCTGCAACTCAATAATAATACAAGAATGGAGAAGGAAGTAGATGCTGCAATAAACAATGATACCTCCTCCAATGATCTCCAAAGTGAAGGGGTTGATCCCCTTACTGAAGATTGCACTCACTAGTGCAAAAAATGAACTCCACCTGCAAACCCTCTCAGAAAATAACGTTGTAGGAGAAAGGGACTGCACTGGGCATGAGAAGAAACATATGGCCCAATTCCAAGATCTGCAATGAAAGCTCCGGGATCTCCTTTGCTGATCTCCTAGAGAAAGAGATGGCCTCTCCTCTATAGAAAAACTTCGGAATTGAGATGATGAAGGTCCCTCACTGCAACACCAGCAACTCCAGCGTTCTCTTGTGGCAAGAATAACGTAGTAGCTGTAGATGACTGCTTTTGCCTCAAGCCATGGTGTGAGGAATATCAAGAACAATATCTCCATGGCATCCCATGGAAGAGAAGGGAATTCCTAAACAAGAATCCCTCTTGTGCTAAGCAACACCAAATTGAAGAGAGCTTCAACTTCGAATTCTATCTCCAAAGAATGATCTCCACAATGGCTCTCCTTCATCTTTTATGCAAAGCATGCATGGACCCCACTCACATTAGGGTTTCTCTCATTTCAATTTTCCCTCCACTCCAACTACGCAATCTTCTTGTGCAAGCTTCCCCTCTTAGGGTACATTGTTGACTTGGTCAACCATGGTCTAGCTCACTTGCCTTTGGCCCTTTTTACACTTGGGGCTGCTATCTTAAGCCACTTAAGTGACTTTTTTCACCTTAGGAGTATTTATAAGATTGCTACATGGGCTCCCTCACCCATTTTATTCCTTTTATTAAAATAAAAGCAAAATTAATGTTCCAAATACTTTATTTCAAAATTTGGAACATTACATGTGATGAGGGAGAATAAGTGGCACATATCTCACAACCACTATCTGCTGCATCCTTGTAAGGGCAGGCTGAGCCATTTTTTTTCTGATGTACAATTGGTGTAGCTGTTTGAGAAATATGAATTACAATTGGTGAATTCTGATTCTGATTTAGAATAGCAGAAAATTGGGGGCCTTGAGCTGATTTTTCAGGCTTTGGAACTGAGAAGAGTTGGTTTTCAAAAACATGAACAAAGGATGTCTTGAATCCTCCTTCAGTAGAAGAATCTGAATCTAAAGTTGTCTCTTTAGGGGAAGGAGTTAATTCAACTTTATTTTTCTGAGCAAGGAAATTAGATAAACTAAAAGTAAGACCTTCAGGTACAGTCTCTTTAAGTGGATGAGAGGAAGATGACCCAACAACTGGATTTGGAGAGAAAGGAAAATATTCTTGCTGAGGGGTGACAAGAGATTGGTATTCAGGATGAGTCTGAAGGAAATTTAAAATAGTATTGAAGTCTTCTTCAGTCAAAATATCCCTATAAAGAAAAGGTGCAATAACCAATACTTGTTCTAATTCCCCTTCAGTCAGCACAAATTCTTCTGACTTCTTTTCAACACTTAGAAATTCAGTTTCTCCTTCTTTGACTAGAAGAGTACTTATTTCATATTTACTAGGTGATGAGTAATAAAAACCTTCAGCTGAGCCTAGGTTAACAACATCCACTTTATTTTTTAGAGGAGTAACTTCAACTTGATATTTTTCAACAGAATATTTTGAAACTAAAACCTCTTTAAATTCTAAAGTAGATAGAGGTACCCTTTGCTTTGGAATGTAATTTTTGTGTACCTTCTTCATCGACTGAGATGTGGCTTCAATTGATCTTTGTTTTCCTTTAGCATATTTTATAATTCTATTTGGGCCAGCAACTGGAGTGATAGTTGGAGATATTTGATTCCTCCTTGTATAAGGAAGTCTTGAAACTCCTCTTCCTCTTCGTGGAGGTGTCAGGAAAAAAAAATTTCAGTCTTCTTCAGGTCACCAATTCTTGTTCACCATCAAGAATTGATTATCAACAATTCATAACAATAGACTTGGGATAATACTCTGTTGCAACTCCTTCATCTCCCGAAAGACACACAAAAAGATGTTGGTGCTGGAATCAACACTTGGACTGCAGCAAGTGCCTAAACAAACACATCTTAAATTATAAAGAAATTTAATAATTTGTTTTGTGAGATTGGTAGGTGGTACAAACTTTGATTCACTGAAAAGAGATTTCAGTCCATTCCACAGTTCTACTAATGAGGGCATTGTAACTTGATGTGGTAGCAAGGTGAAAGTTTGTAATCTATGAGGAGAGGAAACTGTAAGATGAGAGAATAATCAGTAGGTCTGTAAAACAGAAATCTATTGATTTAGTAGAAATTCAAGAAAGTAGTAGTTTGACAATATTCCATTGAGAGAAAGCTATTTCTAGTCTGACAAGATTATCACTGAAATATCATGAATATTAACTATCATGAGTGATGCTCTTCCACTGTTATAATATATATTTTATCAAGAATTCTCACTGTGTGAGACTAACAAAAACCGATAAAACACATAACAAGCTTAAGAGACTAATAAAAACACATAACAATATGATGAATTGCAAACTGGAACTGGAAGAAAGGAGATATGGAAACACAAGTAAAGTAGACAATACACACAACAAATTGGTAATAAGTCCTCAGTAGTATTATTCCATTTCACTGACAAAAAAAACTATATTTCATATAAGTCCACATTCTATAACCACCAACCAACCCTTTTTACATAGCAGTTTATCACACACACACACAGATATATATATATATATATATATATATATATATATATATATATATATATATATATATATATAATAAATGGTCATCTCCACAAAAGGAGTAAACCTATTCCAAAAAGTTATTATAATCTCGTGCAAGAGATGAGGCTTATCCTAAAACTTTAATACAAAGTGCTATGAAATAATGGAAATAACAGCATCAAGGCTAACAATTCGAAGTGGTTTGTATGATGTGGCAGTTTATGGGAAGGCTCCTCTTCTATTCTGGTGCAACCAACTCCATAAAAAGTGTAAACAATAGTGAAAATGGCGTGTGGCTATTACTTGAATGCTGCCTAGTGCCTTGTAGAAATGTGCTGGTGTTGAGAGTAGTGGTAGAAAACTGTTTCAGAGAAAATTTGCCAATGTTTCGCTGTTCCTTTCCTTCTTTGGTGGAAAACCCTTTGTAATGGCAGAAAACCCAAAACTTTTTGGATAGAATGGTGGAGGTTCATTTTATGAGAAATTACAAAGAAATCCTTTGAAAAATGTTTAATTGATAGGGGAGACGTGGAGCGGAATGAATGATAAGCGGGAGGAGAAAACCTTTTAGACATATATTGCAATCGCAAATCAGGGTTGGAGTGTTTAAACTTAAGACACAAATGAGAGAAAATGTGATTTTGTGATGGGGTGATGATGTGGAAATGAAGTGGGACCGATCGCAATTCGTGCATCAGAAGTTTTATTATGAAACATGAGAGTTAAATGTTGGAACTGGAAAAGTGCAATGTGCGATGAGATGAAAGGTGGGGCCCAGACAATACTGCAAATCGCACATCGCAAGTTTTGATATGAGATACGAGAGTTAAACGTTGAAACTGGCGAAGTGCGATGTGCGATGTGAACAGAGAGATGTGTCATGACATATTTTCATCATATCCCCATATGTTAAGTGAGGAAAATAGTGTTTTGTTCATCTATCCCCATTACTATATTGATGTCATCCTCATCTTCATCATCATTTTTTTGAGAACTTTCAGCATAGTTCTCTTGGAATGGGGGCCTAATGTTTTGATCTAGAGATGTTTCTTTACCTTTTCCAGGATTTTTGTTTTTTTCTGTAGTTGGGATTTATGATTTGGGGTTGGTTATCCCATTGTGGTTTTTTCTAAATGTTGTCTAATCTTTCAACTACTCTTTCTAAATTTTTAGCAAAAAAGTCAAATTTACCATCTGAGTTTGATGTTTCTTCTTTGATTGTGACTCTTCTTTCATTCCTAAGTCTGGCTTTTCTAGCTAGAATATTAATTTCTACGCTAACAACATCTAATTGCATTTGTTCTAATGTTTCAACATTTCTTTCTCTTAGTTGGTATACTATATCTGGGTCAAATCCATTAGGGAATTTAAGAAGCATAGAATATGGTGTAGGTTTAAGATCTGCAGAAATAGAATTATAGACACTGTTGTATCTAGTGCGATAATCCTAAACAGACTCATTAGGAGCTCTTTTTAAAGAATCAAATTCAGGTAAAATTTGCAAAGGGTTCTTTTTATTTTCCCATTTATTTAGAAATGCTCTATGAAATGCAGCTAAATTAGCTATGCTACCAGCAGCTAAATTTTTAAACCATTTCTTAACTTCCCCAGTTAAACTTTGAGCGAACAACCTCACTTGAATATCTGATTCATCTATTTCATAGATTTCACAATAGTATGTCATTCTAGTAACATGTTGTCTAGCAGTAATTTGTGATAGGCCATCAAATAAAGGTATATTTTTCTGATAATCTTGGGGCATATCATGAAGGTTTTGGGTAATACAAGAGGAGCATAGCTAGCAGCCATGGCTTGGAGTTTTGTTGAACTAGGAAGTATAACAGTAACGATAGGAGCAATGCTGGATATGATAGCTGATGATGTAGTGCTTATAAAATTAGTGGATGTAGTGGATTGAAGGTATGATGGAAATAAAATCCTAGGCTGCAAAGGAAACTCAGGAATAAAAGGTTCTGTGAATGAACTGGCAGTGGAGTCTAAAAATGAAGTGACAACATACAGAGTTGAATCTGCTATTGAGAAACTGGAGGCTTCAATTGAGATAAAAAATGGGCTAATTTAATAGCTTCATCAATATCTTTAATCTTTGTAACATTAACCCTTTCTACTTGACTTTGAGTTTCATATTTATTTGATTGATTTTTGTTGCAATAATATTATGTTTTTTTTTCAAGAAAGAAGTAAAAACATGATCTATTACAGTATCTTTTAAATTAGTTTCAGATTTAATTCTAAACAATGATTGTTCAAACTTGAAATCAAAATCAATATCAGTTAAGCTCACTAACTCTTTGGGTAAAGAATTAGCTTTTCTTAAGGGCACTTCATCTTCTTAGTTGACAATTTGTTTTTTCTAATATGTTTTGGGTTATCTACTATAACTGCGGGCTTAGGATCCGGGTTAGACCTGGTATTGTAGGTTTTCCTAGAAGCCAGAATGACTATTTATGAATACCCACAACCCTTAAAACTAATTTTAAAGTAAAAGTATAGATTAAAGATATTTCTTCAAGACTAATTTTAAAACTGGAGATTGGTTAGATTCCCCAGTATGGTCGCCAGTATGTTATCACCCTAGTAATTTCTAAAGATTTTAGACTTTTGGATTTTTTCAGTTTTAAGAAAAATAGGGGTAACCACAAACCTACTTTGGAAATCTAGGATCTAGCCTTCCTAAATTTCAGATAGTGCTCTCTCTTTATGATTTAACTTTGTTTTTTGTTTAATATTTTAGGCTAGTTATGATAGTTCAATTTGGTTTTGGTTTTGAAATGTTTGGTGGAAAATAAGATTACTTGAAGACGAATTAAAGAGGGATCTACTAGTCCATTGGGCTATGGAGTCAAAGTCTAGCAAGCAGAACTAGAGGGCAAGGCCAAGAGGATGCTAAAGTATTCAGGGCAAGGTAGATAACCCTCAGAGATTTGGATAGATTGTTTTGATGAGATGGCTTGTTTCGGGATAAAGGGAAATGAAGAATCATTTGATCTAGAAAAAGAGGAAGGAGGCAGGGGTCAAACGGGACTAGGAGCAATTAAGAATTCCTAAATCCAAAAATTAGCAGAAAACATTTAAATGATTAAGTAGTTAAGACAGGGAGTTCTAACACTAGTCCTGAAGTAATACTCCTATTTCATCATTAAGATTGAACAACATATATGAAATGAATGGAACTCAGAAAGTAAAAAATGACAAGATAGATGCACTTTACTCTTCAAATTATCGCATGAATCCTGAATTATGAAGTCCAATTGGCAATTGTCTAGACTGCTGCTTTGAAATCAACACATGTGAGCCTCCAACGTACCAACAAAATGTCTATAATGTTCTTAGCAATTTTATTCCACAATAAACACTTCATGAATTGAAGTATTTATACAAAATGTTTATTACAAATATCCTAGAGAAATCTAGGAATAAATCTATGAAATAAAAATATCTTTACACATTAAGAGGGACAACTGCTTAACAACTTAGCAAGCTATCCTCTTATCTAGAAAAAATAGTGATATATTATCTAACAAAAAATTGTTTGTTTGAGTAGCTGTCCAAGCTTGCTGGCACTTTGCAAATATCTTTTAAAAGATGACTTCATGGATACTCTTTCCACTTATACTCTTTGACCCTGTACTTTATCTTTGATACTCTTTCGCGCTGTATATTTACCATTTCAATGTTGTAAAAAAGAAAATTAGAACAGATAAATCAGCTAGCTGTCATTTTTATTTCTGATACACTTTGACTTTGGCCTTTCACCCTGATACTCTTTAAACTAATACTTTGACATTCAACTGCTGTAAAAAGAGATTTCTTAGCAGTAAAAATGCAAAATCAAGTACTGTGTTATTTGTTTTCTTCTCAAACTGATTTCTTCATTTACACTGTCTTTCACTGTTTGCCTCTTTGCTGCTATAATAAATCTATGAAGATCTGCCATTGTTCAGCATCTGGAATCTTCATACTTTTCAACTTTCTGTAATTCTCATCTACTTCAGTGTACTTAGCAAAATTTGGCTTAATAAAAAATAAGTGTTTGATTTCATTCCGAAGGAAGAATAAATCTTCAATGTATTTGAGAACCACTTTCCCTGTAGGAGATCCCTGTGGTAATTGCTTATTAATTTGTTCTTTTGCATGATCTCTGATCTTCTTATCATATTCTTTCTGGTCCATTAACTTGTCATTGAAAACATGTATGTCTGGGATACCAGCTTGTCTTAGCATGGTATACTTAGCTAAAAACTTGGTGATGGAAAAATTCATAGCATCACATTTTTCTTTCAAGTTATTCATCAAAGTTTTCTTTGTCAATACCTTTTTGATCTGCAATATAGCTTCTGTTATATCCTGTATCTTCATTCCTCTACCTTAGTCATATTCTTAGTATTTAAGAAGGTAATTAGCCTTTGTGCCTGTGTTGGTTTGTTTGCTAATTCTTCTGTAGTCTTTTTTATTTCATTTTGAGCTGCCAGAAGGAGGTCCCTTTGTTCATATATTATCTGAATCGATGGCCATTGAAGATGTATGGCTTCAATGATGTTGGTCCATAGATGATTTCTTATGTAAGAAATCTGTGTAGTAAAACTCAAATCCTTCTGAAGATTCTTGAATTTTTCTTCAAGCCTTTTGGCTTTTTGTTCATAATTATTAGCGTTAATCAATGTTGCTTTATTGGATGCTTCCATAATCTGAATCTTCTTCTTCAAACTGTTTATTTCATTGGTTTTCAATGTCATTTCTTCCATTGCCTTGAAAATTTTCCCTGCATCATTATTTTGCTGCACCTGTGATGTTGAGTATTCAGTGTTGGAAGTGGTAGCTGATTGCACTGACACTGCACTTTCCAGTGGCTCTTTGGGTGCTAACTTCTCTCCCAATGAAGAAGGAACAACAACTTTAACAATGGAAATAACTGTGGGAATGGTGGAAGCTTCTATTTCCTTCACAGTTTCCTTTTCTTTCATCAATAAATCCAATTGGCTTTCCATGTCCTTGATTTGAGCAGTAAGCTTTATAATCAACTGCATCATGTCTTCTTTATCTTTCTGTTCCCGAAGTATTTATTTGCTCTGTGGGTGCTCACACTGAGGAAGTTTTAATTGTTTCCTCAAAGCAGAAATGCCATCATTTTTCTTTTTTATTAAGACTTCAGTAGCTTGTACATTAGATGGGCCCACTCCTATTTGTAGAATCAAGTCTTCTAAGGCTTTGATTCTCAAATATTTTGCATATAAGGAGCCTTTATCAAGTTTCATCTGATCTTGCAAGTTGATGATAGTATTTTGCAGATTGGTTACACTCATAGCTTTTGTCACCACAGTGGAATATAACATTTCTGAGCTATGCCTGTGGAATTTTATCTGATCCAACTCATGTACCTTTTCAATATCTACTTTAAATTCCTTCTTTTTGTAATCAGCCACTGTTTTGGGAGTTGAAGTAGTAGGCTGTAAATAGGACATGATCATTGTATTTGAAGAATAATCAAATGCTGAAAGCAATCTATCCTGGTTTCCTGGCTTCTATTTGAGGAATTGAGAATAAATCTCACCTTTAATCTCCCAATTCCTTTGTTTGATTTGTTTATATCTGTCCTTAATATCCAAATCCTTCTCTTCTGCTATTTGAGAAGAAGAAGTTTCCATAATCACTTGGGTCTCTTTTCCTTTGGAGGCTGCTTGTTCTTTTTCAATTTCTGTCAATGTCTCATTTATTATTGTAGTTGCCTCATCATTGCTGACCTCTGGTTCATCTTCCACTTCAATGAGTTTGTCTTTGCCTATGGAACCAAATCTTAGCCTTTTATTGTAGATGAGTTTAAATTTTGTATCCGTGGTAGTTTCTGTTGTATAGGCACCCTCCTCTCCACTCCTTCTGTTTGAAGTTTCTGGTTCTTTAAGAGTTACCATAGAAAGTGTGGTACCCACTCTTTATATTGGCTGTGTATTTGCATTCAAATCAACCAATGTATTCTCTTGCCATTCTTCCTAATTAACATACTTTTCAATATCAGGTTTTGGATCATGTATAAAAGGAGGTAATTTTCACTTAACTCTGATATTGTTCAATAGACCTTGGGGGTCATAATTCCAAGGAAAACTCACTTGGAATTTCAATTTTGACAATCTTCTTTGTATCTCTTTCTCAGCATCCCTGTTATGCACTATAAATGGACCAATCTGATATTTTAGTTTAAACTGAGTCTTCTTTTTATAGCATCAGCATTCAACACTTGTCTTAAATATTCCAGAGCAAAGACTCTTAGAGTTAAAAACTTAGGTAACTTATAGGGAAGAAAATTGGTTCCAAAGATTCTTAGTTCAGTGTGCTTCTCATATAAGTACCAATCTACTATTTTACACTATTCTGACAGCTGTAATATTCTTTTCATCTCTTCATTTATTCTGGGCTATTCTGACTTATGAAGTAAATTCATTGTTGGCCTGATAAATAAATCAGTGAAGTCGGTATAGTTATATTCATTTCCTTCCTTTCTTGACAAATATGTCCAGAAAACAACTGATAGAGGTCGACCCTCTACTTTTATCTTCTGCAGTGCTATAGGAAAATGATCTGCTTGTGAAAATAAGAACAAATGGAATAAATAGGAGGAATATCTAAACACCCCTTCAGTGGGTATCTTTATCAACTGGTTGTGTATGGAATCAGCAATAAATCTGGAAAAATCAAATACCATAGCAGGAGGCTCACCAGGGGATAGAGTGGATAAAAATCCAAGGATAGACTCACCAGTAAATTCATCAGTAAAGTATTCTAAGATGAAGGAAAACATTGCAATAACATGTCTAGAACCCTATGGGAACTTGGAAGTGGAATATGGAGGATTCAACTTTGGGATATCCACATGGTTGGGCATGAAGTTCTGGAAAATCATGAATCTTTTAGGGAAATCTATCCCTAAATATAATTGAGTCAGGGCTTCAATGGATAATGGGACTGCCCTAGGGTCAAATTGTAATTGCAACATTTCATTAATTGACTCAGCAGTAATAGAAAAGAGGATTTCCCTGTCACTATTTATAATGGTTCTTTGATCTGGGACATAATACTTTTGGCATAGTCTTATCAAGTCCTAACCAGGATGTGTCACTGGGACTATATATTTAGGCAAGTTTGTATCCTAGAGGGGCATTTCTTCTTTGTCAACGGACTTTTCATGACACCAGTTACGTACTTCTAATATATTTAATTCCACATGAGGGTCTACAATTTTGTAATCTACATCAACCAAGGGAATGACTTCTTTAGTGGACATTGGGGGTTGAAGAGGATTTACAGTCACAGAGGACTTAGCAGTGATAGCAAGAGTAGACTTTGAGACTTTTGTAGCATCAATTTTAGGAGGTTTGGATCCTCCAGACTTAGCAGGCTTGGATTCTCCAGCCTTGCGGGCGGAATGGATATATAAAACTTTTGTATCATTTTCTTTATAACCAAAGTTTTATATATATATTATGAGTTTATATATACATGCAGGCTATGATATGTTATATATTTATAAAAAAGGTTTAGATATAGGATATGGGTGCGTGAGGCAGGTTATGAAGATTTAACCATGGGTTATACTATGTATAGCGTGAGGCTATTACATAGTTGGAAAATACTCGAGAAAAAGCTAACATAAAACATGATATAAACCTTTAGCTCTTTTGCAATAAACCTTGGGTTTAAATATTTTAATGTGGGGATAGGAACATGTATTTGCAAAGGTTTTGGGGGATTAAAGTTTAGTTTAAATTAAAATTTATGATAAGCTCGACAGTATTTTTATTTTTTCAAATACACGTCATACTGACGAAATCTTGTTGGTATTTTATTTTATTATATAGTTTATTAAACCGTGGGGGCTTAATAACTATAGTGGGGCGGGATATTTAAATATTGATAGTTTTATGCCAAGGGGATATTTTTGGGATTTATTTCAACATGTGGGTAATTACTTTGGCATAAAAAGCTTATAATAGTGGGTTTTAGGGGTATATTATAAATAAAGGAGTTATATTAATAGGATAAGGTATTTTCTAGGGAATCAATAGAATAAGTTAAAAATTAATATGACAGGGAAAATGGAATACTAAATAAATACATTTGTATGACTAAGTAAAGTGAAAACCTTAAAGCAAGTTTAACATTTTATGAATTCACCACTTTTACTTAGCATAGAGTGCTTTATGAGGGTTTATATGCTTTGTATAATGGAGGGAGTTAATCAAAGGGGCTTTCATGTATCATTAAGTAAGAAAAGTGTTCTTACTCAAAATTTCGAGTTATGATGGGTAAATAATGATAATTTGGGGATTATTATAGGAATTCAACACTTTCGACTAATAATCATTAAGCCTTGGGTCCGGTCCCAATAGAAGTCAGAGAAATGCTCTGAGCCTCTTTGACTGAAAGTCTAGAATGCAGAATAACTATAGGGGAGGGGAAATTAGTGATTTTTTCCCGGTGAAAAGTATTTACATGATTCTTCCACTTCTTTCTACCTACCCAAATTTTAATCTAACATTTGTTCTTCCATTTTGCAGGTGCATTTGAGCTAGAAACCTTGAACATTTTATTATTTTGAAAGCAATAAAAACTATCTAAATATACATTATATCATCTGAGGGCTCAGATTAAACTGATGAGCTCCTCTTTATTCTCTACCTATCTACTAATTAGTTAGGATTAAAGCGTAAATTAATTTTATTAGATGCTACAACAATAAGGTGTAAACTTATGACAAATTGAGAGTAAACGGTTCAAATCATCATGGATTATGGTATTTATTCATTTTCTCCTTTGTAAATGCGTCGGTATTGTCAGTAAAAATTAGTGGCATTTGAATTTTCACACTTTCATGTTTTATTTCTTTTTTCTTTTGGGGTATATTATTTTTTCTAAGTCCTTTGATCTTTCTTTTAGGACTTTTACCCTCTTTTTGATTTTCTATTTTTTTATTTTTTACAAAATATGGGAAAACAACTTGCAGAAAGCAAGGTATGTACATATTTTACAAGAATATCATAAGTCAATTCCAAATTATGAATCCTATACTTATAGGACCCTAACAGTGCAGGTAAAAGCTGGGATAAAAGAAATATATGGTAAGTTAAAAAGGAAATATGATATGGTTGTTGATGGGTGTGCGGAGCTGCTTTTTTAACTATAAAAATTGGATTTTATGAGTTAAAAATGGGTTTTTAAAAGGGAAATGAGAGGCTGGACTTTGGTTTTTTTGGGAAAATGAAAGGTGAACGAGGGAAAATGAAATGAATGAAGGTAGAAATGAAATTCTCTCACCAATACACTTTGAAAACGACACTTTCATCTTATAATCAAACTGAAAAGGCAGATTGATTCCTTGGAGAATAATGACCATACTTTGAAAATATTTGGAAAAATTGCAGTGCTAACAATGGGGATGGGGAATTTATCTTTAATAGTGAGATTTTTGAGCTCCCTATAATCTGGACACATATGCCATGATCCATCCTTATTTTGCACCAATACTACTGGAGCATAGAAACAATTTTGACTAGGTTGAATTATACAAGTGTCTAGCATTTCTCCAAACATACATTCAATCTCACTCTTTTGGGCATAAGGATATCTATAAGGCCTTATGTTTGGAGGAAATATTTCTGGCATCAAATTAATAGCATGATCATGATCACAAATGGGTGGGAGGACTTTGGGAGTCTCAAAAACCTTGGAATGATTGTCCAAGAGTTTTTGGAGATATGGAGAAATAGATGATTTTTATGTTTGAAGCTCTAGTGAGCATAATTATGCAATTATGCTTTGCTGTTCTTTCTTCAGAATTTTTTTCATGAAATTAGAGTTGATTATATTTCCTGGTTTCCATGTGATACCTTGTAATTCAACTTCCTTTCCTTCCAAAAAAAAATTCAAGAAACTTTCTTGAAAATTAAAAGCTATCATCCCAAAACATTGTAACCATTGGAATCCTAGTACAACATCGGCACCACCCTTTGGAATGGAGAGCATTGGAATATTCAATAAATATTCCCCCATGGTTAGCTTGATATTATGGCACTTTCGAAAGAAATTTATAGTTCCTCCATTTTCAACCATCACTTGAAACTTTGATGTTGTATATAGGAAGCAATTCAATTCCTTGCCTATCTTACAATGAATAAAATTATGGGTACTACCCGAATCAATCAACACTATTACCTTTCTCTTCTTGATATATCCTTCTATCTTGAGAGTTTGAGGAGTGGTAATTCCTGCCAATGCATTAAAATGTATGGTCGTATTAATTTCTTTTTTCTCTGGGGTTGGTTCCTAGTGTATATCCTCCTATTTTGATGTTTCTTGTTCCTTTTCTTCCTCCTCTTCAAAATCTATGTAAAATAATTTCTTCTCAGCGCACTTATGACATTTATTTTATTTTCTATCACAACTATAACAAAGCCCTTTTTATCTTTTTTCATCCAATTATTGTGGTGTAAACCTTGTAGGTTGTGGAAGGCTAGGAGCAACAACACATACATATTTATAGTTGTGAGTGGTAGACTTCCTTATTGCCATAATTTTTCTTTCAAATTTTCTTTCCACCCTGAATGCCTTCTCCAATGAATCGGGTTCCCAAAGGTGAACCTCATGTTGGATGTTATCCTTTAAAGTCCCTATGAATACATCAACCCTATGCTCCTCTGGAATATCTATTACCCTGATATTCAATTTTTGGAAGTCCTCAATCTGCTCTGCCATTGAACCCTTTTTTTAGATTCATCAATTGGCTAAAGAAGGTGTTGCTCTTTGTATCCTCATAATGTGATATCATTTCCTCCGTAAAAATTGACCAAGTGAAAATTTATTTATAAGAGAAAATCCATCGATACCATACAAGCTGATTGGGTTTTAAATACAAAGTTGCAATGCGTACCTTTTGTGTGTTTTTCACATTATGGAGATCAAAATATTGTTCCATATATAGTATCCATGTTAATGGATCCTTGCCATAAAACTTCCTCATATCTATCTTTGGAATATGGTGGATCTTCAATCCAATGTTAGAGTCTATGAAATCATGATTAAAAATTCTTTTGTTCTCATCCTGATTTTCCTCTACTACCTTTTCGCCATAATTAGGAAGCTTTTCTTGTAGGAACTTTGTCAAACCTTCCTTCAAACCTTCAAGTTTTTCTTCTATACCATCGATCTTAGCTTCCATTCCATTCTTCAAACCATCCATCTTAGCTTCTATGTTTGATTTTAAACCATCCATGCCGTCTTTTAGTTCTTCTTTGGTTGCTCTTTGTGAGAGCAAAATTTGTTGCACTTGGTCCTGTAATTTTGATATATCATGCTGCAATTATCCTCTTCATGCATCATAATAGATATTTCTGAGGGCTTAATGGGTGTGGAATTAATTTTTTTGGGAGAAATTTTAGAACCCAATACTGTTATATATGTTTCAATATGCCCTTGGAATCACTTCAAACTAAATTTTCAAACAAACGTTATGAAAAATTTAAAAAATACACACATTTTTCTTTCTTTTTAAGAGATATATATCGATATTATTGTATCTCTATGATTTCGGATCTCCACGATCTAAAATTCAGTTATGTAGTATTCTTCTCAGATTTCTTTCCATTTGCATAGGTCAAACCATATTTGGATTATTAAAGATAAAGTTATGCAAAATATCCCACGATGACCTGATTATGGACTCATTCAATAGAGTGAAGTTTTAAGGGGTGCCATATGTCACTGTTTAAACATTCAGCTCTGAAATTGATATATAAAACACTATAGTTCATGCACTTTTAGACACTTTTTACATAATTCAAATCCGATGTATGAAATGAAAGTATGATGATTTTCCCCTGGTCACCTGTTTGAGATTGAGTTTTGGGGCCTACGAAACCCCTAACTTCCTTAGAACATATCTTCGAAAATATGAACCAAGATCTGAAATTATAGCAATAAGTTCACCAAGATTTCAAATCCACATGGTTTCCATTTTTTCCTTTGAAGCTTCGTATAATAAAAGTTATAGCAAAAGTTTTGAGGTGGCCTATTTTAAGAAATGAAACCCTAGAATCCAAAGCTTCAATATGAAATGTTATGCAACCAACTCAAAAAATAGAAGAAAATATAGAAAAACGAATAAAAAATTATCCACTTTGAGGGGGAAACCTCCTTTACATGACACAAATGAACAATTCTTGGATTATCCAAATGAAAAAACCTACTTTCTATATATATATATATATATATATATATATATATATATATATATATATATATATATATGTATCTATATATATATATATATATATATATATGAGTCTAAGGGGTCACAATATAATTAAAGTCAACATAACAATAATAAGGTAAGGGAACGAAAATAATAATAATGGGATTCTATGGGGCACAATAATAAATATATGGGGACTACATGGGCACAACAATAACAATAAGGGGGTTACACTAACTATAACAATAAGGGAATACACTAGTATTATAGGGACCTAACAAGTTTTCTTAGTTTTTGGTTTCCAAGATAAAATATTTGTGTTTATGTGTGTGTTTTCCATTGCATCTTTTCTATTTTTGTAAGAATATATTTGAAGCAAGTATTTATATACATTTAAAACCTACACAACTTTGAGTCTGGCTCTAGTTTATCATTGTTGGCTCTGGTTATAACTATGGCTCAGGATCCCTTAATATGACTTCAAAACTAGTAGCTAACTATCAATTCCCCCTTATCAGATACGAGTTTAGAAGATGAAAATATCTCCACTACAAGATGTGTCAATAATCGAGAACGAATTCTTTGATATTACTAATATATATTCTTATATTATTAATACCATTTCCAAGAAGTAATCCATCTAAGGTGATTTTTTTCTCTTGCAAGGTCTAGTGATTGGAACATTTATTTGAATGATGAGTATGTCTTCCACAATGCTCATAAGTGTAATGATAAAAACAATGATCTTTCATGTGTCCAACTCAATGAAAATTTTGGCATTTGAGAATTTAAAGTGGATGTGGAGCAAGTGAACATGAGTTGTCTTGAAGAAATCTAACACTTTGGAACTTGATTGGTTTATAGTAGTCTACAATGTGAAAGGTCAATTCCTTTTCATATCTAGACCAATTTTGTGCTCTTTATTGATGATTTCTTCTGAGGGTATGATGATTAGATTTGGATGTGCAAGAAGAAATTTTGCATATTCATTTGAAACTATTTCTAAAGTAGTGTCATTGATCCAATCAAGTGTTGTTTGCTAATAAGATTCTTTCTCAAACTAAAAAAGAGAGTTATTTTGAATAATAATTAGTTTAGAATGTTGAATTTTTTTTTCAAATTCATCTCGTTGGAGTTGTAGGTCAAGTTGGAGAAAATTTATATTGTGTTGTGAATCTTGTAAATAGGTTTAAAAATTGGCGAGAGTGGCTTTATTGACTTAGTGTTCAATAATTCTAATAGATCATCATGCGATCCATTTTCCAAAAATTTCAAGCCCTACAAATAAAAGGTGTCGACTTCTCACTAAAATGCATTTGTTTATCATGAAATTCAATTTTTTTGAAAATAGTACATGTAAACTTAGTTACCATTTCATTTCGACCAACTTTCAATGAAGAAGTCAAAACACTTGTAATCCAATACTAATATCATTCCCCGCCATATGATGGATTCAAATATCTAATAACTCTTCTTTAAAAGACAAAACCCTTGAATATTTCACATATATCTATAAAATTTTATTATGGACCAAAATTCACGCAAAAGATATATTTGGTGTGGCCCTTCAATGTTTTAATACAATAGACCATGTTGATATCTCAGATTCTCGGGGTTTTTGTTGATCAAGATGACCTATATAGTATTATGGAAAAAATTATCATCGGCATAGAAATAAAAATGGTGAAAAAAAATACCCTTTCACTGGATTAACAAAAATGATGTGTGCACCCCCACTTCCTTGAGAGAAAGTAGAAAAAGATTATCATTGGCTTATCACACTGTTAATACATCATTAGTTGCAATACTTCTAGTTAAAACAATGTTTCGTTGCAGAAAATGATGCCTAACGATGAAGCCCTTGTCCAACCTCAAAATCATTAATATATTACGAGTATATCAAAAATTAAAATAAACACACCTCCTAGAACTATTGATTCCTCCAAGGGTTAAGACAAATTTACAACTGTAAAGCATAAATATAAACCCTAACTAGTATATTCAATATAACAGAGTTGTGGAAGAGAATAACTCCATGTCAATGAAAAGAGAGTGACGATGGTTTGACCAGAAGTAGAATCTTTCCATACTGCTATCAATTCCAATGCAAAAAATTGTGCCTAAACAACATATTCTCATGGAAGATGGAAAAAACAAGTATGAAAGGTTAGAGATTTATGGTTGATAATATGGAGGAAATGGCATATACACGAGCAGACTTAAACAACACTTATTCATATCTTCACTCCGACTTGAAACGTTTTTCATGATGCCTTCCTCCATAATTTATTTGCCTCAAGTGGCCATTGTGGGCAACTAGAACAAGAAATATATCCTTCTATATTATACGGTCGGTTAAGATTTTTTTCTAATAAGCTAACATTCATTATTCTAGAGGCTCTATTTAGTGGGGATTTTTTTTCTAAGGAGCTGAAATTTTCACTCACACATGTAGGTGTTTAGTTCTATGTGACATTAAAGTATTTTAGTATTAGTAAGTGAAATCATTACTTTGTTGATGAAACAGGTAGAATAATTCAAGCATTACAACGAGACATTGGATAATCCCAATGGTTTCTAGCGACTAATATTAGGGGAATTTTTACATAACTAAGGTAGGTCAGGAATGGAAAAATCAATTGCAAGCAAGACTGAGAGGGATGGCAAGAACGAATATACACTGAACACACTAGATATATAGTAAAATCTGATACATTAGACACAAAAAAATAGAGAGTAGATTAGATAAGCTCTGTGATGCATTATTCAAATGATATATACATATAAGTACAATTTTTTCACCTTTTGTTTCATCTTCTAAGTGGTCCCATGGATTCTCATGGTTGTTCAAGTTCACTTGAGGATTTTCACCTTCCTATGAAGTGAATAATACAATTTACATAATTCCCAAAGGATTATATTTCCAACAATTAAAAAACTCTAAGTGTACCCATGCTTGATAAATAAATACACTTGTTTTTGTAAGTTTCCTTATGTCACATGGTTTGGATTCGAGTTCGGGTTCGACAATGATTAGGTTCGGTTCGAGTTCGAATTTTTTGATGAGGTTCAGATGAGGTTTGTCATTAGGTTTGTCTATATACATTTTCTATATATATACATATATCAAGTTTAAAGTGAAATATAGGATAAAATACTAAGATATAAAAATCAACAAACATAAAAATGCTACCACGAACATGGAAATTTCAAGGATATATTACAAGCTTGAATTGTGACATGAGGTTATGAGTTTTGATATATGGACCTAGTCAATGTCTATGCTGTTCTATGAGGTTTGCCAAACCTAAATTTTGTTTTAAGGTTCGCCAAAATTCGAACCTCAACGTTAAAGTTCGACGAACCTTGTGACATAGATTGCCTGTATACCATGATTTCATATCCATTTCCATTTGAATTAAAGGTACGAGTACAATAAATATATAGTTAAATTTGAGTGCAAATAATATGTGTGTGTGTGTGTGTGTGTGTGTGTGTGTGTGTGCATCTAGGTGGGTGGGTGGCTGGGTGCATGCGCACATGTGTGTGTGTGTGTGTGTGTGTGAGAGAGAGAGAGAGAGAGAGAGAGAGAGAGAGAGAGAGAGAGAGTTGTTGATGACCCAAATATACAATATCGGTACCATATCACATAAATCATTATCCTTAAGCACATAAATTACATATTTTAAAATAAACATGTATAACAACAAGGTTGCAATGCTTATATTTTTATATTTTTCTTAATAATGAAAACAAATTCTTGTTAAGCTTAGTAATAAATTTCCAATTAGGTTCAAGTTCCCATTGATAAAAAAAATTCTTCACTTATATACCAGTGAAAAGTTATTTTGTAACTAAAATGTTCAATAAAGTGGAAGGTTATTTGGTAACTAAAATATTCAACAAAACTTAAGAATAGTTTCTAAAATACAATAAGATTAAAATAGTGATGTTTCAATATGAAAGCTTCTACATTTCACAACCCAAAATGAACATAGATGAATGAATGACTATTTCCCAACCGATTATGACATTTTTATAAAATTTAGGAGAGTGGTTTTCAATATTATGCAATCATAGTATTGGAATGTTATGCCATTGCTATATAAAAATATGTAAAATGGAACCAAATTAAGATTAAAATTCAGAGTTGAGTTATTCCACAGATTATAACAATGAACATTTTGGATCTATTGACACTTATACCATTACGATTCTTAAAAATTTGAAAAACAATACAAATATCCTCCAATAACTATGCAAAAGTGATAAATAACATAAGTAGGTGGGGTATGCTAGGATGAAAATCAATTTAAATTTAAATGGTTACTATGATTATTCTTCCCATCACACTCGTATGTCATTAACTATGGTGGAATGTTGTTGCTTTGAGTATATTGGTGGATGATTGGTGGCTTGAAAATTCATGGAGCTACCAGAAGCATTTACTCACATGTCAATTTCATATGAAGTTATGTTGGCACTGTATTATCATTTGGATTTGTACATGTATCTGTGGAATCAAATGAATAGCATGATATATAGTATGGCTTCAATGGCATGGTTATGTTATGAAAATAAAAAATATAAACATGTTTTTTTTAAGGGATGGGAATTATATTTTTATCATATAACCACAGTGCAATACTTGGCAACAAACATTAACTTACAACATGAAAATTGTCATGGTACAAAACACATGCATTTATGGTTCATGTAATGGTTAATAATTGGTTTGATATGATGGAATTTGAATTAATATAGCGTTGGAATAGTGTAATAAACAACAATACATGATATTGTTATCACCCCACTCACATTTACAACCCCTCGACTCAATATGCCATTGCATTTTTTTAAGTAAGGGTTTAATACCATATTGATAGTTGTGATTTCACCTTACGCTTGATTTGGCTACTACATTTTTATGCATTAATGAGGAAGGTACCGACTTTGTAGTTGGTTAGTATTGGGAGGTTATCCTCCTACTCAACTGAGAATTTGGTCATTTGGTAATTGTTGATGGTAATTTTTGGCTCTAGCATGCATTTAAAGAAATTTATATGACTTTAGCACCTAACCGCTATTCATAAAAGGTTTAAAATATGAGTTTGCATCTTTAAAGGAGGTTAGTACTCATCTCAGTGCACTATGGTCGAATATTCTATAGTTAAAAATTGAATTGGCTCAATGATTGTAGATTTTCAAGCCTCTCTATCCCTCTTTCTCTACTTTGGCTGATTTAAAAGAAGCTAAAATGATTATGGTTGTTGAGTTTTACTTCCTTTTCCTCCATGCTTTAATTTTTCATAAGGTTGTTTCTCCCATATTTTGCAATGAATAAAAAGCAAAGAGTTGATGATTATGAATCTTGTATGAGATCGTTTATTTTTGAGTTGTTTTACTTTGAAATTTGTGTGGAAAATAGGGGTTACATTACATATTGGGTTGGTTGAACAAAAATTTTGGTATGATTGTAACGATGTTTATAAAAGTTTTCTTTGATAATTGTGTGAAGAACTTTGTTCTTAAGCAAATAGGTCATAGTTATATGATGAATAAAATATTTGACTCATTAAATAAATTTGGAGATAATTCTCTTAACCTTTGAACTATGTATGTCCAAGTATTGTGGTTGCAATATAAGCTCGATTTATTGACAATTGTGGAAAATTATGGGTATGCCTTGCTTCCTTACTTAGATCATAAGTTGTTCATAATTGACAATACACTTTGAATGTGTGAATATAAAACTTTTTCAAATAGGTCATTAAATCTAATATGAAGTTATTCTAGGCTCAGGCCTTGAGGATATATATGACAAGAGTCTTTGTTTTGAACCTTTGAAATATTGAGTCTTGCAACTTGCATTTTGTGGTGGCTTTAGTTAATGTATGGAAATGTTGTGGCCCTTGTTAGAAACCAAGTAAAGTTGTATGTTATGAACTGTTTTGAGGATGGAAAGTTGTTTTTGTTATTTATTTTTATTGTTGACACAAATGAAGACTTGGCATTGGAATTTATTAAGGGCTTTCTTTACACAGAAAAAAATTGTATCCTTTAGAAATTAAATGATAAGACAAAGATATTGTTGTATTGTATTACTGAGAATGATTACTCCATTACACTCAACACCGGTTTGTTATAGTAACCAACCTAAATCCATCTTAACTCCGGATATACCAAGAGCTGAGAGGGATCAATTATATTGAGGTGCAAACCTATTTTAGAATGAAAAGATATTTGATCCCTCTCCATGCTTAGTAGATCTAGAGTTAAGATGGATCTAAGCTAATTTAATTCCCCCCTTTAAATAGTATATCCATGGGTCAATACCACGGGTTCTCATAAACCTAGAGCTCAAAAGCCATCAGTAACTTGACCAAGTCATTTTTTCCTTAACTAACAAACATAAATTAATAAAAGTAAAAATAATAAGGGATAATTTTTTTTATTACTTGATTTGAAAGGATAGCTATGATTAGGTATCTCATCTATAAGAAGAAGATATACAACATGGTAGCCAAGAGGTTCCCCAAATCGCTTCCAACTCTAGAGCCAAAGCCCTCACATTCAACTCAAGCAAGGTTGGAATAAGGATGCCCAATCCTGGCTAGACCATTGGGGTGTAAAGGAGGGGATCATCATGGAAAATAAAGATAATATTAAAAATATTGTTACTTCCAAGTTTAAGGATAAGTTTTGGGATGATAAGGAGTTAGAGGGAAAAAGGAAGCTAAGGTATTATAAGGAGGTGATCAACCCCAATCTTGATAACCAAAATTATCTTTCTGACTTGACCAGTGCTAAGAAGAAAATGAACATTTCCAAGATAAGAACTAATTCTTATGAGCTTCAAAGTGAAATTCGACATTGGTAAATTCCCAAAACACCTTGTGAAGAAAGAGTCTATCACCTTTCTGATACTAAGAAAAAAACATTTCCAAGCGAAGAACTAATTCTTATGAGCTTCAAAGTGAAATTGGGCATTGGTCAATTCCCAAAGCACCTTGTGAAGAAATAGTCTATTACCTTTGCGATAATAAGAGGGTTGAAGACGAAAAAAATTTCTCTTGTATTGCCCCACTCTTACTCACATCTATTCTAATTTTCAAAATCTTTGCCACACTACCAAACTTCTTGACCTACTAAGTCAAAAAAAACTATTGTGAGCTAGCAACACTTTTCTTCCTTCTTTTCAATCATATAAATAACATATTAAAGAATCTTAATTAATCTATTATTTCTTAAGGTCCGATAAATCATATTGGTCTTAGTGGATGTTAATCATCATCATCATAATCATTTTGAATTATTTTTATTTTAACATAGGGTTATTTTTATTTTTATTTTATTTTACCCGAGTCAACATGTTTACAAGACATTAAATTACAACATATCTATCATATGGGCTCAAGGGTGCATCTTGGGGATATTAAAAAAAATCCTAAAAATTAATTAGATTATAATTTTATTTAAAATTATTTTTATTATTAATTATAAAAAGAAACCAATCTAGATCCATCTTAACTTTGGATGATAACAATTAATTAAATTAGAACTTTATTTAAAATTATTTTACTATTAATTATAAAAAAAACCAACCTACATCTATCTTAATTCTGGATCTACCAAGCATCAAGAGGGATCAAATCTCTTTTCACTCTAAAAGAGGTTTGCATCTAAAGAGATTTTATTCCTCTCAATGATTGGTAGATCCAACGTTAAGCTCAATGTATGCTGGTTGATTCAAATCTCACTATTATTTCATTATTTTATTTCATTTTTTTAAAATTTTAGTTAATTTTAATTTTATTTTGATTTAGTCAAAATGTTTAACATGACATTATAACTTGAAGGAATCAAAGGTAAGGGATATTGAATCTTTATTCTTAGAAAAATTTAATTAAAAAAATATATATATATATCTTCCTTAATAATATTATTATTAATTTAGATTTCTATAAATTAAAAAATATACATTATTATTTTTATAAAAATTTAATGATTAAAAAATATTATTTAAAAATATACATTCAAATTCAAAAATAAAAAATATATTCAAATATATATATATATATATATATATATATATATATTCAAATTCAAATTCAAAAATATATATATATATATTTTTGAATTTGAATTTGAATGTATATATATATATATATTTTATATTTTTGAATTTGAATGTATATTTTTAAATAATATTTTTTAATCATTAAGTTTTTATAAAAATAATAATGTATATTTTTTAATTTATAGAAATCTAAATTAATAATAATATTATTAAGGAAGAAATATTTCCTCCCCAATGGGGGTGCAAATTCGAGTATGGACGTACAAGGGGGTGGTTCACCATCCCCTCGACGTCATGAAGAATCAATGTAAATCGATGGTGGTGATTTGGCTGCGTGCACGCTCGTGTGACAACAATGACCTGCATGGGGTGACATTTTTTCCCCGCGGGTGGTTTCCCCCATTATTCTTTGCTATTATGGAGATTTCTTGTGTTTGGGTTCCAATTATTTGGACTAAGGGTCCTGTGAGTGGTGAGGGGTATTGTTGGGGTTTGTTTTTCCTATTAGTTAAGCTTTGTGCGCATAATTGGAGGTGTGTTGTAACATGCATTACAACAATACCAAAAATAAATAAATTACTTATTACCTCTCTAACTTATCATAAGACCTTCAATCTGGACTTTATAGATGCGACTGATGTTATTTAAGAATTAGACCCTAATGTAAAACTTTTATTTCATGGTAATTATTAAATTCATTGGTACTTTCCAAATATTTTTATCACCTAGGTTTTTACTACTTGGTGAGAGAGAGCTGATATACACGTTATTTTTATTTAACTTATTAATGGTTGTGGTGACCACCACCTAGGAAACAACAACGGCCATGTCAATCTTCTTGCATGTAAACATGTTATACACTATACCCCTATACACTATATTGATTTGGATTAACATGGTTAATAAATACATTGATTAAGATATGTTAACCCATGCATAGGGAAAGAAAATGGGACATGGTCTGGTACTATGCATTGAATACAATTTATTTCAACATTTGCCCTCTTTATATCTTTATGAGGCACCTCAGGGAAGCACGCACTGCTTGGACATGTTGACAACTAGCACCCCTCTCCTCCGTAGACCTACCTTCGATCACACGGTGTAGATGTCTCAAAGGGTGGTTAGGGTATTACCCCCTCCCAAACCCTCTACCCATATTTCATTCGCTTTGGCCAACCTCACTGACTTTGATCTGCAACTTCTCTAAAATGGAGTTCTCGGCACCAGTGGAATTTGATTTTTTATCTCACCAGGAAAACCCTCTGCATTTTTCTCCATTTGTGTATGCATTCTGGTGCCCCACTCCGCTACCCACTTGGCAATGAGGTTTTCAACTTTGGCAGGGCAGACAACCTCACAACCCACTCGAAAAACATGGACACTCAATAGGTAATGGACATGTTAGAGTTTTAATCAGTAATTGTTCTTTCTCACGATGTGGCATTTATTTCACCTGTATCTTAACCCGACATCTATCAATTTGTGTTACATGTTCGATGTCTCGGTTCACAACCTTCTCTTACTATGTTAGCCCCACTTTCTTTGTTTTACCAGGTAAGTACTCTTTCTTTATTTTTTATTTTTCTAATTCTCATGCACTAATGCATACGATTGGCTTTGTTGTAGGTATTTCCTCCACTAATCTTTTGCACCCCGTAGTTGTGTATTCAGCTTTAGGTTGTAAAATTGATTTGGTGCTCTCTACCAGGTACTGTGGGTTGCCTTCCATTAATGCTCTCATTCCATTGATTGTTCGACACTCAACCTTTTTATGGAAATAATAGGAATAAGTATAGCTTCAATGCTAGTTTCCCTTTTGAATGTTCTTCGAAGTTCTTGGATTTAAAAATAATAATGTTTCATTTCGTAAATGCAGAGACAGAGGGTTTAACTGTTCATTCATTGTACTACTGATTTCTAAGCTTTAGGTTAATCTAACCAATTTAGTTCTGTCAGACTTTATTTTTGTACAATGGATTATATTGCAGAGGTTTCGTACTCTATGCCATGGGAACCAAATAGTTCTGGTGCATAACACAAAAAGTTTGTCTGTTAATTTTGGAAAATAAATTGATTAAGTTATCTGGATATTTTGCCTACTGTGTAGACATATAGTTGTAACTTCAATAATTTTACTTGGACAATGGTTATTTTTTAAAGACAAAAAGTTCATTTCCTATCTAAATATGTATTTTGTCTCACAGTGGATGTTCTATGCTATTATTGCTGCTGTAATTTACATGATACTTTTGTTGGAAGAATTTATTTGATATTATGTTATGAGAATGGATTTAATATTTTGGTTTCCGCATTTAAACAATACTTGTTTAGCTGCTACCTTCCATAGTTAGAATTATTTTCTAGTAGGTTATCTCCCTGCTCCATTTTTATTTCACTTACCCAGGGTGATGTAACTCAAAACCCATTCATTTTTATCTTCTCTGTATACCCGACCTGTTCTATCATTATAGCCATTCGTTATAATCAATTTATTGGAACCCTGGAGCTCCTATCGATTTCCTTTGTTGTTGGATTCAATGAACTTCACCAAAATTACCCCAAAATTTACTATTGACTTTATAATTACATAATTTTTTAAAATTTTTTCCTAAACCCAAAATTGTTTGTTAGTCCATCCACACTGAATTGTCCGACTAGTGTTTGGTTTCCTAGGTTAGACTAACCAATGTGACAGGCCTTAGAATAATTTGATTTTTTTCCAGTAAAACTAAACTAATTCAAATAAGGGTTTCAACCCAAATCCCTGTACATTGATAAAATTTCCTTAATAATTAAAATATAAAACAGTCACAAACAAAAGCAACTACTTATATGTTAAAGTCAGACACTTAGCTATAACTCAACCAGAAGAGTCCACCACCCTTCCACGAGACTGACAATCATGCCTGAATCTCCTCCCGAGATCCTACCTGTTGCACTACCACCAGCACATTTTGTGACCTCAAGGCCAGTTCATCCTCCTGAAGACCTCAAAACCTATTACAGGTTCAGTCTCAAGCTTATTCTGAAGGTATTCCACTGGGTCTATCCCCAACTCAGGAATAATCCTTCCTTACAACTCCTAGTTGCTATTCTTTTTCTATGGTATTTCTTGCTTCCTACTTGCTTCCTTCAGAGGTAGAACCCGTTTCCTTCCCACTGAGATCCCTCTTATCTCCAGGGAAGAGAAGCCAAGAACCATAACCACATAATTGTCTAGTAGGTAGGTAACTTATGTAGGATCTCTTCTCTTGAGTTCTCCAATCATATTTCATTAATTAATAACTCCACGTAATTATATATCAATAAATAAATATGAATGTAAATGTAAATTCATAAAACTATATACATATATATATATATATTTTTAATTGAAATAATAATTCAACTCTTTAACTTGTCAACATCTTTTAACTGAAATAATTAAGGTTTCAGAACTCAACTAATTGAAAAATAAAACAAAGTAAATAAATCTAGCTTTACTATCTGTTCCAGGGTGTTGCTTCGCCCCTGGTGTTTAACTTTGAATTTTGAAACAGTGCCAGATAGGTTCCTCGCATAAATTCTTCATCTTCCAAGTAGCCTCTTCCGGGATAAAGTGCTTCCATTGCACTTTAACTTGGATGATGGCTCGTTTCTACAGTGTTATTTCTCTCTGATCGAGTATGTGCTGAGGTTTTACCAAGAACTCTCCATCCGGTTTGGCCTACCACAAAAAATATATAGTACTTTCATTTTATATAATTTTTATATTTAAATTAGCGAATTCACGATAAGATTACTTGAACATTTTTCCACTATATTGCGTGTCTAGAATCATATACATATCACTTTAATAAGGATACATGGAACACATTATGGAATTTTATGTTGCTATGTAGGGCTAATCGGTAGCCCACTAGTCCAACTCGTTCAATAATATGGAAAGGGCCACGAAAGCGAGGAGCCAAATTTGCACAACTAGTCCATCTTAATGTGATTTTCTTAGGCTTAATCCATAAGTATAAATGATCTCCCACTTCAAACTACCGGTATGTTATTTTCTTATCCATGTAAGTCTTTTGTCTATCCTTAGTAGCCTTTAAATTTTTATGGATTTTCTTAACCTCTCGTTCCATGTTCTCCAACATCTTTGGTCGTAACGTTAATTTATTTTCAAAACTGCTCCAATTTGTAGGGGTCTTACATTTTCTTCCGTATAATACTTCAAAGGGGCTCATCTTTAACGACTCATGGTAGCCATTATTATATGTGAATTCTAATAAATGTAGATATTCATCCCACTTACTAGGTTTATACATAACATACATTCGTAACATATCCTCTAGCACTTGATTCACACATTCAATCTGCCCATTCGTTTGTAGATAGTACATGGTACTAAACTGAATTTGAGTTCCCAATCCCGTAAATAACTATTTCCAAAATGCGGAAGTAAATTTTACATCCCTATCTGAGACAACAATATTAGGAACCCCATGTAATCTAAAGACTTATTTCATGAACATATCTGCAATTTGAACCACTTTATAAGTGGATTGCACTGAAATGAAATGTGCAGATTTACTAATATTGTCTACCACTACCATTATGGAGTCATTGTGATTTTTATATCTGGGTAACCCAGTGATGAATTCGAGTGTTATAACTTCCCACTTCCAGTTCGGTATAGGCAGAGGTTGCATAAGACCAACAAGATGATGATGTTTAGCCTTAACATGCTGACACTCTATACATTTTATTAAATATTCTGCTATATCTAACGCATTCTGAGCCAAAAATAGTCCTCCCTAATTGATGATAGCATTTTCTGATATCCAGGATGAGTAGCATACGAACTTATGTGAAATTCATCCAGAATTTTATTTGGGATGTCTGTTCTTTCCCAAAAAGTTAACAGTTGCCTATCATTAACAAAAATTTTTGCCTATTTTCCTTGACTGTTAGGTTGTTGTGCTTGTTGCCACAAAAATTGGTATTCAAGATCTTTTTGGGTAGCTTCTTTAATTGGTTCCTAAAAATTAAATTAAATTTGATTATAGTAAATATCATATATGCAATGTATTCTTCAACTCAATGCATCTGCAACGAGATTTTCCTTGCCTTTTCAATGCTGAATTTCAAATTCAAATCCACTCAAGAAATTATTCCATCTTGCTTGTCGGAAGTTCAAGTTGGGTTGCTTAAAATAAATAGTTAGGCTGCTATGGTCAGTTTTTAATAAAAATATTTTCCCCAAAAGATAATGTCGCCATACCTTTAATGCATCTACCACAAAAATTAGCTCCAAATCGTAGGCGGAGTATCTTTTCTCATGCTCCTTCAACTTTCATGATTCTTAAGAAATCACATTCCCTTCCTGGGTTAGTAATGCTCCCAATCCTTCCTGACACACATCAGTGCAGACTACGAATTCCTTATTTGGGTCAAGAATTTTTAGCACCAGAGCTATGGTTAAGAATTGTTTCAGCTGCTCAAAAACTTTGCTGATAGTTACTAGTCCAATTGAAAATTCTTCCAATTTTTGTAACGATGTAATTGGATACGCGATTCAGGAGATTATTTCGATAAAATGTCGATAGTATCCTTGCAGGCCCATAAACAATCATATATCAGCAACATTTTTGGGCACTGGCCATTCCATGATGGTCCATATTTTCTCCAGATCAACTGCTATCCCTTCTGCTGAGATGGCATGGCCCAAATACTGAATCTTGTCTTTAAAGAAATCACATTTACTGAATTTTTCATATAATTTCTAATCTCATAGCACTTGTAGTATAATTCGTAAATGTTATTCATGTTCTTCCAGAGTTTTTGAGTAAATCAATATATCGTCTATAAAAATCAGGACAAATCGGTCCAAAAAAGGATGAAAAATACCATGCATCAAACTCATAAAAGTAGCGGGCGCATTGGTCACTCCAAATGGAAATACCACAAATTCATAGTGCCCATAACAATTTTTGAAAGTTGTTTTACATATGTCCTCTTCCTTAACCCTAATTTGATGATACCCTGATCATAAATCAATTTTGGAGAATAAATTTTCTCCCTTCACCTGGTCAAATAGATCATCATTCCATCATAAAGGGTATTTTTTCTTAAGAGGTAACTTATTTGTTTGTCGATAGTAAATACACATATGTAAGGTTTCATATTTCTTCTTGACAAACAACACCGGAGATCCCCAAGGAGACACACTGGGTCGGATGTATCCTTTATCCAAAAATTCCTGCAGTTGCATATTAAGTTCAGTTAACTCTAGAGTGCTCATATGGTAAGGGGCTCTAGGCACTGGTGCTTCCCCAGGAACTAATTCTATGGTAAAATCAATATCACACTTTGGAGTATATCCCAGTATATCTTCAGGAAATATATCAAATAGAATTTCTGAATTACTGATATGTATTCTAGTGTAGACATATTTCTTTAGAATTGGAATACCCCACTTGTATTGCATATATCATGCAACATTTTCTGAGACACTTGCCCAACTGAGAAGTGGTAATGGAGCATAACTTCATGGGTTTTTTGAGCCCTTGAATCTCGTACCACAACCCATCTTTAGCCTGATAAATGATAGTCTTATTTTTTCAATTCACTAAATACCAATGTATTTCTAATGAGTCCATCCCCAAAAAAAAATCATAGGACCCAAACGGTAATATATTCCACTCTGCACTTATCTGTTGATTTCCTACTTCAATTAGACATACTGTTACCATATATCACCCTTCTCTTAGCTCTGGCCACTAGTTTCACTAACTAAGGGTTCTTAAAATTTTAGATTTGCAACTCACATATTTCTACTATTTTAGGGCTAATGTAACTCAAACTGGAACCATGATCTATTGATATGGAGACAAAGTGATTAAGTATACTTCCTTCCAGTTCTATCATTTTCGGCTGATAATCTGCTTTCTGTTCTTCCAATGTTGCATTGATCCTGGGAATGCTCCTTGTTACATCACCAATGGTTGATGTTTCCTGCATATTAGCTACGTGTTATGTCTAGGCACGATGGGGGGAATTTTTATAATAATGTGATTCCCCACAACCCCAACACTACAGGGGGTTTTTGCATCTGACTGCTTTCTGGTTTGTTGGATGCTTCATTGAGCTTTACTTCTGCCTACCACTTTGGTTTTTGTTGCCTTCTTCCTGACTATTTTTTCATGGAAGGTTTTAGAGGATGAGTCTGAAATTGGGAGGCTTGGAATTTCTAGAGTTTTGATAACCTTTTTGTCCCTTCCTCTGAATCCAACTCTTACTAGTGTCTTTTGTTTTGTCTGTTGATAGCACATGTGAGATTTCTGAATTTCTTCATCCATAGTTTTTGGGTTGTCAAACTCGATTCTATATTCCATGAATGTAGGAAGACTACTTAGAAAATGATGCACCCTAGCTTTCTTTTCACAGAGATAAGGCACATATATTAGTAAGGAGGTAAGTTTAGATATATATACTCATCCATAGTTAGTTGTCATAGTCGTAAATCATGAAACCCCTTAGACTTTTTATCATAGGAACATTATGTCAATTAATTTCTATTAAAGTGTTTTTGAAACTATTCCCAAGTTATGTTATGATCTTATATTCTTTGCACCAGTTTGACCTCTTCCCACCACAGGGTAGCCTTCCCTTGTAGTTAATAAATAGCTAACCTAGCTTAGAGGTTACTTTTTTATTAATAAACCTAGAAATACTTATTCATATTGATGACCCAGGCTTCTTCCACTTCTTCAACTTCTCCATCGAAGAATGGGGGTTTAATATTCTGAAACTCCCCTTGTAATTCCACTCTTTGTTTCTTTTCTTTCTGATGGTCTGCCACATTCCCTGAATCTTTCTTATTATCAGCTCTATTCCTGTCACTTTGTTGTGTATGATCTTCTTCTAAATTATCTTCCATATGTTGGTGTTGTTCTCCTGCATCCAAAATTTCATGCTCAGGACTGGGTTGGTAAGTTCGTTGGTTTTGTCCTTATGAAAAACTCTTCATAATCCTCATGTTAGGTCCTTATATTACTAGTATAGTACCTTATTGTTGTTAGTGTAACCCCCTTATTGTTATTGTTGTACCCCTGTAACCCCCATATTGTTATTATTGTGCCCTTAAATTATTATTGTTAGGTCGGCTAGGATTATATCAGGTCCTCATGGACTCCTTTGTAAGTATATAGAAAGGAGGTTTTGTAAATTGTATCATCCAAGAATTGTTCATTCATGTAATGTATTGGAGGTTTCCCCCTCGAAGTGGCTTATTTATAAGGCGTTTATATCTCTTTTCTTCTCTTTTTGGAGCTGGTTTCACAACATTTGGTATCAGAGCTTTGGATTCTAGGGTTTCACTGTACCAAACAGGTCATCGTGGAATTTTCGCTATAACTTTTTTTATACTAAGGTTCAGAAGCTAAAATGTTTAGAGTGCGAAGCCAAAATCTTGGAGAACATCTTCGCAAAATTTCAGAGCTTGGTTCGTAAGATTTCGGAGATATGATCTGTGGAAGTTAGGTCTTTTTCAGGCTCCCGAATTTCTTCTCAAAGAGGTGATCGTGGGAAAATATTCATAGCTCTCTCTCTGAGCATCAGATTGGAATTATATAAAAATTGGCTGGAATTACACGGACTTTAGTTGCTTGTCTATTAATTTCAGAGCCAAAGGAGAAAAAAGTGACACGTGGAAAGTCATACAAATTCAATCTACTAAACCGGTCCATAATTAGGTCATTATGGGAAATTGGACATAAATTTGCCTTGAATAATCCAAATTAGGTAAGACCTGTGGCATTCGAAAGAGGATTCAGAGGGCTACTGTAGGGCCAAATTTAGGACATTGAAGATCCGAAATCACAGAGATAATTCAGTTTCCATATCGAGCTCCTCAAAAGCAAGATAAAGGTGTGTTTTTTTTTCTTCGAATTACATATGTCTCGTTTGAAAAAAAAATTAGTTTGAATTTATTCCAAGGGCATATTGAAGAATAGATATCAGTATTGGGTTCTAAAATTCCCCCTAAAAAGAATTCAACACCAATTAAGCCTTCAGAAGGCTCTACTATGACTCATGAAGACGAAGAAACACAACATGAGATGTCAAAATTACAAGAGCAAGTGCACCAAATTTCGCTATCGCAAAGAGCAACAAAAAATGAAATGGAAGTTTTGAAGAGAGGCATGGAAACTAAGATGGATGGTTTGAAGAAAGGCGTGGAAGCTAAGATGAATGGTTTGGAATCTAAGATGGATGGCATGGAAGTGGGCATGGAAGCTAATATGGATGACATGTAAGCTAAGATCAATGAAAAAATGAAAAACAACACGGAAAACATGAAGAATGATTTAAAAGTAGACATCGAAGGTTTTGCAAAGTTGATACAAGAAATGTTTCGTAATGGCGAAAAGATAGTAGAGGAAACTCATGATGAGAACAAAATAAATTTTAATTGTGATTTCATAAAATCTAGTGTTGGATGGAAGAACCACCATATTCCAAAGATGGATATGAGGAAGTTTGATGGCAAGGACCCCGTAACATGGATACTACAGATGGAGAAATATTTTGATCTCAATAATGTGCAAAACACACAAAAGGTACGCATTGAAACTTTACATTTAGAACAAAATACATTTGTATGGTATTGATGGATTTGCTCTCGTAAATTTCTTTTCACTTGGTCGATTTTTACAGAGGAAATGATAGCACATTATGAGGATACAAAGAGCAACACGTTCTTTAGCCAATTGATAAATTTCAAACAAAAGGGTTAAATGGTGGAGCACATTGAGGACTTCCAAAAATTGAATATAAGGGTAACTGATATTCCAGAGGAAAAGAGGATTGATGTCTTCATAGGGACTTTAAAGGACAACATCCAACATGAAGTTCGCGTTTGGGAACATGATTCATTAGAGAAGGGATTCAGGTTGGCAAGAAAAATTGAATGTAAAATTATGGCGACAAGGAAGCCTACTACTCACATCTATAAAGATGGAAGTGTTGCTACTCCTAGACTTCCACAACCTATAAGGTTGACACCACAACAATTGGAAGAAAAAAGAGCAAAAGGGATTTGCTACAGTTGTGATAGAAAATACACTAAAGGTCATAAGTGCACTAAGAAGAAACTATTTTACATAGATTGTGAAGAGGAAGAAGAAAATGAAGAAGAAACATCAAAAGTAGAGGATACACACCAGGAAGAAACCCTAGAAGAAGAAGAAATGAGTCCGACCATATCATGTAATGCATTGGAAGGAATTACCACTCCTCAAACTCTCAAGATAGAAGGACATATCAAGAAGAAAAAGGTAATAGTGTTGATTGATTCGGGTAGTACCCATAATTTTATTCATTGTATGGTAGCCAAGGAATGGAATTGTTTCCTATACCCATGAACACCAGAATGTCAAGTGATGGTTGCAAATGGAGGAACTATAAATTGCTCTGGAAAATGCCATAATATCAAGCTAGGCATAGGGGAATATGTATTGAATAGTCCAATGCTTTCCATCCCAATGGGAGGTGCTAATGTTGTACTAGGAGTACAATGGTTATAATCTTTGGGGACAGTAGCTTTTAATTTTCAAGAACTTTTCTTGAAATTTTTTTCGGAAGGAAAGGAAATCGAATTATGGGGTATCACAGGGAAGCTAGGAAAGATAATAAGCTCTAATTTCATGACAAAGCTTCTAAAGAAAGAACAACTGGGCGTAATTGCACAATTATGCTCACTAGAAGTTCCAACATCAAAATCATCTATTTCTCCAGATCTCCAAAAAGTCTTGGACAATCATTCCAAGGTGTTTGAAACTCCCAAAGGACTCCCACCTATTCGTGATCATGATCATGCTATTCATTTGATTCCGGGAAGTTTTCCTCCAAACATCATGCCTTACAAATATCCTTATGTCCAAAAGAGAGAAATTGAACATATGATTGCAGAAATGTTAGAGGCAGGTATCATTCAACCTAGTCAAAGTTCTTTATTTGCTCCAGTAGTATTAGTGCACAAGAAAGATGGATCATGGCGCATGTGTCTGGATTATAGGGAGCTCAATAAGCCCACTATTAAAGATAAATTTCCCATTTATGTGATTGATGAATTATTGGATGAATTACATGGAGCAATTTATTTTACCAAGTTGGATCTTTGTTCAGGATATCATCAAATTAGAATGAAGACTGAAGATATTTCGAAAACAAAATTTTGAACTCATGAGCGTCATTATGAATTTTTGGTCATGCCTTTTGGCCTTACCAGTGTACCTTCTACATTTCAAGGATTGATGAATTCCATTTTCAAACCATTCCTTAGAAAATCCATGCTATTATTTTTTGATGATATACTAATCTATAGTAGGTCTTGGAAGGATCATGTTCTACATGTTGATAGGGTGCTCAAACTATTGGAGGAGAAAAATTATATGCAAAAACATCCAAATGTTTCTTTTGAGTACAAGAGGTGGAATATCTAGGTCAAATTGTATCTCACGAGGGTGTTAAGGTAGACCCTAACAAAATTAAATCCATTAAGGAATGGAAAGTCCCAACAACCATAAAGCAGTTGTGCGGATTTCTCGGGTTAACAGGGTATTATCGCAAGTTTGTTAAGAATTATGGGAGAATAGCAGCACCTCTAACAACATTATTGAATAAAGATGCATTTTCATGGACTCCTAAAGCAACTAAGGCCTTTGAACATCTTAAAGAGGCAATGTGCCTAGCACCAGTCTTAGCTACGCCAAATTTCACAAAAACCTTTATTATGGAATTTGATGCCTCAGGAAATGGAATGGTGTTGTTTTAATGCAAGAAGGAAGACCCATTGCTTTTGAAAGTCGTTCAATCAAAGGAAAGTATTTACAAAAGGCTATTTATGAGAAGGAAATGTTGGCAATACTACATTCACTAAAGAAATGGAGACCTTACCTAATGGGAAGACACTTCAAGGTAAAAACCGATCATGATACTCTTAAAACCTTTTTGGAACAAAGACTATCTTCGGAAGAGCAACAAAAATGGGTCACAAAGATGTTGGGTTATGACTTTGAAATCATCTACAAAAAAGGGAAGCTAAATGTTGTTGCAGATGCACTCTCAAGAAAGGATGAAGAGGTGGAAGCATTTCTTTGTTCCATTTAAATTATCCAACTAGATTGGATAACCGATGCAAGGGATGAATGGAAGAAGGACGAAGAAGTGTGGACTCTCATTGAAAAGTTGCAGCAAGATCCTAGTACATCTAATACATTTAGTTGGAAAAACGATTCCTTATGGTACAAATATCGCTTATATATTTGCAAGAATTCCCAACTAAAACAAAATATTCTTTTGGAATTGCACACCTCTCCTTTAGGAGGACACTTGGGATTTTTAAAAACTTACCACAGGGTGAAGAAAGAAATTTTTTGGGATGGCCTTAAATCTAATATTCAAAAGTTTGTGGTGAAATGTTTGGTTTTCCAGCAAAACAAAGTGGAGACAATTAAGACCCCGAGTCTTCTACAACCTTTATCCATTCCAAGTCAACGTTGGGGGGAGATTTTAATGGATTTTATCATAGGTTTACCTAAGTCCGAAGGAAGGAGTGTCATCATGGTGGTAGTTGATAGACTTACCAAGTATGCACACTTTTTCACATTATCTCATCCATTTAAAGAAAGTATAGTTGCTACTGCATTTATGGAAACAATTCAAAAGTTACATGGAAACCCGAAGATTATTGTAAGTGATAGAGATATCATTTTTATAGGAAATTTTTGGACGAAATTATTTTCTTGTTTGGGTACTCAATTAGCTCATAGCTCATTTTATCATCCTGAATCCGATGGTCAAACAGATATAGTGAATAAATTTTTGGAAGGATATATTCGTTGTTTTGTATCTTATAAGCAAGCACAATGGGTCAAGTGGTTACCTCTGGCTGAATGGTGGTATAACACTTCCTTCCATACTGCAGCAAAAATGACCCCATTTATGGCACTTTATGGATATCATCCACTACCCATCACATCTTCTTTAAGGGAAAATGCTAGGGTTCAAGAAATGGAGAATCACATCGAGCATCAACAGGAAGTTCTCCAACTCTTAAAGGATAATCTAAATTTTTCACAAAATCGAATGAAACAACAGGAAGATCATCATTGCAGTGAGAGAAGTTTTGATGTGGGAGACTGGGTATTTTTACGGCTACAACCATACAAACAAATGTCCCTCAAGAAAGCTAAAAAGGATAATAAATTATCACCAAAATACTATGGTCCTTACATGGTTTTGCAAAATATTGGTACTATGGCATACAAATTGGAGCTTCCTGCTTCTTCGCGAGTGCATCCAGTTTTCCATGTTTCATGCTTAGAAAAGGTTATAGGGGACAAAATTCCAGTTCAAACAATATTTCCAGAACTTGATGAGGAAAGAAAAACCATATTGGAACCTGAAGCAGTCACGGAAACAAGAACTCGAAAACTACGAAATCGATCAATTTCAGAGTATCTCATCAAATGGAAGAACTTACCCACAGAAGATTCTACAGGGGAGGATGAGAATTTTATACAAAATCACCTGGAGCTACTCAAGTGTTGAGGACAACACCTTTTTGAAGGAGAAGAGCATGTTATGTCCTTATATTACTAGTATAGTCCCTTATTGTTGTTAGTGTAACCCCCTTATTGTTATTGTTGTACTCTTGTAACCCCCATATTGTTATTATTGTGCCCTTAAATTATTATTATTAGTTCGGCTAGGATTATATTGTGGCCCCACTAGGATTACATTATGGCCCCATGGACTCCTATATATAGAAAGGAGGTTTTGTCATTTGTATCATCCAAGAATTGTTCATTCATGTAATGTATTGGAGGTTTCTCCCTCAAAGTGGCTTATTTCTAAGGCGTTGATATCTCTTTTCTTCTCTTTTTGGAGCTGGTTTCACAACACCTCTCTTGTCTGTGCATCAATCTCTCACTCTTGGTCCTCATATGCACCATTTAAGTTTGTAATTTTTGTATAGTATCGGTCAACCTTCTTGTTTGTTGTTGTTGTTCCTCCAGTAATTGATTTGTTTGGTGTTCCTTGTCTACCCCTAACTGTACCCACATTTCGAAGTTCACTTCTGGATTTGATATAGGATTGGTTCCCACCACTGATCTCATTGGAATATGACCTCCAGTTCCTCTCCTCATTGTAGTGTATCCCTTTCTCTTCTCTCTTTCTCTGTGCACAATTCAACATATTCACTATCATCATCAGTGGCCAATTAGGCCTCAGTGTTGCAACTAGGCTCTGATACCACTTGTAACATGTATTACAACACTACCAAAAAAAAAATTTATTTATTACCTTTCTAACTTATCATAAGTATTATCACCAAAATATGATCACTTAGCCATATATAACTAAGTGGATCGAAATACACCATGTAAGACCAATTTTACCATATTAGAAATGCTTTCAATACAGGAAATAACTTTAGATCTGAGACTTCTGTGATCCATAAAATAGATAATTTCCTTTTCGGATTAATCACATTATTAGGATTTGGTTGACGTTTTGAACCAACTAATGTGGTTCATCCTCAGGACAAGGTGAAGAAGTCAATCGATTTTAATGAATAAATAGTGTGGATGCATTATTTCCAGGTATTAGCTGAAGAAAACTAGCTGTTAAAAACTAGTCGTTAAAAAAAATAGCCGTTTAAAAACTAGTTGTTAATGGATTAGTTAATTAGTTAATAGGAAGAATATTAAATATTTTTTAAAAATTTTAATTGATTAATTAATATATATTATAATAAAATATAATATATAAAAAGTTTTATGTAATAATATAAAATTGTTATGATAGAGATTTAAATATTTAAATCTCTATCATAACTATTTTATGTTATTACATAATTTTTTTTATATATTATATTTTATTATAATATCTATTAATTAATCAATTATTATTCTTTTAAAAATATTTAATATTCTTCCTATTAACTAATTAACTAATCCATTAACAACAAGTTTTTAAATGACTATATTTTTTAACGGCTATTTTTAATGACTAGTTGCCTTCAGCTAATACCGGGCAATGATGCATCCACACTATTTATTCATTAAGATCGATTGGCTTCTTCAACTTGTCCTGAGGATGAACCACATTAGTTGGTTCGAAACTTCGACCAAATCCTAATAATGTGATTAATCCGAAAATACATTTATCTATAGGAAATAACTTGATAAACCATATTTCATTAATTTATTTCTAATTACAACATGAAACCCTATGAGGAATAATTATGTAGAAATTAGTATACACTAAGCATGCATACATCCAGATTTCCCTGATCTCACAATATTTAACTTCTTGCAAAATACATAATCATTCCACTGTTAATCTTTTGCGGAAAATTAATTGCAAACACATGTGAAGCATAAATAAAAACAATCGCATCGCACATAACACAGTTGTTTAACGGGAAAGCCTAAAGCTGAAACCCCCAACTATCATATATTATGTATCATGGAGATCATGTAACAATGTCATACAAATATTAGTACATCAAGCTCTCAGTACAATCAATTGTCACACACTAACATAGAAGAAATCTACAAATCCATGCACCGATCTCTGCCCTCCTGATAGCCTGCCTCCACTACGCAATCCCTGCTGAAGAATAGCTTTGAATGAATTTGAATTACCCTTCCCTTGACTGTGCAATCCTCATTGGCAACTCCATTGTGTGTGTGGTGCAATCAATTCATCACTATAGTCACAACGGATAGTCCATCTTGCCCTTTCACCTATCTCTCCAATGGGTCTCCACTGGAACTAACATGCACTGTAGTTAACTGTTGTATTGTTCAGTTGATTAATGAGTTATTATTTGTGAATTAATTCACTCCACTCTCATTAGTGTATCATTCAGTTAGACTAGATACAACTAGCTCAACTGAGTCTAACTGAGTTAAACTGAATACAACTCCATGAACTACTCTTCCAACTCTATCATAACTTTTCCACTTCAGTTCTAACTGAGTCCTCCATGCATGAACCGCTAGTCAACCCTAGGAATTGCATAATTCCTTCAGCCCATTGATTTGCCAAATATGTGCACTGAAACTAAGTTCTCCAAGAGAATAAGTTGTTGTTTATTGTCGGATAATTATTAAGAGCTAATAATAATCGACACTTTTAATTTTAGATCGACGATCTATAAATAGAATTCGCCCAATATTCTAAAAATATAATTTCATCTATTTTTACAACTTGACCATTCATCCACAAATAACATCTTGCAACTTCTGAAATATGATCACCATGTCTAAAAGTAGACATAATCTAAAAATAGACTTGTGCCAAAAATAGCCTGCGGGCCCACTTAGTGAAGGTGACTCTTTTCACTAAGCTCATCATCTTGTTGAATCTCAACAAATTAAATAAATCATTATTTATTTGATTTTTTTGTAGGAATAATTAATTATTGATTTGAGGCTTCTGCGACTTGTGTTGTTGTGTGTAGAATCTTCTGGAAGATTCTACACACAATAATTAATTAAATCGTTATTTAGTTATTATTCCTTGTCACAATTTGACCTAATCATGAGAAATATATAAATTAATCATTGTTTATTTTATTTTTCTCTAGGAATAATTAATTAAATCATTATTTAGTTAATATTCCTTGTCAAATTTGACTAAATCACTTAGGAATGATTAAACAAATCATTATTTGTTTATTATTCCTTAATCACTTCCTTGAAATAATAACTTATTCATTTGTTTACTTTTTATTTCTAAATAAAGTTATTTAACCAATTTAAATATATTTTTGCTTCAAAACATATAATAAAATATACCAAGAGGTTAGATCCAGATTATGGTTAATAATATTTTATTATTTTCCATTTTTTAGAATAACCCAATATTTTGTTATAAACATGAGGGTTTTCCATCCATTCCTCACCATGATCATTATCATCATCATTATTATCTTCTTTTTTCATTCGAGCTCCCATCTGAGTTCAACACACGTTTTGGGTTTCACACATCATAGAGATAGAAAGATCTAGTATACTGAAGCATAGAGGATAGCCAAAGGACCCATCACATTTGAGGGGGACCTATAGCCATCATATGAGTCTCCTTCACTAGGTGTAACACATTTATAATATATCATTCATCCTTTGATATCACTTTGTCTATGCGGTGGGGTTTTACATTAGTTAAACCTTTATTTTTTAATGTCTTTTGCTACCACAGATCTATTATTTTGCAGGTTTCTTCTAACATTCTGTTGTAGATCTGAAGATTTATATGGTTGTATCCACTGTTAGGGCCATTAATCACTCATGGCTTAAGTAATTTCTTTTTGGTATACTTGTAGAAATATTTTACACTAACAAATGGCGACTCCAATGGTGTAATTCAGATTCCTAGGTGATCAACAAATTTAGCAATCATGGTTTTTCTTTAGCTGGTTTTTAGTCTCTTGATGTTTATTTTTAGCTTTTATGCCCTTATTTAATTAAAATTCCAAATTCTAAGGCTTTTATGGTGTTTTCCACAGGTCATAGGTACCAACAACACAAGAGACGATAAATTTGACGGAACTTGCTGCCCGAGAGTCAAGGAGGTAAACTCACACTTTTCAGCCCCAAACCTGCGTTCTGATCCTTCAGATCACACTTTTTGGCCCAAAAGCTGCACTATCCTCCTGAAACAGGTCATAACTTGCAATTCAAAACTTTTTTTTTCAGGATTTTTTCTGATTTTTTCAGGGTTTACCGGGAGCAGTGTTTAGGGTTGTTTTACCTATTTTTCAACCCATCTTAGGCCTAGATTGCTCATTTTGTCTCCTTGTAGTAGAAAAAATCCTCATAGGGTTTCAATATACTTCCACCTTTTTAGGAGGAGTTCATCTGAGTAGGTAGTCTGAGATTTTTGGTTCTTCAAGCCATTGTTTCAGGGTCTGATCCATTATTTTTGGAGACCTTTAAGATAGGTTTTTTTACATCCAAATCTCCCCCTTGATATTTTTTTGGATTTCCCCCCTAGGGCCCCATTGTTTGCCCTAGGTTTTGAAGCTTTTGCTATATCTTTTGCAACTTCTTTCCCTTCTGGTTTCTTGTTGTTTTCTACACCATTTCAAGCAGTTTAGAGTCATTTGATCCCAGTCCCATATATATTAGATCTTGTGACATTTTTCATGTGTTTTGAGTTGCTTGTTTGCATCTCCTGCTTCTGTTGTTTGAGAACCTTGTTTGGGTGTGGTTTATGCTTGATTTACTATTTATTTTACTGTCATTATTTTAGTTTCATTTATAATTTTCAACATTTTAATTCAGCAGTGCCATGGCATCATCATAAAACATGCTTAATTAACTCATCCACAATACACACTTATTTTCACACACTCACACCTAAAGAAAACGAGAAATTCGTTTATACCGTCAAGCCAAGACTTAAACACACCACTTAATAAATCTAACTCACATAGATTAAGCCCACTTGTGCATCAAAGCCAAACAATATTTGTAGTTAGTTGTAGGATCAATGGGATAGGCTTGCAATAACACCCATCAATCGCATACATTGAGACATAGAAATTTGAGTTAATAAGGAGCTTAAAATCCTTCACCATCCTGCGATCAAAGCCCGAGTTTGTCAGAAACATATTTCAGATGGGGTTAGGCTAGGACATTGTGTAAGTGGTTCTCCTCGGGGCTACCCAACTCGTGGTAAGGAATTCCGTGCATTGGCTAATTTACCAAGAAGCTAAAGGCTCGACCACCCATGTGGGATAAAGGTAACCTTAGTGGCCAATCTTAGGAAAAATCATTATAGGATTGGGTGTTGGAAGAAATTGGTTCTCTACCCTACATTTCTGCATGAAATGCCATCTAAAACAATAGAATCTAGGATTTTTTGAGGACTTAGATCACCTTTAGGCTAGAGGCCATTTTTAGTTTGATAGGACGTGCTTTCTTACATTAGATTATCTCATAGAATAGTTATTTTACACTTGGAACCACTACAATAGGTGTTTGCTTGATGTTTGTTACTCTTATGTTTCTATTGTTCTCTATTCTTTAGTGTTATCTATGTCTTGACATCATTGTGCCCCCAAGGCATTTGTCGTGGAGAATCCAAGGTCTCCATCCTCATTTTTCGTTAGGACATATTTCTCTTGCATGTCCGGTTAGAAATAATCCTCCAAATCCTCCACTGAGTCCCTCTTACGACTCAAATTATTCCAATTCATCGAGTTCTTCCTCTAATTCCACATCCTCTCATCCTCATATCGCCACCATGTCTGGCACCAATGAAGGTCCGGGACCCCAAGGTGGTATTACTGGTCCCAATCCGAGCACTACCACTAGCAGAACCATTACAGTTATGGTCGTTGCCACTCCATTTCTCCCCTTTATAGCTGGTCTAAGTCTCCCACATTTTAGCCATCTTATCAACGATCCTATTTCTCATGATGCTGGTTGGCCAGCTATGCCAACTAAGATTCCTTCTAACATCCCTAAGTTAAAGGGAAATAGTGGAGATGACCCCACCAACCACGTTTGTTCCTTCCACATGTGGTGTTCATCAAACTCCATCACTAATGACTCCATTCGTCTTTGGTTATTCTAATGTGTGCTCACTGGAGAAGTTGAAAAGTGGTACATTGACCAAACCGCTAAATCTCATTTTGCTTTTGTGACTTTTGCTAAATATTTTACCTCATATTTCCAGTTACCCCTCCATTATGATACCAATAATGAGTTGTTAACCGCATTCCATCAAACTTCTGCCACTCGCCTTTCTAATTATGTATAAGAATGGTGTAGAAAGAGGAGCATGTGTAGAGCTCTTACATTCGATGAACTTGTCTATATGGATTGGTTTCTTAGAATTCTCTTAGCCCCCATAGATAAATATGTCACATCACATTTTCCTCAAACTGAGGAATAACCTCTCTGGATTTCTTTAAAATATGAATTGATATATGCCCAGTTAGGTTATGTTTTTACCGTTTTACCAGACCTTTCTAGACCTAGTGGTGGCACTGCACCAGGGGCTCTCACACCGTTGACGGTATCGTTGGATCCCTTTCAAACCCATCTCCATATTCTCCTCCTCATATGAGTTATGGCACCCTCATAGGGGGACCAGTTGCTCCAAAAATTATCCCCTCAAGGCAACTTGTATCTTGGTCAAAGCACGTCTTATGCATTTTCCCAACCACATCAACTGCTGCCAGGGAAAAATGTTGCTCAACCTATTTACCAGAATGTTACCCAAACTCCTTTATATCCTTATGCACTTCCAAATGCTCTAGCCCCTCAGGCAACAACACCCTCGCCTCCCATGCTTTCTAAAACTCTACCACATCAGCCACCTCCTCATCAAGGTTAAGTGTATGCTCAACAAAGCATGACAAATCCCCCTAATTCCAAGAAAAATAATATGGGGAAAGGAAACTAGAACCAACAACCACAGGGTATCCAGGGTTTCCAAGGTACTCAACTAAATGCACTCCAGGGGAACCAACCAAATACCACAACCCAACAATAGGGCGCTCAACCCAAGTAGAACAAGGAAATTCATACGAATAAACCTTGTGCATGTTGTGGTGTATATGGAAATTACACACATGATTGTCCCTTTCTACCCCAGATGCGTCAAATGTGGGATGCCCAAGCAACGTCTCCATGATAACAACCCACGGTGTTGCTTCCTCCGAACACTGCTCCAACTCAATCGATTGTGCTCACTAATCCTTTCCCTCAATAAGGATATCTTACTGCCGAACCTCCACAAGGTTAGGTCGCTCCCCCACCTTAACAGTCTAGTCACACTGATTACCAGATTATCATGATGAACTGTAATGAGGTCATTACTGTTGATGTCAACCTTCAGACCCAATTGCGCCAGTATGAAAAGAAACCTGCTATGTCTGCAAGTGAGTCCCAACCCAAAGTGTCCACTGAGTCTATTATGAAAAAAAATAGTCCGTTACAGATCCCTCAGCCTAAGATAGAGGTCATTTCAAAGATCCCCAAAGGGCCATTACGCCATAATGTTTCTTCTGTCAAAGCTGCCCACACATACAGTATAGTAGATGATTTGGTGTAGTCTCCTGCCGCCATGTCAACGTTGGAAGTCCTCCAGACATGCCCATCCCAACGAAAATATCTACTATCTTCTCTGGGCATTGTGGACCTTTCATATGATTGCTTTACATATTTGATGTCAACAAGTCAGAACATCCCCCTCTACCCTCATCTGTTTCTTTTCAAATACCAATCACCATTAGAAACACCATTGTTCAGCTTTGTATCATAGACGAAGGCACATCCACATGTTTGATGTCTGCCATTGTTTGGAAACAACTCGGGTTACCTAATATGTCCCCATCCACCATCACTTTACATGCTTGGGACAGTGATCCTTCACAACCCCTTGTCATGTATCACAATTGTCCTTTCACAATTGTTGGAAAGACTATTTGTATTGACATTGAATTCATTGTTGCCCCCTTGGATTACAATATTATTTTAGGTCGTAGATATACCTATGCGATGTCATCTGTTGCATCCTCAGTCCACCACAACAGTGTGCTTTCCCCATAATGGAAATATTGTCACCGTTGAATAGTTAACATATTATGATATGAAGTCTCAAACATCACCCTAATCTACCATCCCGTCGATGACTAACAATCAACCTGTCTCGCCTCTCACCAATTTCTTTCCAGGAGTTATAAATATCCCACATTGCTTGGTGCTTATTATGGTCCAACACCTACCCCTTCTAAGCCCAAATCATCTTTTTTTTTCATGTTGCAAGCATCACAGGCTATCCACAAGCGGTCTTACTATCTAGCAGCTAGCGCCTTCACAACCTGCTATTTTTTAATCGGCCCAACCATCAGGACTAGCTCCTTAAGGACCTTCTACTTCAGTTGGTGTCTCTCCTCATATTTTTCAACCAGGAACAGTTCTCCCAAGTCTTAACCATCCAGGAGATGTTCTCCCAGACCATTACCCTTTAGGTCAGATACCGTTTTTAGCTCCTCCATCTGGAGTCTTTTCTGTGCCTACCATGGCTACGTTGAGTTTACCAAATTTAAACCTAGCGATCCCAGTCTGGTACATTTACCCCCCAACAAACAATCCACCAGATCAACTTCAACCAAATGTTGCTTTGACCCTGGTCCAACTGGTCACTATGACCCCTTCCTTTGCTTCAGTTCTACAACAAATTCAATAGGAACCCACTCTTGTTGCAAAATCATCTAGTGAGGGGGGGGGAAGCCAAAAATAAGGAACCTAAGGATAAGGCTCCCCAAAAAACTCCAGCTCCACCTAAGCCTCCAAAGCCGACACCTATGTGCGCTTTGTGTGATTTTGTTGGGCATGCTACCAATAATTTTCCTGAACTCCCTCATCTCAAAGAGGTGGTAAACGATACGTTTCTTGACTCTAACATCTCAGAGGCCCATGTTACCTTACCTCAGTCAGCCAAGAAAAAACAATCGTTACACACGAATCACCCTTGTGATTTGTGTGACAACTTTGGCCACTACTCTCACCATAATCCTCTTCTCGAAGACTTTCGCGATATCCTTCAGGCGCTTCGTGAAATAGAGGTCGCTCGTAAAGAAACCACCACTTCTTTACCCATGGATTCTGAAACCGTTGTCGAACCAACACAATAATCACACATTGTGATTCATCCTCCTAATATAGATATGACAGATTGAATTGCTACCATTCTCTACATGTCTTCATCGACAGGATCCTTGTTTGGAGACTCTTTTGGAGTTCTCCATACTGATTCGGTTGAACCTCCTTCGGTGGATACCCAGGTCTCAACATAAGTAGATATTAAATCTAATAGTCATTCGTACCCTCCTTTTGTTGATGCGCATGGGAACCATATCTCTCATGACGATGCTCCAATTAGTCCCTCCACATCAAGTGGTCTCTCTTCCTCCATTATGCCCATCTTCTAGTCATATGAAGACATGATGGAATCCATGACCACGCCTGATTATCCTTTGGAAAATATGCACCATTGTGTGTATGTCCTTCCGTAGTAGACCCATGCCTAATATGTTGTGGATTCCAAAGACTCATCCATAGTGAGTGTTAGCCCAGGTATGTCAGTGATAAAATGACTCTTTCAGTTGTTTTCTATTAGGTCATAAGTCAAAATTTTTACTTTTTCGAACCAGTCCTTAGAAATAATTTTGGTCACTGAAGAAGGCTAAACCATGTATGTTTCTCCTTAATTTCATTTATCAAAATAATTTTCAAGGTTACCATCTCCATAATAATTATTCAATAGGTCTTGGGTTATGTCATTTCATTTCATTTAGGTCAAGTCTAGGTTCATCCATGCCTTTGGAAAAATCATCAAATTTTCACTAAAAATAAGGCAGTGGCCCTCCAATTCATCCATAAAACCCTAGTGAAGGAGCATACATGTTTATGAAGTTAAAATAAAGCCATCCCTCTTGTTTAATATGTCTCAAATTTCAAGAAAAAGTTTCAAACATCTCATCTTTGTCTCACTATTTCATGAAAATTGAAGAACTTTATCTCACTCTCTCTTTTAAAGGATCAAAAAGTCATCATCCACTGCCTAAGCTCCCAAGGGAGGTCATTTTGATCTCTTATCCTAGTTAAATGCAAATGAGTGTCATTTCCAACTTCAAATACATCTTATCTATTTTAAAAAGTCATGTCCAATGTGAAAGTTCAAAATTCTTCAAAAGCAGTCTCATTGTCTCATGAAAAGGAGAAAATTTGTCTTAATGTCTCATTTTCAAAGACTAATAAGGTCATATCAAGTGTCAGGGAATGAAAAAGAGGTTAAATATATTCATGTCAAATGGTTCAAAAATTGCTTTTTTTGTCTTCTTACCTCATTTGAAAAAGCCAACATGTCATCCTCCAAGTTGCACAAAAGGTTTTGAAAGGGCCATTTCAAAAGTCTTAGAGAGTGAAGGAAATTAAATTTTAATTCTTCTCATCTCATTTTAAGGGGTAACATGTTGTTTTGAAAGTGAAAAAGAGTTAAAAGGTCATGATAAATTTCATGTGAAAGGGTAAAGGTCATCTCACATGCTTATAAAGGTAAAAAACATAAAACATTTCCATTCAATGATACCTTTTGATATGTGTGTGAGTACCTCTTCCTCATTTTACCTCTAAGGTGTTACAAACTCCAAATCCTAGCATTGAAATTTCATTTGTTACCCTTCTGGGCTTGTTTTCTCACTAACCGGACTCCTTTGTTACATTTTTGGCATCAAAATTTATTGAAGAAAACTCTTTGTTACGCTTCTGGGAGTGAAGAAAACTCTTTGTTACACTCCTATCAATAGTAGTGAAGCAGTTGTTACGCTTCCAAATAGTGTAAAAATCTTCTGTTACGCTCTTGTGGGTGAGGGAAAGAGTGTTGCTATGCTCCTGTCAGTTGTGCAAACCCTTTGTTATGTTTCTGTGGCAAGTAGAAAACGATGTTACGCTTCTGTGGTAGCCTCCAGTGTTAATTGAAGCTAGAAAACCTCCAACATTCGACCTCATTTCTTGGTGTGGCTTATTCAAAAAGCAAATACTTCAAGCTTGTTTTGGTCACAATTTGCATATTTCTTTTAGTCATTTCATGTCATTAAAAGCCTTCTCCATCTCTCCACTATCTACATATAATTTTTTTTTTTTTTTTGTCCAAACCCTACCCTACCCTATTAAAAAAAAACCCTAAACCTATTCAAAACAACCCCTAAACGTATTCAAACCTAAACCATACCCTATCACATTCATACACTCCTATGCCCATCTACATTCCTACCACATTACCCTCATAACATGTCAAGAACAATAAAATCCTAATCTAAGGCTATTTTACATAGTGAGAGGAGCGAAAACAGTGAAAACATACAAGACTGTGTTTTAGGGTTTTTAGGGACTTAGAATTATCCATTTTCATCCATTCCACTTGCATTGTGGAGCTAAGGTGTTAGCATATCCTTTCAAATTTTATACAAATGTTTGTACGGCTCCATAAACCTCAAAAACAAAAACACTTATTCATTAATTTTTTTCCCACATCCAAAATTGCGAAATGACCGTGTTTTGAGGATTTGAATCACTTCCACTTATGATCAGGAGATCAAGTCATATGATAAAAAATGAAAGTGCTCGAAATAGGTCCGAACCTGAGTGACTGAAAATGTCTTGTCTTTGAGATTCTGGCATTGCGAATGGTTCGAAAAGCCGATGTCACATGAGGAAAATATCTCGTTATGTTTGTTTTCCCTAACAGCAAAATTTTGGTGACTGGATTCCTAGTCAACTTGTAGGTACAGTCAGCGAAATATTATGGGAATATTCTATTTTCTTATGAGCCAACGTGGTGGTGCCACGTGGCACATCGTGGGCCGTTGGATGTAGATGGTACGAACTGATCTGGACCGTTGGATGAAGTTTTAGATGGGCGAATGATTGAGTGACACGTGGCAAGACCGCAGGCCACCACGTGTCCTCACAAGGTTAGTGCAACATTTTGTGGAGTCGACAGGGGTCGAACCCGCGACCTCCTCTCCACACGTAAGACCTCTAACCATTCCACCTGTGGGGCATTACTTAACCCTATAGGCTGTCATTTGTAATTAAAGCTTAACATTGTTGGCGGCGAGGGCTTGCGAGACCAGCCCCTAAGGGCCAGTCCCCCTATCACATGTCCATCCACCCGGAACCGTGGCCCACATGTTAACGCAACATAAAAGCTTAACCACCGCCGTAGTATGGGAGGCATTCAGGGAAAATTTTAAGAACCCCCCTAAATTTATATATATAATAAATGGGCGAATCCCCATGATACATAGGAAAAATGGAAGGAGATTTTTTTTTTTGTGACATTAACGGTTTATTAGATTAAAGAGTGGAAAACCAGCTACCGCAGACTGGAGCATTACAGCACTGTCTGAAAATGAAATTCAATTTACACAAAGAGGGATCTCGGCCTTTGATACAACTAGAGAGAGCGCCATGGAGATCGTGCCTCAGGATGGCTAAAACCTTGACTGGAAATACTTTAAGGTTGCAGGAGTAGTCTTGAAAGTCCATTGTAGCCTGTGGTTCTTCCAGATTGCAGGAATAGGGTTTGATGTAGGATTCTTTAAGTCTTCCGTGAGAGCTATGCGCTGGGATATGAAATCGGCATTGACTGCCCTTATAAAGATCAGAGAGCCAGCTGAGAAGTCTAGCGAGGTCCAACCCAAAGCCATAATACTGCACCTTTACTTTGACGAACATCCAATGAAAAGTAACATCGCCCTTAGAATCAGTCGACATAGCCCGCCCATTTCTTACTTGGCTTCTGAGACAGTAGAGGACACAGAAAGAAGGAAAGGGAAATGAAGTGGTTATCCAGAGAGAGACCGGCGTCAAAAGTCACTGGCTGCATGAACTGGAGCAATCCAACAGAACAGGAATTAGAAAAATTTTGTAATACAGGTCGATCATCAGGAGATTAAGGTATGATGCAAATAGGCTCAACAGAGTTGACTAACAGGGATATTCGATTATGAATAGAGCCAAGATTGGCTTCTAGATCAGCTTGAGTATTCAGATGCCTCAGAATATGGAAAAAGGAGATTTTTCGGAACTAGGCCAGAATAAGCCTGATTTTCTTGAGGATGGGGACTAAATGAACCTGCGATGGGTTCGAATTGGAATTCAAATCTTGGATGATAAGCCTGGAGTCTCCAAAGACCGAAAGAGAATGAAAGTTCCTATTGATAGCCAGATTTAGCCCCTGCCACAGAGCCAGAGCCTCTGCTATGTTATTTGATTCGATGCCCAGCCCCCATTGGTATCGAAACTCAGTTGAGCCACCAGGGTTCAGTAGAACCCCACCCCCGCCCGCAGCCCAGGGTTGCCTTTAGAGGCCCCGTCGAAGAAGAGACAATGATCATCCAATGCAGATCGCCACTTAATAAACTCCTGTTCTTCCAGGCGAATTTCCCAATTAGCATGGGAGATTGCAGGGGAAATTGTATTGTTTTTATAATTTGGAGCGAGATCTTTGAGCCAAAGCTCCTCCTCACTGTCCAACGCCGCATCGTTCCTTATTGCAGGTTTAGCATCCAAAGACTCTCCCAATAGAGCTTTGATTTTAGTGATAACTTTGGCAGGAGTACAGTTTTCATCCCTGAACAGTATATTGTTCCTCTCCAACCACAGCTTCCAGCAGGTGAATTTAGGGATCCACATCCAGGCAGTCTTGAGCAGGCTTTTTTTAGTGAAACAGAACGAAGATAAATTGGCCCAGTTGTGAAGCAGATTTGGAATATTTCCTGGAAGCTCAACTTTGTCAGCCCCTGACATCAGGACCTCCCTCCAGACATCTTGGGCAAAGGGGCACAGTAAAAATAGGTGGTTAGTTGTTTCCACTTCCGACACACATAGAGGGCATCTAGAGGGTCCTTCCATTCCACGTTTTCTCAGGTTATCTCTAGTGAGAATGCTGTTATGAGCTAACGTCCAACAGAAGAAGTCAACTTTGGGGAGCGAAGGGAAGGCCCAAATAAATTTCCATTGAGTTGGATCAGGAGGGACATTAGGAACAACTGTCATACTTTTGTAACCTTCAGAAACTGAGAAAGATCCTGAGAGGGAGCCCCACCCTCTTTTGTCCTTAGTTGTTGCCTTTGTAGGAGATTTTCCTTGGAGATTATCTAAAAGTAACGAAGCTTCAACCTGCAGCCAATGGGGGACTGCTCCCAGATTCCAGCTGTCCCACAATCTTCCAGTATCATCCGTTCAGGTGGAAATGTCCCACAGGGTTTTCAGATTGTTGGACTGTAGCCAAATTTTAATATTTGCAAGACCTTCAACATGGTTCAAAGGCTGGTCACCTAGGATCGGATCATCCCAGATTCTGATTTTTTTCCCATTACCTGGGATCCAGTAAAGATTGTGACTGAAATGCTCCATAGAAGAAAGACAAAGTTTGAAAACCGGAGAACCTTTGGTGGTTTTTGGTGGCTGATCCAAACACCTCAAGCGTTGTCCATGGAAATATTTCTTCCACAGGACTCTCTTACTCCAGCTAGATTTCCCAGCAACAATGTTCCACAGAATTTTGGAGCCCAGAGCCAGAATTTTGGGCAGCCAGATCTCTCATTTGTAGACCTCCTTGCAAGATTGGCCTCTTAATAGTGTCCCATTTCACTAAATGGAGTCTTCTTTCATTATTTTTCCCCCCTTCCCACAGGAATCTTCTCAGCAGACTATCCATTTTACTGAGGAAGGTTTTGGGAGCAAGCAGAATGGAGTGTTGATAAAGAGGCATACTTATGAGAACAGATTTCATAAGGATAACCTTCCAGCGTTGTTCAGCCAAGAGGCTCCCCAAGCTTGAATTCTGAGCTTTAGCTTGTCTAGCAGGGGCATCCAGTGGGAAAATTTAGGGATGGTTTTGAAGATTGGAATCCCAAGATATTTAAAAGACTCCCAGGTCTGAATTCCTTTCATTTCTAAGAGCCTTGCAATGTCAGTCAGTTCCTTGACCGACCAGTTCCAGCCGAAGATTGTCCTTTTTAAATAGTTAATCTTGCTGCCCGAGACCTCCTTATATATGTCCAACTCCTTCTTAAAGGATCTTGCAGAGTTTATGCTCGCTCCTCCAAGCAGCAGAGTATCATCGGCAAATTGGGCATGATTTATGTCTTTAACATTGTGAACCATTCTAAGGCCTGACAGAGTTTGGATTTGATGACAGTGGTCTAGTTGGAAGCTGAGAACAGAGGCTTGAATAGCATAAAGGAGCGGGGACAGCGGGCAACCTTGTCTTAAACCCCTTGAGGCATTGAAAAAATCTGTGGATCAGCCATTAACTAGCAGCGCAATCCAAGGGGAGGCAATGCAGGCTTTCACCCAATTTATGAAGATTATTGAGAAGCCCATTTTATTCATAATAGAAAACATGAAATCATGTCTCACCCTGTCAAAGGCATTTTCTAAATCGAGCTTTATCACCATTCCTTTCTCTTTCCGAGGGCAACTTGAATGAACTGCTTCTTGCACCAGCACAATATTGTCCAGAATCTTTCTCCCTTTGATGAGACCTCCTTGATTTTCCGGAATGATGTCCGGCAAAATATTCTTGAGACGGTTGGCTATTATTTTGGCGATCAGCTTATAACTAGTATTACACAGAGAGATGGGACAAAATCTACTAAAATCGGAAGCTCCTTTCTCTTTCGGAATCAGGGCAAGGAAGGCTGAGTTGATGCTGCCTCCTATCTTGGAACATGATTGAGACTTCCTGACCATTCTCAGAAGGTCTTTATTGATTGTTGACCAGCAAGACTGAAAAAACCTAGCAGTGAACCCATCAAGCCCATGAGCTTTATCCGGCTCCATGCAATCCAAAGCCTTCTTGAGCTCATCCATGCTGATCGGAGCAGTCAGCATAGCATTAACAGACTCTTGAACACAGTGAGGAATTAGATCAAACGGGTAGGCGTGAGAATCTATAGGAGGATCTTCAGGCGCCGAATAAAGCTCTTTGAAAAAAATGAAAGCTGCTCTCTTGATGCCTTCAGAATCTTTAACCACAGCATCATGGGAGCGAATTTCTGAAACAGTTTTGAAATGCTTGCGAGCTTCGGCTTTCTTATGGAAAAAGCTAGTATTTTTATCGCCGGCCTGGAACCATAGGTTTCTGAATTTTTGTCTCCAGTACTCCTCTTCTTCCCTACTAGCTTGAAGGCGAATTTATTAATAATATAATATGTATATATACTTTTTTGGTGAATTTCTAATGAGATTATATTATCTTGTAAAATCATGGTGAATCACCAATACAAATGGCGAATCACTACTACAAAATGGTGAATCGTTGTCTAGTGGAGTTCGGGGTGTTGGTTCCAATGAAGATATGGTAGTTGAACTAAGAGTAGAAGGAAGAGAACCACCTAGACCAGGCATGGCACATGGTGACTCGTGAGGGAAGTAGTTCTTGTGCAGTTTGGAAAACACGTTCTTCTAGTTCTACTAAGCGTAGTGTTGTTGCTCATGCTACTACTAGCATTGATATTGAGGTTGGAGAGGAGTTTGAGGAGAAATGAACAACAACGGGAAGAAAAGAAAACATTCTATTAAAAAAGTGTTGATAAACATTGGATCCGATCCAAGTGCTATGGTACAATAACAATATCGCAAAATACTTCAGATGTTCAACTATGGAAACATAATTTACATTACAACACCATCACGACTCTTACACAACCATATTTATGGAAATTATTTGATGCTAGGAATCTCTTAAAGGAAGACCTAGCATGGTAACTATAATAAGGTGAACTGCTTCTCACTTCTTCAAAATATTATTCCTTCTCGTGCCTTCAAATTCTGGATATTGAAAGGAATATGTGCCAGTTGCAGCCACCCTGCTGAATCTGTTAAAATTATAACCATCGACATGAAGAGAACCATTAGAAAAACTCCATTCGGAATTCCCCATGTCATGCCCATGCTATGCCATGAATCTATTTGTAGTAGAATCCCACAAGTAGTAGTAGTGGCACCCTGTATTTACCTGATAGCTCCATTTATTGGAGAGGAGGTCCACTCTAGAACTTGCCAATGCTCTCCTAGTATTGTTGTACAAATGATGTCTTGTTTTAAATTTGTACAAGGAGAGATACATTTTCAGTATATGCATCTTTTCAAATCTGGTAGTTATAAATTATAAGTCCAAATAAAATATAACCCAAAGAACCATCTTGTTCTATAGGCATGACAAATATGGACAGATATCAATTACTGGCAAGTTGTTCATGGATGTGATGAAGTCAATTATGACTAAAATAGTTTTCACCCTCATTAATGCATGCAACTGAAGACCTTGTGTTACACTAAAAAATTGTCATCTTGACATTCTGCTGACTGTATGAGCTCATTAACACTCATACATGCCTCCTTTGCAATTCTTACAACCTTTGTTCCTCATTGCAAGCCTCAGAACTGGAAGAAAAACCCTAAAAATCTCTGAAACTCAGGGTACGCAGGTAACATGAGACCTTCTTGCGTTTTTAGCTAGGGTACGCAGGTAATGTGAAGAGAAACTGCATTCTAGAACGCATTTTTTCAGTGTAATACCTGCGGTACCCCTGTAAATTCAAAAAAGCGCGAAATTAAACTGAAAAAGTTGAATTTTGGTAAATTCTAGAAGGTTCTGGATGAGATTTTTGGGTATGAGTACGCTTTAGTAAGGTGCATGTATCCCACACCTTAAGGAACTAATCCCTTGATGTGAGGAGCCTATCCCTTTGAAGGAGGATTCTATCCCTTAAAAGGTGGAATCCTAACCTCCTCACCTGCTCTATAAAAGGAGGCATTGAGTAGCCTCAAGGGTTTAAGTTTTTTATGGTGAAGAAAACTAATGGAGGATTGAAGAAGTTAAGTTAAGATTGAGTTGAAGTGTTGTTGAGATTTAGACTTCTTTCTGCTGAGCTTTTGAGAGGGAACATCACATACCTCTTTGTGCTCCTGAAGGAAGAGTGCAAGACTTATTAAAGTAGAGGAGACTCCTACTTCGGACCCCGGGAAGGCCTTTCGAACATCAAGGCTAAGGTTGTAAGGTTCTTCTGTATATTTTAATATTAATACGATCAAGTTCTGTTTTTCTCAATAAATTTTCATTCGATTGTTTATTTCAATAAGCTGTCGTTTGATCATTTATTTCATAGATTACTTGATCACTATGATAGGTATGTTTTATGATTATTTGTTATAAAGGTGCTATTTGATATTTTCTTGTTTGTGATTGCAGATCAACGAAATATGATACTTTCTTGCGACAAAAGAGCTCTTGTTGCGACGAAGGATTATTGATATGACGGAAGCACTACAACCGCAAATAAGAATTTGGATCTAAGGTAGGATCGACACCTTCATAGCATTTAATTGCAAAGCAAATATATCTAGAGAAAGACAAACTTAGTTGTTTCGTTTGTTGCTATATTGTCTTCGACACTAGGGAGATTGGTCTTGTCCACGAGACGATTTATCAGAGCCAACAAATTGGCCACTCCACTGGGGTAAGAACTTGTTGTTTTTGGTTCTCTTTTATTTTTATTTGGGGAAAAGTTTTTCCTGGTTTTTGATTGATGGATATCTGCCTGGGTAGCTTAGGTTTTCTTTGTTTTTGAAAATTTTGAAATCTTTTACGTTTTTCTTGAACTTTTCTAGGGACCGCACTTTGTTCTTTTGCACAGTGCAGGCAGTTTCGCACTTTCCTTAAGTAAACAGTGCGGGACCGCACCTGTTACTTCTGGGAGCCTGCGGACCCTGTCAAAATTTTGGAAAAACTCCAGATTTTTTTTTTCTTTTAGTTTAGTTTAGATTTAATTTAGGATTCTTAGTATCTACCCAGATCTGTATTTTTCTATCAAAAATCTCTTGTTTCTAAGTTTCTTTCAGCAATTCTTCATCTCATCAATATCTGTTAATTGGGTGTTTTGAGTCTCTTTTTTGAGAAATTCTTAATTTGATTTCCTTTGGTCATTACTTGGAGGTTTTTCTCAGTCTTTTCACAATTTTGCATCTTTTTGCTTTTGTTTTTGCAAAAAGATGCAAAATTGTGTATGAGTGTTAAATTGTGTATGAGTGTTAATAGCCTTTGAGTGTTTTTTGATCTTTGGAACTCTCACCCGATTTTCTTGACTTCCACTTGATTGGTTCTTAGATTACATTAGAATCATCTTTTTTTTGAGAATTCTCTTGCATAGATCACATTTGCATAATTAGAATTCTCATTTTCAGAATATGAATGAAAAATGTGCATAGATTACATTTGCATACTTTTCATGTGAATTGTGCATAGATTACAATGCATAGTTTACATTCTGAAAAATCAATCGTAGATTTAGATCAGTTTTCTTTGATTTGAATTTAGATGTTTTTATGTTTGCTTTATAAAAAACACAAAAATAAAAAATTGTTTTAGGATTGATTTGCATTGTTTTCTTGATAAAATTAGTGCATTAGATAATTTGTTATATTTTCTCTTATTTATCAATCTTTGCATTGTTGGAAGCAAATGGAAACTCTCTCCTTTCTTTAGTTAGGATTCATCGAATTGAAAAGATTACATTATCATATTTGATTGCATTCAGTTTTGGGTTGGGTCATAACACCATTGGTTTCATATCCATTTACCCTTTGAGTAATAACAACCCAAATAACACAACGCTTAATAAAATTCATCTAGTAATTTTTTACATTTTTAGGGCTCTTTCCACCAACATAGCTCACAATAGTGTCTTGGAATAGGTTTTAGTTAACTCTCCAAGATAGTAAAACAAACAAGTAGTCGATCTTGCGGTAGGAAAATTCCAATTGTTGCATGTATGCTCTGGGAAGCTCCTCCTAAAGGAGTCAAGCATGAGATCATATCTGAACCAGTGAGGTAATCAATCCTTCCTCATTGGGAATGATAGAAGATGTACACATATTAACAACGGTAAACCTCATATTGAACATTGTCAAGGAGCCTGGGGTCACTCGTCGGTAAACCTTGGATTATGTCAAGGAGCCTTCAAGGGGATTGAGCTTTGTTACTCTACCCTTGCGTGTGTGTCCGATCGTAGACTGTTCCCCCAGGTATATTTGTTTCCGTTGGTAACCTTAGTGGCCATAATCTATAGGATTCTTTCCTAAGGTGACGGTGGAGGGAAGATCCCACTGTATCTGGAACAGACATCGACTAGACTCACTTGGACTCTCTGGGGGGTTTCTCTTCACTCGAGATGGTTTTGTGAAGAAACTTGTGCCAGTCTGTTTCATTAAGCAGGTTGTCTAGGTAACTGTTCCAACTACCATTTCTGCATTAAAATTCTACGATGTTGGATTTCATCACCAACTAGCAATTTTAGTGCGGGAATCTACTGTTTGTGTGTGGTTTGACTCCTAGATTTGATAGCGCATGTTAATTTGTTTTTTTTTACTTTTTGAGACCATAGGTGTGAATTGTGAATTTTAATTGTTAGGTGTGAATTGTTAATTGTTAATTTTAGTTTTAAATTGTTAATAAAACTCACTGAAGTTGAATATAATGGCAACTTTTCTGGAATTTACCAACCAAGGAACCCCTCTTAACGAGAATCCTAGTACTTTTCCTTGCTTTGGAAATGTTGGTCCTCTTTATATGGCTAATTTTTCATTACCTGGATTTACAATAGGTTTATGAAGTTATTTCAACTTCGTTGGCCCCGAATACTCCATTTGTTCCACCTCAACCGGATGCTTCATTTCAACAGAGTTCACCATCTCAACATCACCAACCTTCTGTTGACCCTTTACCTTCTTCGCCTAATATATATTCCTCCATTTCTTCCTCTTCGCTTGGTAAAAGCCTTGACGCTAGTAACCAGGTGGCTAAGAAGAAGAAGAAAGGGAAGAAGAAGAGGAAGAAGAAGCAAGATAAGAAAGAATTCAACCAACCAACCGTGGCTATAAGTGTTATTTGTGTTGAGGAAACCTCCAACATGCATCATAAACCCAAATACCCTTGCAGGCTTTGTAAGGGTGATCACTTCCTTATCAATTGTCCTGGTATTCCAAAGGTCTTGGAAGTATGGTCAAAAAAATCTCATCAACTTTCCATTGATCCATTAACCAGTGATAGTCAGGTTCCTGGGAAAAAGGGTAAAGTTAGGTTTCCTTGTAAGTTATCCAAAGGGAGTCATCAAACTCACATTTGCCCTCACATGGATGAAGTCTCCAAATTGTTGGAAAACACTATTCCACAACAAGAATTTCCAGCGGTCACCGTAAACTTTCTCCCAACCTACGAGATCACTGACAGAGTGATTGATCTAATTTCAAGTACAGTCGATCCCACTCTTCCATTGGAGAGTGAAACTCATGTCACTTAGGTTGATGATCCATTAGTTGATCAAGTGGTCAATTCGATTTCACATTCGGTCGATCCCATTCTCCCTGTAGAGAGTGAAATTCATATCGCTCAGGTTCTTCTTGTTACATCAGATTCTTCTATGCCGAGGGGCATTTCACCTGTTTCTACAGAACCCTCTCCAAGTACTAAGGTATTTTCCTTTGATTGGAATAGACTGACAGAACCTCGTCTTCCTTCCTCCATCCCTTTCCAAATCATTGTGAAGTTTGGTGGTAGGGACATACACCGCACACAAGTAGATGAAGGTGCTTCTGTTAGTATTTTATCCTCAAATGTTTGGAAAGCTTTGGGTTCCCCTCAGCTTGTGCCTATTACGCAGAATCTGAAAGCTTTTAACAGAACCAATAGTGAACCTTTGGGGATCCTTCCTAATTTTTCTATTACTTTGGAAGGTAAAACTGTCTATATTGATCTTATGGTAGTTCGAGGCCCCTTGGATTTCAATTTACTCCTTGGGCGAGACTATGTTTATGCAATGAAAGTTGTCGTATCGACACTCTTTTGCGTGATGTCTTTCCCTCACAATGGAAATATTGTGACTGTAGACCAGCTTTCATTCCCTAGTCTTGTTTCGACTACCAATAATATGACACCCCTAAATGTTCCTGATTATAAAGTGGTATCTACCCCGCCGCGGGTTAATTATGTGGAAACTAGTCCCATGTTTTCAATTACCGATGTAAGCGAGCCTCTCACTGTTTGCTCGTCTTCCTTTGACTTAGATCCGGTAACTGACATGGAAAAATCTATGGGATTATTTGAACGTGATTTTCTTATCCCTTTTGAGTCCCTTGACATGTGTTCCTTTCAGAGAACTATTCTTCCTTCTGATGAAGACCTCTTGGAAAGCCATGATCGGGGTGCGTCCCTCTGGCTGTGTTTCTTATTTGGGAAGCCATGATCAAGGAGGCAGGGATAGTTCCTTTTCTTGTGTCAACCTCGTTAAAAAATGAATCGGTACGTCGAGGATAGTTCCTTTTTTTTTGCGTCAACCTCGTTAAAAATTTTTCGGTGGCCTCGAGATGATTTTTTATTCTTACGAGTCAACGTCGTAAAAAAATGAATCGGTTAGTCAGGAGAGTTCCTTTTTACGTAATGTTTAACCTCATTAAAAAATGAATCGATTAGTTCTAAGGATAGTTCCTTTTCTTGTATCCTTGTTAAAAAATGAATCAGGCATGAGGACAGTTCTTTTCCTGGTTTAACCTCGTTAAAAAATGAATCAGTTGGTCCGAGGATAGTTCCTTTTACTGTGTAAACCTCGTTAACAAATGAATTAGGTATGAGGACAATTCTTTTCTTGTGTCAACCTCATTAAAAAATGAATAAGTGAGTTTGAGGATAGTTCCTTTTCTGTGTCAACCTCGTTAAAAAAATGAATCGGTTATTCGAGAGCATAGTTCCTTTTCTTGTGTCGAGCTTGTTTTAAAAAATGAAATAAGCTTCCATGAGGAGCAGTTCTTTTCATGTCGACCTCATTAAAAAATGAAACGATTAGGTAGATTGTAGAGAGTAGATTGGTAGATTAGAATAAATAGTTTAAAGACGGTTCTTTCACAATGTCAACCTCATTAAAAAATGAATCAGTTGATCATTAAATGAATTAGTTGATCAGAGGATAGTTCTAATGCGAGTCAACCTCATTAAAAATTGAATTAGGTGGCAGGGTAGAACTTTTACTGTGTCAACTACGTTAAAAAATGAATCGGTAGGCTATATAGGTAGATTGTAGAGGTAGATGTAGAGGATAGTTCTTTTCTGTGTCAACCTCGTTAAAAAATGAAACATTTAGGAGAGGATAGTTCCTTTTACTGTGTCAACCTCGTTAAAAAATGAAACACGTTGCCATGAGCATAGTTCTTTTCCTGTGTCAAGCTCGTTAAAAAATGAAACAAATCCTCCCCTAAGTGAGTCGAGTCTTTGAATAGACGTCGTAAATGTTAAGTAATATATTTAGGTTAGTTTTTAGGTTGGGTCTTTCATATGATCTCATAAATGAACCTTCATTCCATCCAGCTATTTATTACTAGTGTACTTAGTTGAATGAAATGAAGCTGAGGGGGCATGCACTCTAGCAGTTATGCTTAGGGGGCATCAAGCACAATTTTCTCTCTGTTTCAAGCTTGTGTAAAAATGAAACCACTCTGAAGCATAGTTTTTCTCTGTTTCAAGATTTTATAAAAATGAAACCTATCTTGAGTAAATTTTGGTTATTTTCAAGACTCGTTAAACTCATGAAAATCCCGAGATTATTTTGCTATTTTTCATTCTCGTAAAACACATGGAAATGCCGAGTTCTTTCCGTCTTTTCCTGCTCGTAAATTAAATTGAAAGTCGGCCACATGAGTACATTTTTATCCCTTTTTCGAACTCGTTAAAACTTACGAAAAAGTGAAAACTCGGGAGAGTCCTCTTTTAATTTTTTGAACTCTCTAAACATGAAAAGTATTCTTGAGCACTTGATTATTTGAACTCGTTAAAGTAAATGAATAATGAAGTCCCTTCGGTGCTCAAAGTTTACCCCTTTTACGGATGAACTATTTACGAAACGAAAAAGGTATACGTTGACTAAGTACGGTCAATAGAGTTCTCTCCCGCATTATTTTTATCCTTTTCGGGCTCGGGAGACTAAATTTACGAAAAAGTACACCACGGAGTTTTCTTAAAGTTTTTCTTCGACTCCCTAAAATTGAAAAACAGGGTTCTCTATCTTTGGACTCGTTAAAACTTAACAGTAAAGGACCTATTCAATTTTAAACAGGAATGAACCACTCCTTCTTAGGGTTCGAATATTAAACTAAGTTGGACTCATCCAAAGGATGAGCTTATAAAAAAGCAAATTTTATCCTCCTCAAGCTTGTCAAAAATAAAGAGGTACTTGCTAGAAATGGTGGGGGAAAAGAGAGAAAAACGAACCTATTTGTTACATTTTGATTATTTAGAAAACTGTTAACCACTCTTGAACACGACACTTTTGTTCACCTGGGTTGGGAAAATCCTTTACCTAACAGTTAATCAAACCATATTGAAATTCTTCAGCCGGTTTCTGGGTATTAGCTTTGGGTCAATTTTCACCAAGCCATCTGCAGTGTCGTTATGTGTTCAGGATGACAGTTCAAATAAACCATTCATCTACAAAATATTTGTCATCCATTTTGACCATTCCTGAGTCAGTCCTTGCCAATATATTTCTTCAAAACTTGATCTATGATTTCGTGTTGTGGGCTTGCCTACGACGGATCACTTTCTATCGACGACGACTCATTATCTAGGAAGTTGATCCAGAAATCGTCAGTACCTTGAAATCTACATGCCTCAATGGCATTTTTTCTCGCCTTCGACGATAAATTGCATCCCGTGACCTTTCGATCGAATGAATTCGGCTCAACCTCTTCGACTTGACTCATTCATTCACATTTCATGGATTGTACTGGGTACTTTGAGAGCCATTAACATTACTAGTGGTTACTCTCACACTTGTTAACAATTTACATCATTAACTGGTAATCAAGTGGTTTCTACCATGTTTGACTTCGACACATTCATTCACATGGATAGAATCGTACTAGTTCGAGATGCAGATTTCAAGACCCTGGATCTAGTTTCTACCATCCACGCTGCAAGGAATTTTGTTATCATTTATATAGTATAATTTTTGTAAACATATGGATGCGTCCATACTGTGTCTACACATTTCTATACTGTGATGTATTCAAAATCATTCTTGTATCAAAACAGTTTGAATCAGTTTCTAGTTAGTTTTGATCCGAGTATGGGAATGCCTACCTCAGCGATGATATGTATATATATATATATATATATATATTTTGCATTGAATTTTTTTATAGGTTCCGACTAGGGTGTTCACAGGATGATCCTTGAAATGATAAAGTACTGCACTCTTCATATATGACAGACTTTAGCTTCATATATTCCAAACTTTGCACTTTAGGGGGCAATCTGTTACACTGAAAATTGTCATCTTGACATTCTGCTATGTGTATGAGCTCATTATCACTCATACATACTCCTTTTACAAGTCTTTAACCTTTGTTCACATTCCAAGCCTCGGGAGCGGAAGAAAAACCTAAAAATATACGAAACTCGGAGATGCCGCAGTGTATATGAAGACCTTCAACACGTTTAAGCACAAGATGCAACGGTGTCTGTTGCATTCTAGAACGCACATTTTTCCGGTGTAATACCTACGGTACTTACCAATAAAGTCAAAAAAGCGTGAAATTAAGCTGAAAAAGGGTGAATTTTGGAAGTGATTCTAGAAGGTTACGGATAAGATTTTGTGGGGATGAGTACGCTTTAGTAAGGTGCATGTATCCCACCTTAAGGAACTAATCCCTTGATGTGAGGAGCCTATCCCTTTGAAGGAGGATTATATCCCTTAAAGTGGAATCCTAACCTCCTCATACATGCTCTATAAAAAGGCATTGGGTAGCCTCAAAGGGTTAACAAGAAGAAAACTAATGGAGGATTGAAGAATATTTTGATGGGTAGAATATTTGAGTTGAAGTGCTGTTGAGATTTAGACTTCCTTCTGCTGAGCTTTTGAGAGGAAAGATCACATACCTCTTTATGCTTCTGGAGGAAGAGTGCAAGACTGATTAGAGTAGAGGAGACTCCTGCTTCGGACCCCGGGAAGGCCTTTCGAACATCAAGGCTAAGGTTGTAAGGTTCTTCTGTATATTTTAAGATTAATACAATCAAGTTCTGTTTTTCTCAATAAATTGTCGTTTGATTGTTTATTTCAATAAGCTGTCATTTGATTGTTTATTTCATAGATTCCTTGATCACTATGATAGGTATGTTTTATAATTATTTGTTATACAGGTGCTATTTAATATTTGCTTGTTTGTGATTGCAGGTCGGCAAAATATGACACTTTCTTGCGACAAAAGAGCTCTTGTTGCGACGAAGGATTATTGATGCGACGGAAGCACTACAACCGCAAATAAGCATTTGGATCTAAGGTAGGATCGACACCTTCACAACATTTAATTGCAAAACAAATATATCTAGAGAAAGACAAACTTAGTTGTTCGTTTGTTGCTAGATTGTCTTCTGACACTAGGGAGATCGGTCTTGTCCGCAAGAACGATTTATCCGGCCAAAACCTTGCTTGCTACATTTTCAACAATCAGTTAGTCATCTAAGTATTTGCAGAGTTTTCATGGAAATTTAACATGGTATCAAAGTAGAGATCAGTATAAAGACCAGCACCAAGTTGATCAATTAGGCTAGAGCACAGATCAATCAAGAAGGCTAGCGCTAGAGTTTCAGTCACATTTTTTCATATATTTCTCATTTTTTGTGTAGCAGGGTCCATCGAAAGTATGGAACATGAGTACTCCTTGGATGAGGAATTAAATTTTGCATCCAAAGAATACTCCCGCTCAAAATTTGAGTAAAAAATTAGGGAGATAAGTTGAAAATGTAGTTTTATTATTTTATTACTTTTTAATATTTTTATTTTTTTAGCCCCCATGGTTGACATCATCATCTTGAATCCTATTGGTTATTATAAAGTTTATTTTGGTTGTAAATTTTCCTTAGGAGGCCCATTTTAGACCTCAAAAGTTCTTTAATGATTAGCTGAGATTTGTGTGAGAAGCATAATGCTTTCTCAAGAGAGACATATTTCTTTGTAATAGATTCAATTGGTCGAAGGACAATCGATAAAATAGCCACATCAAGCAAGCAGGTTTTCCCTGTTGGGTTTTCAGAGAAATTTGTGTCAATTGTGTGATGTGTTTTTATCTCTGTCTTTTATTCCACTGCTTATAAGTTGCTAAAAGGCATTGTATCTTGGTGAAACTTAACTAGTTTCAATTATCAGAGATTCATCTAAGTATTTGTAAAGTTTTCATGGAAATTTAACAAGGTAACGTTGAATGTTGTTCCTACCTTGAATGTTGTTGCTAAAAGGCAAGCTACCTCGCAAGAAAAAACCCAAAACCAAAAATTCAATAACCTAGCCTAGTATTTATTTGAGTACAAAAAGCATCTTAGAACTTTCTAATACATCGAAAATTGAGCAGCAGCCATAGTTTAGAACCTTTTAATACGGCCAGAAGTTTCTTGGGCAATTTGATGTGATTCAAACAATTCTAAAAAAAAATCGGAGACCTTGGCCAAACAAAATTGAGGCTTCAAATAAAGAATGTAAAATGAAATTTATTAAGAGTTAAAACAGAGAGGAGGAAGCTACAAAAGGAGACCAAGTTAGATCTCTATTCACTTTGAGTTTTGGATAAGGTTGGTTGTCCTTGAAAAATCCTCTACAGTGAAAGGCACTGGCAAACATTTCAACAATGGAAAAATTTGAAAATAATAGATACACAGGGCATGAGATAGGGGTGAAGTGTATTTATTGATTATCTTTTACTTATACAACAATCACCATAATACACCCATGCAACGAAAACAAATTTAATTTTCTCACGGGCAAGAGTCCAATTAGTAGTGGCACCTACCAATGACAAAAAAGATGCGTTTACAAATTACTGTGCACCCAGAAGAAATTAAATGATATGGTTATTGACTTTCTAGTAACGACTCTAGGAACGTGTTTAGCCATATTTTCTTACCATTAAGACAAGAAAGATAATTCGAGTGCATAGAAGATAGCTTCTTCCTTGATGGGGTATGCAGACTATTCAAGGTCTTCACCAACCTTTTATGAATTGCTGCAAAGTGGACTAATGTGTATGCCTTGGGCAAGATGATGTCACATTTCGTGAGGGCGATTGTTGAAATTGTTTCTCAAGTAATTAACTTGTAGGTGGGTTCTGATTGCAGGTAATTAACCTGTAGGTGGGTTCTGATTGCAAGAATTTAAAATGAACCTTTGACTTCTAGATAGAGAAGTAGTGTTAGCAAGTAGCCTTTAGAAATTTTGTCTCTTATATTCAAGGGATCGTTTTGGTTATATATGTATTTGATAAGTTTGCCACTATTTTGCAATTTTTTTTTAAATTGAACAATATTTATATCTATAATAATAGTAGAGCCATATAAAACAGGCAATGAAAGAGAACAAATACATTTTGCAAAAGAAACCAAACAAGTGGAGTGAACTAGAACAGCTTCCAAGAGAAGCCATTATAAGATGGAAATGTGAATGAGCAGAGGCAGAGAAGCATTTATTGAAGGGCAGAGTCTACTA